>OX638299.1:27839653-28021651 GCA_951812265.1 Taphrorychus bicolor
AAGTAGATAACAAAGGAATAACTCCTAAGAGATCGAAATCTGATAGTGTAAAAACACATATTTTAATTCCGCAAAAAGTGACGTGGGCTTTCTGGCCAATTAATATTATAATTTATAGATTATAAGTTTGTTACTATTTGGAACTTGTTCCATAATGTACTGTTGATATATAAATAAATATCCCAAAGCTCTCAACAAACAAATCTCTCTCCCCCCCCCCCCCCCAGCCAAACAAAACATTAAAGCAACAGGTATATGAATAAAATGTGTGATTAATATAGTTTTAATAAAATGTAATATTTCCTTTAACGCCGGTATGAGCCTTAAATTCACCTGCCAAAGAACCGGTAGAACTCACTGGCCCCTCATCCGCACATTACAACAAGAACAGCAAGAAGCAGTAGATCGTACTACTTTATATAGAAAATATTAAAAAAAAGGTAAACTCTACTGAGTCAGTTGTCAGCACCATAACAATCAGAATAGTTGATTTACAATTTACTCAAATTAAAGTTGTTTGGCGGCCCAAATTTTAGGAGTTGTTACCAAACTTTAGGAGAGTATAGAGAATCCCTTATCATAAAAACTTTGCTTATAAACCCCTATATCGAAGAAAGAAAAACGTCTCATTTCTTACAATAAAGGTGCATACCTCCATGAACCAATGGGAACTTTTATGCACTCTATGGTGGTCGGCGTCTTGAGCCACTCTTTTTTAGCAGTTTTATCCGCGATTATACATTGGCGTTCGCTTTGTGGTAACAAAATTCTAAACTAATCTTAGACAGATCAGTTTGCAATCAGTTTGATTGCCTTGGATAAGCAAACGCTTTGGTTTAACCAAGAACATTAGTCTTTACAGCTAGCAATGATTGAGAAGAAAAAAAGCGCCTTCACCATAATATTCAGAATAGTTATTTCACTATTTTCTCATCCTCGATAAAAGCAGTTAAAAATAACCCATAATCTCAAATTTATCTCTTTTTAAACAAAATCAACATGTGTAATATAAATGCGATTAACTGTCTAACAATTACTCTTAATCAAATAAATTCTCTTCAGTAAAGTGCCTTACAAACACAACCAGAAATGCGATATAAATGAAACCGCCAAATAACTTCCATCGCCTATACCAAAGCAAACATTAATGAGTATTAGAACATAGACGAAAGTACTTACCGTCTGAAAAGAGAGATCACAGTCATAGTGCGTTAGGCCTGAAAAAATAAAACCCAGTTTAGTGTGTATTAACCCCTGGTTTTATAACAAAAAGACACGCAGTGTAAAATCTTAAACAACAATGATAATGCGAAAGCATCTGCATCAAACACCGTACAAAACATATACAAAATTAAAGTGGCGGCTTATCAGGCTGAAGTAATTTACAATGCACACACACTCGTATGGATACAGGGGATAATTTATTTGCCATATGTTATATTATCCTTGCATTGATTTGCTAGCTAAAAAAAACTAATACTTGCATAATAAAGCAGGCATTTTTCTATTAAAATAAGCGCTTCAAAATAGTATTTGGTTGCAAGTGACAATAGCCCTTATCAGCGAAAGGTCAAGTAGTTCACCATGCAGAACTATCTTCAACATCCACACCGATAAAACATATAAAAATACACTTACTCTAGCCAACACAGTCACCAAGAGGTAATAATTAGTTTCACAAATTAACAGGTTTCACAACACGCGGTAATTGTAAGAGTTCTCTCTCTCTATCTGCTCAAACAGGATAGATTGTGTAAACTGATTGAAGTTAATCAACACTAAACACACGAAAACAATCAATAAGTTGGATGTCTTTAGTTTCTTTCGTCGCTAAATTAACGTCACTTGGCTGGTAAACAACGGAGAGAGGTTGATAAAGGTTTGTTAATAAAAGCCAGAGATTGAAATTTGTAATAATAATAATTGTGGGGTGACTTTTGTCTAGTTATAACAAATATTATGTAAATGGGGGATAGAAGTTAAAGTTGGAAGAATAAAACCTGAACAAAGGATTAAAGAGGTTAAAACATAAACGAGCCTTAACGGGGCAGATCAAAATTGTTTTCCTACCTTAATTGTTTACATTCTTTCATCTATGACTAAAATCTATATCGAAGTATTTATTAAAATCTAAGCCAACGCAACATCAATGAAACTGTAAAATCATGCATTTTATCGCATCAGAATTTATTGATATCAGAATTAATACTTTTAGGGCCAATACATCAAAGTCTTGGTAATGCCCTGATTTGATTTAGTCTTTTCTATGGATATTTTGATCATAAAGAAATAGAGTCAGAAGACGCAAAAGTTTTAGTAAAACAAAAAGTCTTGTAAATTTATACCCGAAGTTATATGTGAAAAAAGAATAAAACATGAACAGCGTATCTCGTCGTCCTCCAAGCACAGCCGACACTCCATCTCTTCGGACTCTCCTAGTCTGTGCATATGAGATCTTAGGTGGCTATGTCCTGTGTACAGTGCAGTGGCCCACTCTGATTTGTCTCCTATTTAGTCTGAGGAATGTTTGGACTTTCACCCTCCCTGTTCCCATAATATTTTTTGGAGTGTGATAATCCGGGTAGGCGAGTTGATCCAGGCCCTGTTGTAGTAGTGCCAGGAACACTCCACAGTATATAATCTTTTGTTCTTTGATCCTTTTCTTTTCACATTTCACAGCCGACTAGATGAGATTCTCAAATTCCTCTATTTCCTTTTCTGTTTTTGCTACGTATCTTTCTTCAACACTCGGAGATTCAAACGGAGATAATATCATATCACACTTTTGTATGATATGGATTCAAAGAGTTTGTAAGAGTGGTTTCAGTTTGTTGCAATTGGTAAAATGACTTTCAGGCAGGAGCTTAACTTGTTTACCTCAGCTTCAAAAAACCTTCAAAACAAAACCTAACTTAAGCAAGAGTAAATAATATTGGTGTAAATGAGGATCACTGACACCAAAATCGATTTTTGATTTTCAAAATATAACATTTTATCAACATCAAACAACTTTCTCGAAAAATTATATATGTTTTGTGTCCTTTTGCCAAGTTGAAAAAGGTGGATAGCGGGTGTAGGACATAAACAACACTTCACGTTTGTGAAATTGCCAAAGTTTAGACCTTTATTGAGGTCTTCCTCAGTTCCTTCCTCTCTGTTATTTAATAACATTACTTAACTGTTAATAATTCTTCATACAAAATAAATAAATAAATAAACTCATATTAGCTATATGATAATCCCTTTTCAGTTAACCATAAAATTACTTTAACCATTTCAACATTACAAAGCTAAAGCACATAAAAAAGAATTAATAAAAAAACTACCTTTAAATTAAGTACTGTCCTTAAGAACTTTGCGGCCCATGGACAAGGGCGTAAAGCTGCTTTTACTAGGAGGAGGGTTCAGCTTGCTGGTAATATACACAAATGGTTCATAAAGGCTGGATCTTTGCATGGCTGAGACCGTAAAGTGCCTAATTTTCTCTCTGTTGCACCAGTCAACTGCTTTGTTTATTACTGAAGAATGGGCAGCATCTGGCGATTGGGTGTCTTTGGTTCTATTGCCTATGACGATTAAAGTTACCTAAAAAAATAATGAAAAAAAGTGTATTTTTTTGATAAAAAAAAAAAGAAGAGTTGTTTGACGTTTATGTTCTGCTCTCATTTTATGTCCTTTTCAAGGCTATTTTACTCAAACTGTAGAAGTTTTTGTCATTTGCGTAACTTGCATCATTCCATCAAAATACAATCAGAGACATTGCAATTTACAAAACACAGAGAAATATAGAAGAACCATAAGGAACTGCCATGTGTAGTGCCGCCTATGGTACTACTTTTCTGTTAAAAATGCATAGCCTTCTAGATAACTTTTTCTAATGAACATGGCATATATTAAATAATTATGTTTATTTCATACTGTCCAGTATATACATCCTACATGCATCAATTTGGGTCCGGTAAATGGAACTTTACTGGACAAGTCTGGTAAAGGTTGCTAGGCAACCGATGCTAGAGAGCTACTGTCTTATATAAAATATTATGTTACTTAGATTTGATTAACATCAAAATTTGTGTGCAGTAGTTACAACATTTGATATTACTTGTCATTGAATCAAAGGATAAATCAAATCAACCATCATTTTCTGATATTCGAATCGAGCCTCTAAATTATTCAGTGGAATTCAAAAATCTCCCCAATGCCCAGCAGAACTGACTTATTTCAAAGTAGGTACTATATATATTTGAAGAAACACAAGCACATTGTTGATGATTTAATGCTGATGTGTCCATCATTTTCCCCATTAGGAAAAGACTTCTTGAAGAAATTTAAGAAACATCATCTATTACTACTATGTAGTAATAATTTTAATAAAAATTAATTTGTGATAATAAAATTTTAAAACTAGTGGCTACATATTTTCAAAAGTGTATTTTGGTACCATAAATAGTGTAACTTTAAATTATTATGTTTGTAAAATATATATTTTGACAGTGGCCATTTTTTCTTTTTTTTTTTTAATTTCTGAATCATAAAAACTGTATGAAATAAAATATAGCACAATACACGTCCATTAGGTGTTGTTACAGTACTCATATTACTTTCCAGACTCAGCTCCTGATGTTGCCTCGTCCGTAAAAACCCCGTACTGTAACAAGTCACCTACTGGACTTGTGACATAAATTACTATTTTTTACTGGCTAGTATGACATTTTTATTAGCATTGTCAGAACATTACCAAGTTCAAATCAGTGATAAGAATTGAATTCAATTGGAAATTTTCAAGAATCTGGCCATTGATGTGTTGAACTCATAGGGTTGATATAAATAAAAATTAAAAAAGACAAACTGAAAGCTTTTCTTACCTCTTTTTTGTCTTTATTTTTATCAATGTCTTTCTTTATGCTATATAGAACCTCCAAAGAGTTGGACTTCTCAGTATCATAAACCAGTATGTACCCATCGGCTAGTACTAGGTAGTGCCTTAACAACTGCTGGCCAGTGGTTCCACTGGCTGTGGAAGTCTGCGAGCTCTCTATCCCCGCAGTATCATAAAACCTCACTTTTTCTCTGGCACCTTTATCTGACTCGATGTTAGCTACGTAAATGTCTTCGATAGTAGGGTGCAGCTCCTGCAGTAAGGACAGGCAATGAAGACAAAACTGACAAGCACGACAAAAGAAGACAAAACCCGACAAGCAATGAAGACAAAACCCAAGAAGGATGATAAATGTGAGTTACCAGCAGTTAAAAATGGGGAGAATACTTACGGATTGGGGGGTAATGTTGCCATAGATTACTTGCTCTAAAATTGCGGTTTTGCCAACACCCTTCATACCGCAGACCACGACTTTGGAGGTTTTACCCATTGCAAGCGATTTTATGTTTAAATGTGTACAAAATTATGAAAAATTACGAAGCTTTTCAGTGAAATAAAAGAAATACAATTTACAGAAAAAAAAAACAAAAACAAATGAAAACCGAGTTCGGTAATTCCATATCCACACCAGCGCTCCGGACACAGGGTGTCTCCTAAAATCTTAACAAGCTAGAGTGAGATAGACCGATACCCCGAGCGCTCGGGATGTAATTACCGAACTCAACTGAAAATGCTTATGTCATTGTCAAGATTGTCACATGTCAGTTGTCATTAATTTTTCCTAATAGCGTTTTCGATTGGGAACCCCAGTGCAAAAGTAGTGCAATTCGTACGTTCGATTTCGATTAGTAACTTTCATTTTCTATCTATCTGATATAAATACAATGCTTTCGTGCAGTTTCGTATGTTTTATTGGAACCAGTGCAGCGAGTTTCACACTGAGTGCAACATTTTCGATACGAGCTTTAGTAGATAGTTTTGCCCTGAGTGCAGTGCAAATGCGAATTGCGGGTTTTATTGGAACGGCACCGGGGCAAATATGTGAAAAAACTGGAATTCCACTGCGGTCGACTGGGTGCAAAAATCGTTTTGCCAAACGAAAACGCTGTATGAGCAGATATCTCTGATAAGTCGACATTGCATAACAGCAGTTTTTTCACCCTCTCTATGACTCTTATGACCTCTGACAAGGTGATCTCTCTTGTGGCACCCTTTCCTTCTATCAAAATGAAGATGCGAGCAGAAACGTTCGCTTTTGACGTAATGCTTTCTTATCTCAACGTGGATGTGGTTGATTGGCCCGGTGCCGATGACAAAGATGAAATATCGAAGTTTTTTAAAAAACGAAAGCACTGGTAGGCCGAAGGAATTGCATCGTTGACATATTAAATACTGGCAACAAATGATGTCGCACATATGTTCAAGCCCAAAACACAAAGATCCAAGCCGGGACGTATGTTTGTCTTAAATGTTTTGTTGTCATAAGCCGAGTTCGGTAATTCCATCCGAGCGCTCCGGACACAGACCATCTCCCAAAATCTTAAGAAGCTAGAGTGAGATAGACTGATATCCTGAGCGCTCGGGACGTAATTACCGAACTCGATTATAGTTTTTAAATATTTTAACAGTGATGCAGGGACCCTTAATTACTAAACACCAAGGACGAATTTCAAAGCTCACCAGTGTATGCGCGATCCATCCGCAGTTTAAAAAAGCAGTAGATATAAAGTTAAAATTTATAATTAATTTACCACCAATTAAACAATAAAATCGCACTCGTTTTACAATGGGGCTTCAAACGAAAACGCTACAAATTTGAACCAACTCTTTAATAAGGAAAGAAAGAGGATCCAGTTGCCGACTGGGTTTCAGTCTGTCACCAAAAATTATAAAGACGCCATTTTTGTGGTGTCAAAAAAAAAGAATGGTGTTTTTTGCCTTACTTACAAAACCTAATAAATTGTGCTTTGTAAGAATTTAATGTAAATAACTGCGTTGTTCACAATTGAGGAATGTGTAGCTTTTAGTTGCAAAAGCTACAACTACTCATAAAAAAGTTACTTTTCGCAGGTAAACTAATAGAAGTATGTTCCAGCAATAAATAATCTAATAACTCTAAAACTAGTTATTTTATATCCATATCCTCGAAATGTGATTCTTTATATAAAGCAGTGAATGAAAAATATTTTTTTAACCCTGTAATTTAAAGATAAGTAAACATAGTTCTTGATTTAAATTTTCAGTCAATTTTTTCAGTGGTGTTAGATATGTAATACCATGTATGTTACATTACTAATTTTGACTAACTTTCTGTTTAAAACATGTAACAACACTGGGTGGATCTTTTTGAAAGTGACGTGTCTACAATGTATAAGCCATTCAGTTCTTATTGTCGTCAAGTAGGCGTTACAACTTTGACTTTGACATTTTTATCGTATCTTCTCAACATGTGCTAAAAGGAGATTGGTATAAAAAAAATTGAAGGTTTCAAAGGTAACTAGATGGCAAAAATAACTGAACGGGTAATAAATTCAACGAACTGGTATATCCTCTCCTGTTTTACAGTTTTGCTCCCCTTTTTAGCAGTGCGTACCTTAAAAATGGCGGCGATATCCGCCGGAAGTGATGTCACTTGACATCTTACGTCAAATAATTCGAAATTGGGATTAGCCAATTGATGTGCTGTGACGATGAAACACGTCATCGGTACAGTGGCGTAGCATTCGTGTTCGCAAAAACATATTTAATACAAAAGAATAAAAACAATTCTGAACCCACCTGTAAAAATTAGGAAACGTCTATCCACTTACACTCTCTTCTCTTAGAGTCCATTTATATCTAAATACGTTTCTGTGGCAATAAGAGTATAAGAGGGAATGTCCAACAACTTAAAGTAAAAAAAAAATTTAGTTACCTATTATGAAATACATAAAAAACATAATAATAAATAAAATTGTATAATAAATGCTCCGATTCACTTTAAGATTAAATCTTTCGGATTGTTCTTCTCTCGGGTCCGAAACGGACAAACGATGCAAATTTAATCCCGAAAGTGTGCCCGGGACCAGCAAGGCAAATCTCATTCATCAGTGCGAATTGAGTACAGAATCGGGTATTATGTAAATTTAGAGGGCCTTTGGGCCCCGCCGGACGATAAATTACCGGTCCTAGACATTGTTTGGTACGGCGTCGCGACGCCTATTGCGGGTCAGTCGACACCGGTTTTCACTATAGTTGATTGGTACGAGGAGATTAGCGAGTTATTAGGATTTCGTGATGCTCGCCGGCTTGTTATTTCGCACTTAATTTGCAGCATTAAAATACACCCTGTATATCATACAGGATGTTCTACCTAAGCGGGATTGTCCTACATTTTGCTTACTAGACAATTAAAAAATGTATCTATCAAAGTTTTATACATTTTTGTTATCTATAAAAAGGAATTAAGTTCAGATATACTGTGGCCTTTTTTGTGATATATTGTCTTTTTGACCGCGCATGCGTACGGCAGCTCTTTGTTTTGGAGAATTATTAGGAGTAGGTTACAATTAGACTTTGAGAAGAAAAATTCCTAGGAATTGAGAAGGTAAGAATTTGTGAAATTATATGGTAATGTTACGTCCCACCATGGGTACACAGAGATTCGGGCCAAAGCAGCAACGCCAAGCGCTGACCGCGACGCCGGAAACATATCTAGACTAAACGAGAACCGGGAACAGTTCTCGAAAATACGAGAGTGTGTTCAGGCCGGGTATATAAACGAATCGAATAGATAGTGCAGTGTAGTGAATAAGCGAAATAAGCGGACAAGTGAACAGTTCGAATTGTTAGTAGAGAGTAATAATTGTATTTTAATCGTGTTGTAATGGTTATAAAAGTAAATAAAAGTGTGTAGTTAATTGACGATAAATTATTGGAACCCGTACCCCGTAACCATACTATTGTTATGTGTCGTTAACATCCTTCTTGTTTTAAATGAAAAGTGTTAGGTTTCATTCCGTATAGGTCGGAATAGGAGATTAAAAGATTTGCCGGCGTTTCGATTGCATATTGCCACCTTCTTCAGGGCTACAAATATAAAGTGGAAATTGCACAATGGGCGGTTTTAAGCACAACGCGTTTAAAGAAAAAGCTAAACTTGTTTTAGTTTATAATCTCTTAATTCATAGCTGTTAACAAAAAAAAAGTGTACCATGATTTTCTTTAGTGAGTATTTACATAAAAGAAAAAGATAATGACGGACGACAATAGAGATAAAATTCCAAAAAAGGCTAACATAATCAAGGCATATGTTTGGTCAGCACGAACCTTTGATACGAAAATGCAAAAGCCTATTACGAAGCAGCAAAGTGAAGGTAAATAGCGTCCTCCTTGTTGAATGAAGATCAGTTCTATGAACCATACTATGATGGGTTTAGTCGGCTGAAGGCTGGTCTTTGTGAACGCCGGGGCAACGTCGGTTTCATTGGTGATAATGAAACTTACTGTGAACATCAGCCAGGCAGCAATAAAAACTTGCATATGCATTTTGTCCTTCTGAAAAAATAATAATAAATTAATAGCCATGTCTCCTGTCGCTTAAATAGTAGAAGGTAGGTACAAGAAGTTGTCTTGGTAAAAGTACCTACTTTGGTACAGAGGCATTTGCCGGCCTACGAACACCGATTCGCGTAGGTAAGCCGGATTTTTTTTTTAGATAATATTTTGAAAATGACATTGATTATGGTAGAACTACTAACACCAAAGATCTGAAACATGGTATTACTAACCTAAAATATTTTCAAGATAACAGCACTTTCGATTTTGAAGAACATAATTTTACTTTTTCTGTTTTCGAGAAAATTGAGCCTAAAATCCAATTTTTCATCTTTGAAAAGCTGTAAAAGTTAAATTTTTGGAGTTAAGTATAGCAAAACTTTGCAATACGGGCGCACATTGGCTTTTGATTAAGAGTACTTTTTTTAGGTAGAAAACATTGGCCTTTCACAAAGTGCTTCCAAATTACCGTCTTGCTCAGTGGCGTAGAGATTATAGGGAAAACAATACCACGATACCCAAAAGTCTACATCACTGGCACAATAAAATAAAATTTTTAACATGCATTTCTTTAATTTTTACACGAGTCATTTCGCCTATCGGAATGTTGAGGATCTGCTTATTTTGAATCACCTACCAATATTCTTACAAAAACATAGTTATAAATTAGGCATGCATCATGCTCTCTAAAGATTAATGTAACAATAAATGCACAACAATTATTCGTATCTAAGTAACTTTTAATCAGAATAAAAATATGCTTACAATCTTAATAAGGGGCTTGGCAACGACAGATTTATGACTATGTTTAAAAGCTGAAGAACTGCAGGAGGAGAGGCTATTTGAACTCTGCTTGCGCCTCTTAACTCCCTCAATTCAACTCTCCTTAAAAAATTCGCTCCAAAATAACTCTTCTAGACTGGGGGCTCTGAACTGTGTGCTAAAGTGATTTACAGAGGGAATTTGGGAATTTTACAATTTTTATATCGAAGAAACAAAATGGAATCTAAATATCTTTCCGAAATATCCATTCATGGGTCTCTCGACCCTATACATTTCCATACAAGACAAAAGACAAATCATCGCTCATGTGGCGTAATTTATTAGAAAAAAGTGAGCACACATTATCCGAATAGACAGCTTTTTGTTGGGAGCTAGGTCATGGTTCGGGTTCGGAATAAGAAAAAAAATTCAGGTATAATAAATACGGGCTGTTTATTTGAAAAAGTCATCTAGTTGGCTGTGAAATGTCAAACGAAAAGGATAAAAGAACAAAAGTCTATTTACTTTGATTATGTCTTATAGGTGGGTTGTGGCCGTTTAGAGACTGGTTTACATTTCCATGTGTCCTGGACCGTGGTCAAGATGGAAAGGGGACCATCAAATACCAGCACATGCTGCATGAGCTTAAAAATTGGTCAATTCTGAAGTGGTCCGCCAAAGAGGAAAATTAAAACAAGAAAAAGAAGCGCGAAATATGAAAATTTAAGCCACTGTTGATAAAAAAAAGTTAAGCTTTAGAGAAATAGTTAAAGAGAAACTTAAGAGAAAACCTTAAAGAATCTAAAGATGAAATCTAGCAATGCTATAAATTGGCTGACAACGATACTGTCATCGCATAATGTCAATATCTAATCTTTTAGAGGTTTTCAAATCACTCTTAGAGCTGCAAAGTTGAAAACTTCCAAATGTTGTAGGTGTGAGGTAGCTGTAGGTCTTTTCCTTATAAACAACAAACGCTACAACTAATATGGTTTCAACACCAAAAGATACACCCAAAAAATTTTATTGGGGTAAAACACTCATAAGTAACCCGGAGTTATCTGGACATCTGTATCCTTCTTGGAAGAACCGGCACACCAATTTACGCGTCAAACTTAGTGGACACGAGTAAAGTAGTTAGTGTGAAGTTATCCATAAAATGCCAGCCATCAAATTTCTTTTATATTGTTACGATCGCAGCAACGCCGCATGGGAGGCGGGGCAACGCATGGGAGCGTGTTGGTTGGTGGAGCTTCGCGACCTATCCGCGCTGCGTCATGGCTGACACGAGTGATTTATTGCTCGTCTGGCTTAATCTAGAAGGCAGTTGTTTACAACCGTTTTTTTTATATGAGATTATTCAAGAATTCTTATAAAGAACTTTCTAGGTTTTTCTGTAATTTTAGGATTGTATATAAAAGGCGCACAGAGCGCCCGAGTAGTAGTAGTCGTATTTTAATCGAGCTATAAGTAAGCTAAAGTTACGAAGCGATAATAGAAGGCTATAAAGTGTTAAGTAGTGAGTTATTTAGTAGTCGTGTGTATTTGTGGAGTTAATAAATAGTGTTTTCGTATTAAATCGTTACACTGGAATTATTGAACCCCGAGTTCGCAACAATTGGTGTCAGAAGTGCGATTCCAGTGGGAATTTGAGGACTAATATTGCTGAACTGTAAGTGAGTGCTTCATTGCCGGACATTACGTGTTTATGCCAGTGACCAGAAGCCAGCATCAAGCGATGGAGGATCAACTTGCCGCCCTGCTGTCCGTTATGCAACAACAGAAGGAAGAGCAAGAAAGACGTTATGTAGAACAAAAAGAAGAGCAGGAAAAACGTTATAAAGAACAAAAAGAAGAACAAGAAAGACGTGATCAAGTACAGGAGCGACTTTTGCAACAACAGAGGGAAGAACAGGAAAAACGTGATCGAGTACAGGAGCAACGTTATTTAGAACAAAAAGAAGAACAGAAACGGTTTAAAGAAGAATTAGTGAGCCATTTCGCAGCTAGGGAGCAACAATTGGAAGAAAGAATAATGCAATCCGTTAACGAAGGACTCGAAGCTGTCAACCAGAAGGTTCTCGAGCTAGAAAAGAAATTCCGGGAACAACTTGAGGACGACAACGTGTCTACAGAGAGTTTTAGCACAGCCAACGCTAAAATTAAGCCTCCCGATTACGACGGTACTACTGCATGGGAAATTTATAAAACTCAGTTTGAGGCAGCTGCAAAAGCTAATGGTTGGTCCGAGCCCCAGAAAGCTACATCATTAGTGGTAGCACTTCGTGGAAAAGCGGCTGAGTTACTCCAATCTCTGTCGGCAGCTGATCAAAGTAATTATGCAGCTTTAGTACACTCTCTGCAACTACGATTTGGAAATGAGCACAAAGAAACCGTGTTCCAGGCCCAGCTGAGGATGAGACAGCAGAAGTCAGGTGAATCGTTACAAGAATTTGAGGCGGACATAGACAGATTAATTCACCTGGCATATCCATCGGCCCCTGAATCTTTTCAAATGCAATTTGCCGCCGAAAGGTTCATTGAGGGAGTTCGCGATAGTGACATGAGATACCACTTACGTCTTGTAAGGCCCAAGGATATCAGCGAGGCACTAGTTCGGGCCCTGGAATTCGAGGCGTCACGGGTGTCATCTAGTTCTTCTGCAAGTGTAAGAGTGGCAACTTGCGGTGACAAGAAGAATAAGTCTATGGCTGAATCCATGGCCAGTTTACATAAAGCGATGAAGGATATGGCAGTCAATTTGCAAGCCCTGTTAGAAAGAACTCCCCGATCAACAGGCAGTCGGGGCATAAAATGTTTTAACTGCGGTAAACTGGGTCACGTCAAGAGTAACTGTCGTAATAGGGCAAGAAGTCCGTCGCCGTTGTTTAGAAGATCGAGCGGCAAACAAGACCGCCCTAGAATTCAGGAAAGTCCAATTCCTGTTAATGTAAGGGGGCAATTGACCGAGGCCGTTAAGACCCCCAGGATCAGTCAAGTCAACCAATCAAGTCAAGGCAATAATTTGGGTGGTAAAAGTGTTACAGGGGCCGGACGCATTAAGGAACAGAAGATCCAAATTGAACATCGACCAGGAAGGTCTCACGAAAATGCCGATGCATTGTCCAGACGGCCATGTAAAGAAGATAGTCAGCATCGTCGAAGAACTGAGCAGCGTGAGGGACTTCCTTCTGTAAGAAGAACGTCGGTGGAAATAAACGATGGCTGGACCGCACAGACGTTTCGAGAAGAACAATTGAATGATCCAGATATTGGACCCATACTCTTGGCTAAGACTGACGAGAAGAGACCAGAATGGCAACAAATCGCTGGTAAAAGTCCAAACCTGAAGGCGCTATGGGCCCAGTGGCACTCTCTTAAAATAGAAAATGGACTACTGAAGAGAGCGTGGGAGAGTGCGGATGGCAAGACCGTAGTCAGTCAGTTGGTTGTTCCTGATAGCAGAAAATCAGATGTACTAAAGGAAATGCACGACGGAACCAGTGGAGGTCATTTTGGGGTCAATAAAACCTTGGCCAAAATTAAAGAGCGGTTCTACTGGGTGAATTATCATGAAGACGTCGAGTCTTGGTGCCGCAAGTGCGAAGTTTGTTGTGCCACAAAAGGACCTCGAACAAAATCACGCGGCCGAATGGTGCAGTACACTGTAGGTGCTCCATTCGAGAGGGTAGCAATTGATGTCGCGGGACCGTTTCCTCAGACTGAGTCGGGAAATAAATACATCTTGGTCGCCATGGACTACTTTACTAAATGGCCTGAAGCATACGCCCTGCCTAATCAAGAAGCAACGACTGTGGCAACGGGGCTAGTAAATGAAATGTTCTGCAGGTTTGGAGTCCCTCTCGAACTTCATTCTGATCAGGGCCGAAATTTTGAATCGGCTGTTTTCCAGAAGGTCATGGAACTTCTCGGAATTCGCAAGACCAGGACAACTCCTTTGCATCCACAGTCGGATGGGATGGTAGAGAGATTTAATCGGACCATGGAACATTACCTGTCTAAAATGGTGGCAGATCATCAGCGTGATTGGGACCAACATCTACCTCTCATGTTGATGGCATATCGAGGCTCTACGCATGAAGCCACTGGTTACACTCCGGCCAAAGTGATGTTCGGAAGGGAAATGAGGCTTCCTGCAGATTTGATGTATGGAACACCAGAAAAAGACTCACTCAACTCTGAGAATTTTGTGGAGGAACTTAAGGAGAGGCTGGAGAATGTTCATTTTCTGTTGCCTTGATGATGATTGATGAATGATCTGATTCTCAGTAATTACACTGAGCGTTTTTTAAAGGCATTTGAATGTTAAAAAGTATAAATTTCTTACCTTTTCTTAAAAAAAGCCGCAAACAAATCTTAATAAAACCGACGACTTAACAAAACAATTGCGACAGCGTCGTATGACATCTTCCTCGCTGATGACAAGTGACAGCGTCGAAACCGTTCGTTTCGCCTACTTTTTTTACCAATAAGAGTAAGAGAGATGGATAGATTGCTTCAGGAAAGGTTTGCATTTAATCATCGAAGAAAATGCTTTGAATATTCTTGATGGATTAACATTCTGCCAGTTTTTATTTAAAATAAATACTGGAGTCGCCATATTCCTCCACCCTCCAAACCCAAATTATACTATCAATAAAAAAAAAACCCTCGTTATTGCGAAAAACAGTCACACATGACAACCCTGGTCTGTAGTAATGAAAATAGTATGCAACTATCTATACCCTTGTATTGTAAAAAACTAGTAACTTTTTTAGTACTGTTTGGTAACGAAAATAATCTTTTCAGTAATGCCAACATAATATGACATTTGACATTGCTATAAATTAAAAGATTTATCGCAGATAATCATTTAATTTTGTTCTATGGATGATATCACAGCTGATAAAATAAGACATTCACTAAGGTGTTCACCACGAATTACTATAACCCAGTGAGTTAATATTGCTACTATTATCAAATTACAAAAAAAATCTATCTTTAAATGTTTTAATCTAATCATATATCTAAACTTTAGCAACCAAAACTTATGCTATATAAAAAAATACTAATTTCAAAATTGGCAAGGCATTATCGGCACAAAAAAAAACGACATCAATTTACTTAAAACTAAAATGCATATACAAGAAAATATTCAAGAGCTAAAAAAAATGCTTTATTAAACATATTTTGTACTTACCTATTATAATTTGTTATCCTTTGGAAGCATCCTTAAAATCTTATTTTTAATAAGATTTTCCCTAATAAATTTAAAGAAAGGGGGGCAAATATATATATTTTCCGATACGTTTTCACTGTTGGCCACATTGCTAACCCGCACTAATTTTAAACTTGAAATATAGTGATTTTTGCAAAAATTGCTTTTCCACATCTTCAATATGGTCGAAATAGGACCACAAAAACTCTTCAACAAAAAGTTCACTGTAGAACTTGTTTCTAACATCTTTTATCACATGCCCATGACACAATATGCTGATAACAGCAATCTAATAGATTAGCAGTTATAAATAGGTATCAATGCAAGATAAATAAAAAAAAAATATATCGTTTTGAAAATTTGATAAGACAGAAATGTACTGTGGATAAATTGATACGAGTTAACATTATATGAATCTCTTCGTGAGTAATATTAAATTCCTATATTCCAGTTCATTCAGCATAAATTTATCAGATTTCCAGACAATTATCTGAAGATGACAGGCAATCTCCACCAATCTCCACCAGATCCACAAAATAACGGACAACGGCGGCGCTTTTCATTTATTGGCAAACACATAAACCTGGCTGCGCGAAAAATAATCCTGAACTATATTTTGGTTTATATCAGATAAAACGCAGGAACGGACTCAGCAGTCGGCACCACACCAAACTAACTAATATCCATCCCAACAAGACTTAAAAAAAACGACCTACTTCACATAATATAGCGGAAAGCCTCCTCACTTTCCAGACTTGACTCTCATCGACTTTATATGCACACCTACAGCATCAACATTTTTTTCAGGCCGTTTCTGACTAACCCCTGAGGCCTTACCCCCAGGTGGCGGTCCTTGTAGTTGACGTCTCTTCATACCTTTCTGAACATCGAATATTGCCTTCTGCGCCAGATAGACGTTCTTTTGTTTCCTGCACGTGGCCCTATTGGGGACGATTAACTTCCACGTTTATTATTTTATCGACTTACGTCGATTAAGAGGGGCATTATTGTGTTTGATTTGTAAGTATAAAGAATGAGATAATCAAGCGGGAAAAAATTAAATGACTAACAAACAATTATTTTAGTACCTACTAATCATAGATTAGTACTAAAAATACATACATTAGCTTAAATCAGTTTTAAGATTAGTTGTTAAAACTATTTTTTGTAAACTATGTAAACAATTCAATATTTTCTGTTTTAAAGGGGGGATTTCTGAAATAAATTATTAAATTGGAAGATAACTTCTCTTCGGGTAAAATCTATCCAGAATTGAGGTTTTAAGCGAGAAACAACTCTTTGAGAAGGCCCTTTGATTATACACTAGTTTACGACTTTCAGGGTGTTGCCATCGGATGCTATGTCATCTGTTTCTAAAGTCAACTGTTTTCAAATTTTATGCAATATTTAATCTTGGAATTTCCATTCAATCCGAATATCGAGTTTCCAAATATTCCAATGACGTCGATATTGGACGAGTGCAATCTGCTTAGTTCAACAAACGGACACAGATGGCGCCACCGGGAGACCTCTCTCGGTGCTGCTATAAAATGTTTCTTGAGTACCAAAAGTGCCGCAAGCTTTGATTGTGTCAAAGCCTCACTGACGAGCCGTAAACGGCGAAACTAGTCTGGGGATGGGCACAATTAGAGCTTGCGAAATGATGGTTCATCAGTCGTTTAAAAGGGCGAAAACAGCGTTTTTATAATACGGTGGGTTTGAAATTATCTATCATAGAAAGATAAACATACGTCACAGTCCCACAGTTTGAAGAAACCCAAATCGAAGATGTGAAAACTGAGAAAATAGAATTTGAAGAAAGACCTGAAAGGTCTGAGAAGGAAAGGAGGAGCTTGAAGAACTGAAGAAAAAATCTCTCAAGAAAAAAAAAATTTAAGTCTGAGGAGGGCAGTAAGACAAAAAACTCGTGCTTGGAAAACTAAAGGAACTGAAGATGAAGACCAATGGTTACTAACTAAAAGTTACTTGCATATACAAACAGAAGCCTAAAGCCGCAGCTACGTTTAAAAACCTAAAAAAGAAGGCAAAACATGAATTTATTAAAAACTACAGAGACACTAGTATCTGTTAAAGATGTAAAGAAGAAGAAAAATACCAAAAAACCTGAAGCTTGGGATTTGAGGCTAAAAGCAGGAATTTCATGGTGGGACTTCAAATCCTGTGCTTAATCACCATTACACTGACGTCCCAGTAAACAGTCAAACGTCAACTATCAAACGTCAGACGTCAACAGTCAAACGAATCAACTAGAGCATCACGAGACACATGAAATTCGTTCTCGAGAGCGAGATCGAGACTGCAATATCCACTTCAAGACCGGGACCGAGGCAGTCCGACAGTATCTTGGTCTCAACCTCGGTTTTGGTCTGCGATACCGATACCGAGACTGATACTGCCAATCGAAACTCTCAGAAGTCTCAATCTCGAACGAATAATCTTTTACTGAAGTTGTAGAATTAATTTTTAAACGTTTTCTTCATTAGATGAATCACTAACGACCATCAGATTCTGTTTCGAGAGCCACATCGAGACTACAATATCCACTTCTAGACCGGGACCGAGGCAGTTCGACAGTTTCTTGGTCTCAACCTCGGTTTTGGTCTGCGATACCGATACCGAGACTGATACTGCCAATCGAAACTCTCAGAAGTCTCAATCTCGAACGAATAATCTTTTACTGAAGTTGTAGAATTAATTTTTAAACGTTTTCTTCATTAGATGAATCACTAACGACCATCAGATTCTGTTTCGAGAGCCACATCGAGACTACAATATCCACTTCTAGACCGGGACCGAGGCAGTTCGACAGTTTCTTGGTCTCAACCTCGGTTTTGGTCTGCGATACCGATACCGAGACTGATACTGCCAATCGAAACTCTCAGAAGTCTCAATCTCGAACGAATAATCTTTTATTGAAGTTGTAGAATTAATTTTTAAACGTTTTCTTCATTAGATGAATCACTAACGACCATGAGATTCTGTTTCGAGAGCCACATCGAGACTACAATATCCACTTCTAGACCGGGACCGAGGCAGTCCGACAGTATCTTGGTCTCAACCTCGGTTTTGGTCTGCGATACCGATACCGAGACTGATACTGCCAATCGAAACTCTCAGAAGTCTCAATCTCGAACGAATAATCTTTTACTGAAGTTGTAGAATTAATTTTTAAACGTTTTCTTCATTAGATGACTCATTAACGACCATCAGATTCTGTTTCGAGAGCCACATCGAGACTACAATATCCACTTCTAGACCGGGACCGAGGCAGTCCGACAGTATCTTGGTCTCAACCTCGGTTTTGGTCTGCGATACCGATACCGAGACTGATACTGCCAATCGAAACTCTCAGAAGTCTCAATCTCGAACGAATAATCTTTTATTGAAGTTGTAGAATTAATTTTTAAACGTTTTCTTCATTAGATGAATCACTAACGACCATCAGATTCTGTTTCGAGAGCCACATCGAGACTACAACATCCACTTCAAGACTGGGACCGAGGCAGTCCGACAGTACCTTGGTCTCAACCTCGGTTTTGGTCTGCGATACCGATACCGAGACTGATACTGCCAATCGAAACTCTCAGAAGTCTCAATCTCGAACGAATAATCTTTTATTGAAGTTGTAGAATTAATTTTTAAACGTTTTCTTCATTAGATGAATCACTAACGACCATCAGATTCTGTTTCGAGAGCCACATCGAGACTACAATATCCACTTCAAGACTGGGACCGAGGCAGTCCGACAGTACCTTGGTCTCAACCTCGGTTTTGGTCTGCGATACCGATACCGAGACTGATACTGCCAATCGAAACTCTCAGAAGTCTCAATCTCGAACGAATAATCTTTTATTGAAGTTGTAGAATTAATTTTTAAACGTTTTCTTCATTAGATGAATCACTAACGACCATCAGATTCTGTTTCGAGAGCCACATCGAGACTACAATATCCACTTCAAGACTGGGACCGAGGCAGTCCGACAGTATCTTGGTCTCAACGTCGGTTTTGGTCTGCGATACCGATACCGAGACTGATACTGCCAATCGAAACTCTCAGAAGTCTCAATCTCGAACGAATAATCTTTTACTGAAGTTGTAGAATTAATTTTTAAACGTTTTCTTCATTAGATGACTCATTAACGACCATCAGATTCTGTTTCGAGAGCCACATCGAGACTACAATATCCACTTCTAGACCGGGACCGAGGCAGTCCGACAGTATCTTGGTCTCAACCTCGGTTTTGGTCTGCGATACCGATACCGAGACTGATACTGCCAATCGAAACTCTCAGAAGTCTCAATCTCGAACGAATAATCTTTTATTGAAGTTGTAGAATTAATTTTTAAACGTTTTCTTCATTAGATGAATCACTAACGACCATCAGATTCTGTTTCGAGAGCCACATCGAGACTACAATATCCACTTCAAGACTGGGACCGAGGCAGTCCGACAGTACCTTGGTCTCAACCTCGGTTTTGGTCTGCGATACCGATACCGAGACTGATACTGCCAATCGAAACTCTCAGAAGTCTCAATCTCGAACGAATAATCTTTTACTGAAGTTGTAGAATTAATTTTTAAACGTTTTCTTCATTAGATGACTCACTAACGACCATCAGATTCTGTTTCGAGAGCCACATCGAGACTACAATATCCACTTCTAGACCGGGACCGAGGCAGTCCGACAGTATCTTGGTCTCAACCTCGGTTTTGGTCTGCGATACCGATACCGAGACTGATACTGCCAATCGAAACTCTCAGAAGTCTCAATCTCGAACGAATAATCTTTTATTGAAGTTGTAGAATTAATTTTTAAACGTTTTCTTCATTAGATGAATCACTAACGACCATCAGATTCTGTTTCGAGAGCCACATCGAGACTACAATATCCACTTCAAGACTGGGACCGAGGCAGTCCGACAGTATCTTGGTCTCAACCTCGGTTTTGGTCTGCGATACCGATACCGAGACTGATACTGCCAATCGAAACTCTCAGAAGTCTCAATCTCGAACGAATAATCTTTTACTGAAGTTGTAGAATTAATTTTTAAACGTTTTCTTCATTAGATGAATCACTAACGACCATGAGATTCTGTTTCGAGAGCCACATCGAGACTACAATATCCACTTCAAGACCGGGACCGAGGCAGTCCGACAGTATCTTGGTCTCAACCTCGGTTTTGGTCTGCGATACCGATACCGAGACTGATACTGCCAATCGAAACTCTCAGAAGTCTCAATCTCGAACGAATAATCTTTTATTGAAGTTGTAGAATTAATTTTTAACCGTTTTCTTCATTAGATGAATCACTAACGACCATGAGATTCTGTTTCGAGAGCCACATCGAGACTACAATATCCACTTCTAGACCGGGACCGAGACAGTCCGACAGTATCTTGGTCTCGACCTCGGTTTTGGTCTGCGATACCGATACCGAGACTGATACTGCCAATCGAAACTCTCAGAAGTCTCAATCTCGAACGAATAATCTTTTATTGAAGTTGTAGAATTAATTTTTAACCGTTTTCTTCATTAGATGAATCACTAACGACCATGAGATTCTGTTTCGAGAGCCACATCGAGACTACAATATCCACTTCTAGACCGGGACCGAGACAGTCCGACAGTATCTTGGTCTCGACCTCGGTTTTGGTCTGCGATACCGATACCGAGACTGATACTGCCAATCGAAACTCTCAGAAGTCTCAATCTCGAACGAATAATCTTTTATTGAAGTTGTAGAATTAATTTTTAACCGTTTTCTTCATTAGATGAATCACTAACGACCATCAGATTCTGTTTCGAGAGCCACATCGAGACTACAATATCCACTTCAAGACCGGGACCGAGACAGTCCGACAGTATCTTGGTCTCATCCTCGGTTTTGGTCTGCAATACCGATACCGAGACTGATACTGCCAATCGAAACTCTCAGAAGTCTCAATCCCGAACGAATAATCTTTTATTGAAGTTGTAGAATTCATTTTTAAACGTTTTCTTCATTAGAAGAATCACTAACGACCATGAGATTCTGTTTCGAGAGCCACATCGAGACTACAATATCCACCTCAAGACCGGGACCGAGACAGTCCGACAGTATCTTGGTCTCAACCTCGGTTTTGGTCTGCGATACCGATACCGAGACTGATACTGCCAATCGAAACTCTCAGAAGTCTCAATCTCGAACGAATAATCTTTTATTGAAGTTGTAGAATTAATTTTTAAACGTTTTCTTCATTAGATGAATCACTAACGACCATGAGATTCTGTTTCGAGAGCCACATCGAGACTACAATATCCACTTCAAGACCGGGACCGAGACAGTCCGACAGTACCTTGGTCTCAACCTCGGTTTTGGTCTGCGATACCGATACCGAGACTGATACTGCCAATCGAAACTCTCAGAAGTCTCAATCTCGAACGAATAATCTTTTACTGAAGTTGTAGAATTAATTTTTAAACGTTTTCTTCATTAGATGACTCACTAACGACCATCAGATTCTGTTTCGAGAGCCACATCGATACTACAATATCCACTTCAAGACTGGGACCGAGGCAGTCCGACAGTACCTTGGTCTCAACCTCGGTTTTGGTCTGCGATACCGATACCGAGACTGATACTGCCAATCGAAACTCTCAGAAGTCTCAATCTCGAACGAATAATCTTTTATTGAAGTTGTAGAATTAATTTTTAACCGTTTTCTTCATTAGATGAATCACTAACGACCATCAGATTCTGTTTCGAGAGCCACATCGAGACTACAATATCCACTTCAAGACCGGGACCGAGACAGTCCGACAGTATCTTGGTCTCATCCTCGGTTTTGGTCTGCAATACCGATACCGAGACTGATACTGCCAATCGAAACTCTCAGAAGTCTCAATCCCGAACGAATAATCTTTTATTGAAGTTGTAGAATTAATTTTTAAACGTTTTCTTCATTAGATGAATCACTAACGACCATGAGATTCTGTTTCGAGAGCCACATCGAGACTACAATATCCACTTCTAGACCGGGACCGAGGCAGTCCGACAGTATCTTGGTCTCAACCTCGGTTTTGGTCTGCGATACCGATACCGAGACTGATACTGCCAATCGAAACTCTCAGAAGTCTCAATCTCGAACGAATAATCTTTTATTGAAGTTGTAGAATTAATTTTTAAACGTTTTCTTCATTAGATGAATCACTAACGACCATCAGATTCTGTTTCGAGAGCCACATCGAGACTACAATATCCACTTCAAGACTGGGACCGAGGCAGTCCGACAGTACCTTGGTCTCAACCTCGGTTTTGGTCTGCGATACCGATACCGAGACTGATACTGCCAATCGAAACTCTCAGAAGTCTCAATCTCGAACGAATAATCTTTTATTGAAGTTGTAGAATTAATTTTTAAACGTTTTCTTCATTAGATGAATCACTAACGACCATGAGATTCTGTTTCGAGAGCCACATCGAGACTACAATATCCACTTCTAGACCGGGACCGAGGCAGTCCGACAGTATCTTGGTCTCAACCTCGGTTTTGGTCTGCGATACCGATACCGAGACTGATACTGCCAATCGAAACTCTCAGAAGTCTCAATCTCGAACGAATAATCTTTTATTGAAGTTGTAGAATTAATTTTTAAACGTTTTCTTCATTAGATGAATCACTAACGACCATCAGATTCTGTTTCGAGAGCCACATCGAGACTACAATATCCACTTCAAGACCGGGACCGAGATAGTCCGACAGTACCTTGGTCTCAACCTCGGTTTTGGTCTGCGATACCGATACCGAGACTGATACTGCCAATCGAAACTCTCAGAAGTCTCAATCTCGAACGAATAATCTTTTACTGAAGTTGTAGAATTAATTTTTAAACGTTTTCTTCATTAGATGACTCACTAACGACCATCAGATTCTGTTTCGAGAGCCACATCGAGACTACAATATCCACTTCAAGACTGGGACCGAGGCAGTCCGACAGTACCTTGGTCTCAACCTCGGTTTTGGTCTGCGATACCGATACCGAGACTGATACTGCCAATCGAAACTCTCAGAAGTCTCAATCTCGAACGAATAATCTTTTATTGAAGTTGTAGAATTAATTTTTAACCGTTTTCTTCATTAGATGAATCACTAACGACCATCAGATTCTGTTTCGAGAGCCACATCGAGACTACAATATCCACTTCAAGACCGGGACCGAGACAGTCCGACAGTATCTTGGTCTCATCCTCGGTTTTGGTCTGCAATACCGATACCGAGACTGATACTGCCAATCGAAACTCTCAGAAGTCTCAATCCCGAACGAATAATCTTTTATTGAAGTTGTAGAATTCATTTTTAAACGTTTTCTTCATTAGAAGAATCACTAACGACCATGAGATTCTGTTTCGAGAGCCACATCGAGACTACAATATCCACCTCAAGACCGGGACCGAGACAGTCCGACAGTATCTTGGTCTCAACCTCGGTTTTGGTCTGCGATACCGATACCGAGACTGATACTGCCAATCGAAACTCTCAGAAGTCTCAATCTCGAACGAATAATCTTTTACTGAAGTTGTAGAATTAATTTTTAAACGTTTTCTTCATTAGATGACTCATTAACGACCATCAGATTCTGTTTCGAGGGCCACATCGAGACTACAATATCCACTTCTAGACCGGGACCGAGGCAGTCCGACAGTATCTTGGTCTCAACCTCGGTTTTGGTCTGCGATACCGATACCGAGACTGATACTGCCAATCGAAACTCTCAGAAGTCTCAATCTCGAACGAATAATCTTTTATTGAAGTTGTAGAATTAATTTTTAAACGTTTTCTTCATTAGATGAATCACTAACGACCATCAGATTCTGTTTCGAGAGCCACATCGAGACTACAATATCCACTTCAAGACTGGGACCGAGGCAGTCCGACAGTACCTTGGTCTCAACCTCGGTTTTGGTCTGCGATACCGATACCGAGACTGATACTGCCAATCGAAACTCTCAGAAGTCTCAATCTCGAACGAATAATCTTTTATTGAAGTTGTAGAATTAATTTTTAAACGTTTTCTTCATTAGATGAATCACTAACGACCATCAGATTCTGTTTCGAGAGCCACATCGAGACTACAATATCCACTTCAAGACTGGGACCGAGGCAGTCCGACAGTATCTTGGTCTCAACGTCGGTTTTGGTCTGCGATACCGATACCGAGACTGATACTGCCAATCGAAACTCTCAGAAGTCTCAATCTCGAACGAATAATCTTTTACTGAAGTTGTAGAATTAATTTTTAAACGTTTTCTTCATTAGATGACTCATTAACGACCATCAGATTCTGTTTCGAGAGCCACATCGAGACTACAATATCCACTTCTAGACCGGGACCGAGGCAGTCCGACAGTATCTTGGTCTCAACCTCGGTTTTGGTCTGCGATACCGATACGAGACTGATACTGCCAATCGAAACTCTCAGAAGTCTCAATCTCGAACGAATAATCTTTTATTGAAGTTGTAGAATTAATTTTTAAACGTTTTCTTCATTAGATGAATCACTAACGACCATCAGATTCTGTTTCGAGAGCCACATCGAGACTACAATATCCACTTCAAGACTGGGACCGAGGCAGTCCGACAGTACCTTGGTCTCAACCTCGGTTTTGGTCTGCGATACCGATACCGAGACTGATACTGCCAATCGAAACTCTCAGAAGTCTCAATCTCGAACGAATAATCTTTTACTGAAGTTGTAGAATTAATTTTTAAACGTTTTCTTCATTAGATGACTCACTAACGACCATGAGATTCTGTTTCGAGAGCCACATCGAGACTACAATATCCACTTCAAGACCGGGACCGAGGCAGTCCGACAGTATCTTGGTCTCAACCTCGGTTTTGGTCTGCGATACCGATACCGAGACTGATACTGCCAATCGAAACTCTCAGAAGTCTCAATCTCGAACGAATAATCTTTTATTGAAGTTGTAGAATTAATTTTTAACCGTTTTCTTCATTAGATGAATCACTAACGACCATGAGATTCTGTTTCGAGAGCCACATCGAGACTACAATATCCACTTCTAGACCGGGACCGAGACAGTCCGACAGTATCTTGGTCTCGACCTCGGTTTTGGTCTGCGATACCGATACCGAGACTGATACTGCCAATCGAAACTCTCAGAAGTCTCAATCTCGAACGAATAATCTTTTATTGAAGTTGTAGAATTAATTTTTAACCGTTTTCTTCATTAGATGAATCACTAACGACCATGAGATTCTGTTTCGAGAGCCACATCGAGACTACAATATCCACTTCTAGACCGGGACCGAGACAGTCCGACAGTATCTTGGTCTCGACCTCGGTTTTGGTCTGCGATACCGATACCGAGACTGATACTGCCAATCGAAACTCTCAGAAGTCTCAATCTCGAACGAATAATCTTTTATTGAAGTTGTAGAATTAATTTTTAACCGTTTTCTTCATTAGATGAATCACTAACGACCATCAGATTCTGTTTCGAGAGCCACATCGAGACTACAATATCCACTTCAAGACCGGGACCGAGACAGTCCGACAGTATCTTGGTCTCATCCTCGGTTTTGGTCTGCAATACCGATACCGAGACTGATACTGCCAATCGAAACTCTCAGAAGTCTCAATCCCGAACGAATAATCTTTTATTGAAGTTGTAGAATTCATTTTTAAACGTTTTCTTCATTAGAAGAATCACTAACGACCATGAGATTCTGTTTCGAGAGCCACATCGAGACTACAATATCCACCTCAAGACCGGGACCGAGACAGTCCGACAGTATCTTGGTCTCAACCTCGGTTTTGGTCTGCGATACCGATACCGAGACTGATACTGCCAATCGAAACTCTCAGAAGTCTCAATCTCGAACGAATAATCTTTTATTGAAGTTGTAGAATTAATTTTTAAACGTTTTCTTCATTAGATGAATCACTAACGACCATGAGATTCTGTTTCGAGAGCCACATCGAGACTACAATATCCACTTCAAGACCGGGACCGAGACAGTCCGACAGTATCTTGGTCTCATCCTCGGTTTTGGTCTGCAATACCGATACCGAGACTGATACTGCCAATCGAAACTCTCAGAAGTCTCAATCCCGAACGAATAATCTTTTATTGAAGTTGTAGAATTCATTTTTAAACGTTTTCTTCATTAGAAGAATCACTAACGACCATGAGATTCTCGATCTTTCGAGAGCCACATCGAGACTACAATATCCACTTCTAGACGGGGACCGAGGCAGTCCGACAGTATCTTGGTCTCAACCTCGGTTTTGGTCTGCGATACCGATACCGAGACTGATACTGCCAATAGAAACTCTGAGAAGTCTCAATCTCGAACGAATAATCTTTTACTGAAGTTGTAGAATTAATTTTTAAACGTTTTCTTCATTAGAATAATCAGCAACGACCATGAGATTCTGTCTCGAGAGCGACATCGAGACTACAATATCCACTTCAAGACCGGGTCCGAGACAGTCCGACAGTATCTTGGTCTGAACCTCGGTTTTGGTCTGCGATACCGATACCGAGACTGATACTGCCAATAGAAACTCTCAGAAGTCTCAATCTCGAACGAATAATCTTTTACTGAAGTTGTAGAATTAATTTTTAAACGTTTTCTTCATTAGAAGAATCACTAACGACCATGAGATTCTGTTTCGAGAGCCACATCGAGACTACAATATCCACTTCAAGACTGGGACCGAGGCAGTCCGACAGTATCTTGGTCTCAACCTCGGTTTTGGTCTGCGATACCGATACCGAGACTGATACTGCCAATCGAAACTCTCAGAAGTCTCAATCTCGAACGAATAATCTTTTACTGAAGTTGTAGAATTAATTGTTAAACGTTTTCTTCATTAGATGAATCACTAACGACCATCAGATTCTGTTTCGAGAGCCACATCGAGACTACAATATCCACTTCTAGACCGGGACCGAGACAGTCCGACAGTATCTTGGTCTCAACCTCGGTTTTGGTCTGCGGTACCGATACCGAGACTGATACTGCCAATCGAAACTCTCAGAAGTCTTGGTCTCGAACGAAAAATCTTTTATTGAAGTTGTAGAATTAATTTTTAAACGTTTTTTTCATTAGATGAATCACTAACGACCATGAGATTCTGTTTCGAGAGCCACATCGAGACTACAATATCCACTTCAAGACCGGGACCGAGGCAGTCCGACAGTATCTTGGTCTCAACCTCGGTTTTGGTCTGCGATACCGATACCGAGACTGATACTGCCAATCGAAACTCTCAGAAGTCTCAATCTCGAACGAAAAATCTTTTATTAAAATTGCAGAATTAAACGTTTTCTTCATTAGAAGAATCACCGACCTAGCATATATGGACGGAGCCAACAAATGCCGATATTTTCCTAAAAATGATCCCGTTTTTTCGCCGGAAGTCCGCTATTTTTAAGGTATCCATGACATAATTTCATCGTCAGAGCACATCAATTGGCGAATCACAACTTCAAGTGATTTGACATAACACGCAAAGTGACGTCAATTTAAGTCATATCGCCGCCATTTATAAGGTACTCACTGCCAAAAAAGAGGGCCAAAACTGTAAAACAGAAGGATCTCTCCAAATGTAAGATAGTACCTCATTGTTTTTTTTATATAAGATTTTCTTCAATATTTTGAGCTCAAAGTTGATCTTAAAAGGAAAAATAATGAGTACATAGAGGGTTTCACTCTCCACACTTTTCTAGCCAAAACCGAGATAAAATTAATTCATACCTTGATGATCCTGGGCCATTTATACTTTATTCCCCTCCAGGGAAAAGTTTCGTACTTTTCTTCGGATCGACTGTCCTCTTCGTGTCCCGGAACCTCGGCAGGGGATTAAAACGGGACGACATGGTTTCGACATTACGGCGATTGGCGGGGACGGGGTGACGTCGTCGGTTGCCCACATATCTGTTGCAGCCTTCGGCCCGGTCGATGGGCTTTGCTTCGCTCGCCCTTATCTATCTGCGAACAAAAGGACACTGCAGGGTCGGACTTGTCCCTTTACTTAAATCAATTTTAAGAAGATTGCTTTGTGCTGTTAACTTCATAAAAAAGACTTGTTTACTACCCCGAAGCATGGCGCTATCGTTGAACAGAAAAAATGGTAGTTTATTTCCATTTCCGAACGGCGGTTACCTCTAGATTACTTTCTGAATATGTATCTCTAATGAAAGTCATAACTGCCACTAATAACAAAAGGTACAGGGATATAATAAAAAATCAAGTTAAGACTATTTTTAACAATTGCAGCCCAGAAATGAAATCCACGTTACTTTAGTTGATTGGTGCAAGATTCCAGTTACTGGAGTGACTACCGTGCTGACTAAAGTCACTTACGCTCTTTTGCCTGATATTTACTGCATTGCTCAGTTCATACGTTACGTACAAAAGACATTTAAAATTACGCAAAATTAGAAAATATTTTTTCTTTCAAGACTTTGGAGCACAGAAATTTATTTAAGTACATTCAAAAGAAACTCTGTATAGCTTCGAGTTTTGTGATAAAAGACTCATAGTTTCTAGTGATCAGAAAGCTTTGCCTCTAATGCATGCAGTGCTTACCAAGCAAAAGTACCTAGCCCTGCACCCTAGATACACTAGACATTTTCTAGTAAATTAATTGATAAATGTTTTTCGCTCTCAGAAGACTTTTGAGATCATTGTTTGCTCTGTAAAAAAGTCAGAAAATTCCAATTATCGCTCAGAAAACATCGACGCTTGAAGACAAACCAAAAAATAAGTTTTCTCACTAAAAATTATAGTTTGAAATAGAGAAGCCTTTACAAATCACAAAAGTCAGAAAAAAAACTTACGTTAATAGTGTGGATCAGAAAAGCTAAACAAACTAATATAACAAAAAAAATTTACTTACATTCGAATACAATTCGAAAAACTCTATAAAGCTTAGAGTTGTGTGTTATATGAATCATAGGTATGTTTCTAGTGATCAGAGCCTTTAGTGCAGGCTGTACTTACCAAACAAAGCCTGTGAAGATAAGGCAGGGTTTACCCAACTTCTTTATTCTTAATTCCTTGTTTCCAATTCTCATTTGCTAATTCTTAAAGAGTTTAAACCATGTTATTAAATGGCACTGCTTATACAAGTTCCTAATTCTTAATTCTTAATTTTTGTTCCTAATGCTTAACCTTAAAAGTTCAGATATTTTAACTTTTAGCAATTAAGCATTAAGAATTAAGAACACTGTTTCATTGCGCATGCCCAATAGATGGCCTAGGGTATTACATAACCTCAACTTTGTGTTTTTGTTTACTTATTTTAAATCCCAATTAATAATTGATTGTGTTAGTATCATAAAATATATTTTTACAAAAGAAAATCATGGATTACAAGAACCAGAAGAATGTTAACTGTCAATAGTGTCGGTTGCAAATCCTTAACTTTTTAAGAATTAGGAAATTGTGTAAACCACATTATGAAATAAGAATTAAAAAACCTTATAAGAAATTAACAACTAAGAGTAAAGAATTAGCAACAATTAAGAATAAAGAAGTTCGATAAACCCTGCCTAAAAAAAATATTTCTAACTCAACGTCAGTCAACATAGCACTAACGTTATTATGACTTCGTTAGCACTAATGTCCTAATAACGTTTCCCCCTCTAACGTTTTAATTATGTTCGTAGAGTTGAAAAATTGTATTCAATTTTCCGGATAAAGAAGTTACTTGCTATTGCGTTAGTACATAAAACTAAGAACTACATTTTTATGATCTTATTGTATTGTATTGTATTGTATTGTATTGTATTCAATGTGAGTCGACTTGTATAGTCCTCCACCGCGACCTGCGGTCTATGGTGGTTCACTTGAAGTGTTGCCAGCAAGTTTTGCCCCTGCTAGCTCCACACCGCCACATTCGTCACTCGTTAAACAATATTCTATTATTACTCTTGTTATACTTCATTACCACACTATCTTTCTCTTTCTACTTCTTTATTTGTATGGCGCTTTAAACAAGGAGAAACATACACGTGTTTCTTGTACAATTTTTATTTGACAAACGTCAAAGCAAGTACATTTTTTAAACCTCTAATGGTACGTCCCCATGTGCGGATATGGCGTATATTGCGGATTTGGCGCTGTGGTCTGATTGGTTGAAATTGAAGTTTCTTGCTAAGTGTTGCGAAATTACTGCATTCTCATTAAACTGATATAAGTTGTCGAATAAATAGTGGAAAAAGGACAGTTACTTTATCCAAATCTTTGACATTTGCCATATGATTTTAGAGGTCCGCGTAGAACGATGCATATATCAAAAAAGATGGAATGCAGTGTGCACTGCGGCAACACTGTGGATCCGCAATATACGCCATATCCGCATATGGGGACTTATCATGATAGTTAAATTTAAAACGATATTTTGGCAACATCGCCCGGGGGTGAGTTTCCACGTCACAACTCACCGATTTCGTCACAGGCGTTTTGGCGGGAATTTGAATTCCTTCGCTGTTTTTATGGCATTTTTGGGCTAATGACTTATTTTAAAAAATTATAAGTTTGTAGTTATGTGTTTAAGGTCAAAATTAATCGAATGACACAATAAAAAAAAAACGTGCAAGAGCCCTATTGCGCGCGGATTCCATTAGTCTACCTATTCAAAGGTTTGCATCTTGAGGTTCAAAGTATCTCGATATGGCAATAGCCGGCAGTCACATAGGACCAGTGTTGCCAGATCTACTGTTTTAACAGGACTGTTAAACAGTAGACTGTTTTTTTTCACCACCTAGCTACTGTTCTACTGCTTTCAATATTACATCTACTAGTTTTTTTTAAATATTTTTTCAAACTTCAGTTATTGCAAAATATATTGTACGTATATTATACCTTTTTTCATTTTTAAGTAACTCGAAAAGCAAATAAAAACAAACAGTTATATTTATTATCATCAGCAACAAATTGTAACTCGAGTATAGAATTATCGAAAACTCAAAGCGCACTTCCAGACGGCATTGGAAATCGCGTGAAGCTATTATGTCAATCAATGATCTAGGATATATGGACAGAGCGAACAAATGCCAAATATTTCCCAAAACGATTTTTTGGGATTCCCGTTTTTTGGTTGGAAGTCCGCCATTTTTAAGGTATCCATGACGAGATGTCGGGTGAATGAAAAGTTCACTTTTTCGTTCAGGCTTTTTTGCAAATTCATTCAAAAATTACCTTTTTGGTCCAAGACAATCATAACACTCAGAAAGCCTTTAATCAAAAAATATATTTTTAGTTTAAAACTATACATTTTCGTTTAATTAAAAAAATAAACACGCAAAAAATGTTTTGTAACGATTACAACGCATTTTTTATTTTAATGAAACTCATTTTGTGGATTAAAATCTCAAATTTTGCTCCCAAATCAACAGAGAATATCTCTTTTTTTTAATAAAATTGGTACTAGGAAAAAATTCACTTTTTGGAGAAAATAATTAAAAAAATTAATTTTTTGGGCCAAAATCGATCAAAATATTTACAGTTAATAAAAAAAAACAACACTTTTTATTCATTTCTGTTATCGCCGTTAAAACCGTCACAATTCGTTTAATTAAAAGATCTAGTTTTTGGTTCAAAATTAAAAAAAAAACCGTTTTTTAACGACTAAAACGCATTTTTTTTAGAAAATTTTAATGAAACTCAATTTGTGGACAAAAATCTCAAGTTGTGCTCGAAAATCAACTGAAAAAATCTCGTTTTTTTATAAAATCGGTACTGGGACAAAAATTCACTTTTTGGGAAAAATATTTAAAAAAAAATATTTCTTGTGCCAAAATCGATCAAAATCGTCACAGTTAATAAATAATCTGTTTTTATTAATTTCTTTTATCTTCATAATCGGCTAAAACATTCACAATTCGTTCAATCAAAAGATCGATCTAATTTTTGGTTCAAAAATCAAAAAATATACTTTTTCGTTTAGATAAGTTACAAAAAAAATCACGGAAAACGTTTTGTAACGACTAAAACGTATTTTTTCTGAAATCTAACGAATACTCATTATTTTCTAACCTGATATGGGGCTGCAAAACGACCAGTTCCAGGATGTTTAACGTTACTATGGAAATAATTGATAATAGGTAAATATTAAAATCATTCCAGAACTGCTTTTAGTCCTCGTAGTATACTCTGTTTAGTATCTCGTAGGAAAATCATATTCTCGTCCTCCAACCATTACTACATCAATTTACATCGTCGGCCGAGAATATTTCGCTTTTCCTACTAGATACACAATATACTATTTTCTCAAATTTTAATGAAACTCAATTTGTGAATTAAGTTGTGTAAAAAAAGTGTCAAAAATTTGGTTAAAAAAGTGACAAAAATGTGGTTAAAAAAAGTGTAAAAAAAGATATAAGGGGGTGGACGGGAAAGAAAAAAGAGTTTTAGTTTTTTGGTTAGAATTTAAGTAGGATCAATAAATAAATGATTCTTAAAAATTACTAATAGGTGTTTAAATCCAGCATGACACTTAACATTAAAAAAACGTTTTTTGCTATGTAAATGTAAGAAATTAAAATGTTTTAATGACATATATCTTTCTCATCATCATATTATTTTAATGTGCGTTTTATGTTATGTGGTTTAGCATGTCCATAGTTTCATGATACGTCATTAATAAAACACTATTAATAGTATTTTAAATTCCTCTTAACGAGGCTTGCAGTTTGGTATCAGTCAGCTTCCAAGCCGGACCTGGAATTCAAATTTTATTGCTCAGCCTCGCTTATGTAACTTAAGAGTTCGGATTAAATCTGTTTTGTAAGCTTGGATGTGACGTTCTGTTTTCGCAAAGGTCCTTAGACACTATAGTCAGTTAGATCGATCGCGCGGCGGTCCACTTACAAAAATTGCTCCCTTATTCGCAGCAGTTAAGGGATGGTGGGTGGTATAGTCGCAAAGTTCGATTCTATACATATATTATTTTCCCGTATAATATAACTCGTCCTGTTATACACACTTTCCCACCGGAGTTGGTTCCTGCTCACCCATCATCGTGAAGGGCTATTTCCAGCAAACATATGCAAAAAAAGGCCATTGCGACAGAGTACAATGCGAATTATTATTGGTCGAAATAACAAAGCATTTAATTTGATTGTGTGGTTTCAAACATTTCATTTCCTAGTGAACAGTTTGTTAAACATAAATCCGTTTGTTGGCTCTGCATGTGCACGAATATACGTAGGAAGGTGCATTTGCATCTGATGCATTACATGCGGCAGTCAGTGGCGCCACCTTTTACGCACGCTTTTATTAATACTATCAGTATGTTCTTCTAATATGTCTCCTCTCTGGGCAACAATATGTAAGTAGTTTACTGTATTTTTGGAATCATCTCTTAACATATCCCCCAATGATGTTCAACCTACACTTTTCTAGAACGTTGGGGATACCCCATAAAGGGCAGCGTTTTGTGGTAGGTATAACCACTACGCCCCTGGCAGAAAGTGAAGTGCAGCCACATTATAAATAATTAAACATTGACCACGCTGCTGTAACCGAATTTAATCGAATAATTAAAGTGACATTTAGAACTGAAATGGAAAATCTAACGAGGCTTTCATTTCAGCTACATTACATTCCAATAATACTTAATTAGGTGTAAGGAGGGTGCGTTACTTCTGTCGTTAATCTGGCACTAACACGTCCTAGTCCAAGACAGACAACTTTATACTCTTTCTACCTTCCAAAAAGTAAAAAAAAAAGAAAAGAACGTCATCAAACACGTCAAACTGACCAAACGGTGACACTTTTTCGATAACAAGGCCCTCCGCGCGATTTCGGAGCGGCGTCGCCAGGTCAGTGGTCGGGCGGTGGGTGGTGGGAGGGGAGGCGTGGCGGCCCCCGTGAAAGAGCACGGCGCCAGGCCAATGGGATTAGCGTGGCGCGGCCAATGGCGCAGCTGACGCGCCGCCAACCGCCACCTCACAAGTCAACAGTTGGCGAGACTGTGACCGACACCGAAGGAATAAAAGCGGGAGTACAAATGGATATTGAGCGGCAGCGATTAAGTTTTGGGTGGGTCGAGAGAGCGAGAGGGGCGAGGGGAGCGGGGGCGGAATCAGCCTTCAGGTGTGGTCGTTACGTCCGACAGGTAGGTTTGATGAACGGTTATGTTTATATCCACAGATACCTAGGTATATACTATTTTCTCTGGGTGGTTCATTTAACTTGTCGTTCATTTAACATTCTTGAAAAAAATGTGTCAAATATAAGCAGTCATGCTAAACTTCTTTTAGTCTAAATTGAATTGATGCAGGTTAGCGTCCCCAAGATTCAAAAAGCTCGTGTTTTAGTGGGTTTAGGGCAAATAAAAACTCATTTTTCTCTGCCTACGTTTCGACGTTTAATTGACGTCTTCATCAGGACTGAAACATAATATGCAGGAACATTACCACACTCGATTCTATAAGAGCCTTTGTCGTGTGTGTTCGAAAGTCAGACTGGAAGCAGTGTTGCCACTTCCGCCAGATGCCGTGTAGATTTTTTACAAAAAGTGCAGTAAATAATATATGCGCAACAGCGGAGTAGTTTGATACACTTTTATCATTTTGAGGGCACTAATGCTGATGCTAAGAGGAGTATGTCTCGCTCTTTATGTTCGCCTGCTGCCAGGAAATTTGTGTAGTCTCTTTTCTCGAGCACTCTCTTCTCTGCCCCAAGCACTCTCCAGTTTTTTAGTTTCCTTTGCGAACCAAAATTCTCCAAAAAAAAAATAGTTTTTGACGCAATAAAAAAGTTTTTATTCGGTCCAAAACCATAAAAAAAGACCGTGAAAAATCAAACATTTTAAAGGCACAGGTCTTGGGCCAAAACAATCTCAAATTAATTTACATTTCAATTACAGTTTATTCTTTAAAAAAGTTCAATTCTGTTTCATCATCAAACTAAACTTAAACTGAAGTTTATCCAGATCATAGGCACTGCCTACACTTAACGCCTTGTGTATAATATTGGTGGAGAGTAGAGTAATCTCAGTGACGTCACAACTGTCACATCGACAGTGACAGGGCGATGCGTCAAATCACCGAAAAGTCAAGTCATGTCAAGTCTTCCATTGTCAACGATCAAAGGCGCCCATTAGCGCAATAATAGAACGTATCAGGGTTGCCAGTAATTTTCCATGAAAATCGCAATAATCGCTCTTAGAATATCGCCCAATTGCCAACTTAAAAAAAAAAAAATAAGTAAAAGCGGCCTTTAGAGAGAATAGTTATAATGTTGCAGTTCTCGTTTACAGAGATCTCGGTTATTAAATAATTTTTTTTTACTTCAGAAATTCAAAGAAATTTATTGCTACCGACATAAACTACTTTTCTACTAAAGGGGGGGGGGGGGGGGTGACGTGACAAGTCACTTGTCAAGAATTTGACTTTTGACGATTGCTTAAATGTTGAGCTAATGCATGCAGATGCAGGGCAGGTTGACGTAGAGAATGTAGAAATTAGAAATATGCCTGAAATTTTACCTATGCAACCAAACATGTAAATGAGAAAATGTATTTTGGAATACAGCCCGAACCGCCCAGTGTTTGAAGATCATCGCAAAATAAGTCGCCCAATCGCCAAATCTTAAATTTGGTGGCAGCATCTTGTATGAAATCGCCCAATTTGCGATAAATCGCCCATACTGGCTACCCTGGACCGTATCATACCTTCATAGAGTATCAAATTTCCAAGCTTCAATAATTTTTAGTAAAAGATTTCAATCTTGTAGTTAAGTCTGTCTATGGTTGAGTTGTCAGAACGCCAGAATATTTTTCTCGTTGTCACCTTCACAACATTCAAGTGACAGTTGGTTTCATCATGACACCGAACAAAACAGTTTTACTAAAGCATCTAATACGCCATTTTTCATATCTTCAGTGTTACCCCAAGTTTCATCTAAAGTTTCAACTGAAGTTTAAACTAAAGTTTACAAGGAATTTAAATACATTCCGACAAAAACGAAAATTAATTAAATTTTGCATTTAACTAATTTATCACCTCCAAAACAAAATTTAACTTAATTCCGAATTTAACTAAATTAAGATTTTAGATTTCGGATTTAAGTAAGTACCGATTCTAAGGTCGGAATTTAACTGAATTCTGATTTTTTAAACAAGGAAAAATGGAATTTAATCAAATTCCGTTGTTATACAAGAAATTTAAATAAATTCCGACTTACATAGGGTTTAATTAAATTTTGATTTTTAACTCGGATTTTAACTAAATTTTAACTTTAAAGTCGCAAATTAACTAATTTCTGACTTTAAACATGGAACTTAACGAAATTTCGATTTTAAACTCGGAGTTTAACTAAATTCGGAATTTAATTAAATTCCGATTTTAGGTTGTAAATTTAAGTAACTATCCACTCTTAAGTTGAAATTTAACTAAATTCTGATTATTATATTACTAGATTCTGACAAATATTTCACAAATTTAACTAAATCCCGATTTTAAACTTGGAATTTAACTAAATTCTGATGTTGGTCAAACATGAAAAACATGGTCAAACATGGAAAAACGAAATTCAAGTTTCGCTGTTATACAAGAAATTTAAAAAAATTCCGATTTACATAGGGTTTAATTAAATTTTGATTTTTAACTCGGATTTTACCTAAATTTTAACTTTAAAGTCGCAATTTAACTAATTTTTGACTTTAAACACGGAACTTAACGAAATTTCGATTTTACACTCGGAGTTTAACTGAATTCGGAATTTAATTAAATTCCGATTTTAGGTTGTACATTTAAGTAACTATCCACTCTTAAGTTGGAATTTAACTAAATTCTTATTATTATATTACTAGATTGTGACATATACTTCACAAATGTAACTAAATCCCGATTTAGTTAAATGTAACTAAATTCTGATTTTTCAAACATGGAAAAACGGAATTTAATCAAGTTTCGCTGTTATACAAGAAATTTAAATAAATTCCGACTTACATAGGATTTACTTAAATATTGATTTTTAACTCGGATTTTAACTAAATTTTAACTTTAAAGACGCATTTTAACTAATTTCTGACTTTAAACATGGAACTTAACGAAATTTCGATTTTAAACCCGGAGTTTAACTAAATTCGGAATTTAATTAAACCCCGATTTTAGGTTGTAAATTTAAGTAAATACCCACTCTTAAGTTGGAATTTAACTGAATTCTGATTTCAAACTTGAAATTTTACCAGATTCTTACATATATTTCACACAATTAACTAAATCCCGATTTTAAACTTAGAATTTAACTATAAATAATTCTGATTTTTCAGACCTGGAAAAACGGAATTTAATCAAGTTCCGCTGTTATACAAAAAATTTAATTAAATTCCGACTTACATAGGGTTTAATTAAATTTTGATTTTTAACTCAGATTTTAACTAAATTTTAACTTTAAATTCGCAATTTAACTAATTTCTGACTTTAAACACGGAACTTCATGAAATTTCAATTTTAAGCTCGGAGTTTAACTAAATTCGGAATTTAATTAAATTCCGATTTTAGGTTGTACATTTAAGTAAATACCCACTCTTAAGTTGGAATTTAACTGAATTCTGATTTCAAACTCGAATTTTTATTAGTCTGACATATATTTCACACATTCAACTGGATCCCGATTTTAAGCTTGGTATTTAACTAAATTCTGATCTTTCAAACATGGAAAAAACGGAATTTAATCAAATTCTGATGTTATTCAAGAAATTTAAATAAATTCCGACTTACCTAGAACTTTATTAAATTTTGATTTTTAACTCGGATTTTAACTAAATTTTAACTCTAAAGTCGCAATGTAACTAATTTGTGATTTTAAACACGGAACTTAAAGAAATATCGATTTTAAACTCGGAGTTTAACTAAATTCGGAATTTAATTAAATTCCGATTTTAGGTTGTAAATTTAAGTAAACAATCACTCTTTAAGTTGGAATTTAACTGAATTCTCATTTTAAACTCGAAATTTTACTAGATTCTGACATATATTTCGCACATTTAACTAAATCCCGATTTTAAACATGGAATTTAACTAAATTCCGATTTTTCAAATATGGAAAAACGGAATTTAATCTAGTTCCAATGTTATACAGGAAATTTAAATAAATTCGGACTAACATAGAATTCAATTAAATTTTGATTTTTAACTATGATTTTAATTAAATTTTAACTTTAGAGTCGCAATTTAACTAATTTCTGACTTTAAACACGAAACTTAACGAAATTTCGATTTTAAACTTGGAGTTTAACTAAATTCGGAATTTAATTAAATTCCGATTTTAGGTTGTAAATTTAAGTAAATACCCACTCTTAAGTTGGAATTTAACTGAATTCTTATTTCAAACTTGAAATTTTACCAGATTCTTACATATATTTCACACAATTAACTAAATCCCGATTTTAAACTTGGAATTTAACTATAAATAATTCTGATTTTTCAGACCTGGAAAAACGGAATTTAATCAAGTTCCGCTGTTATACAAGAAATTTAAATAAATTCCGACTTACATAGGGTTTAATTAATTTTTGATTTTTAACTCAGATTTTAACTAAATTTTAACTTTAAATTCGCAATTTAACTAATTTCTGTCTTTAAACACGGAACTTCATGAAATTTCAATTTTACGGAGTTTAACTAAATTCGGAATTTAATTAAATTCCGATTTTAGGTTGTACATTTAAGTAAATACCCACTCTTAAGTTGGAATTTAACTGAATTCTGATTTCAAACTCGAATTTTTATTAGAGTCTAACATATATTTCACACATTCAACTAAATCCAGATTTTAAACTTGGTATTTAACTAAATTCTGATTTTTCAAACATGGGAAAAACGGAATTTAATCAAATTCCGATGTTATTCAAGAAATTTAAATAAATTCCGACTTACCTAGAACTTTATTAAATTTTGATTTTTAACTCGAATTTTAACTCTAAAGTCGCAATGTAACTAATTTCTGATTTTAAACACGGAACTTAAAGAAATATCGATTTTAAACTCGGAGTTTAACTAACTTCGGAATTTAATTAAATTCCGATTTTAGAATGTAAATTTAAGTAAATACCCACTCTTAAGTTGGAATTTAACTGAACTCTGATTTCAAACTCGAAATTTTACTAGATTCTGACATATATTTCACCTATTTAACTAAATCCCGATTTTAAACTTGGAATTTAACTAAATTCCGATTTCACATGGAAAAACGAAATTTAATCAAATTTCGATGTTTACAAGAAATTTAAATAAATTCCTACTTATACAGAATTTATTTAAATTTTGATTTGTAACTCGGATTTGAACTAAAATTTAACTTAGAATTTAACTAAATTTTAACTGAAATTAGTGAATTACTTAATGACGTAGTACGAAAGCGAACCGCATAAGTGACTGCATGATGTAACAAATTTACCACAAATGTCTATAAAATACGTCATTTCGAACGTTATCCGTCACCTAAATTGCCTAAGATCAAAGCACAAATTTACTTTCATATCGTGCTTTTCAACTTTCAACTTTCAACGTCTAAATTTGAAAAAAAAAGGGAAAATGCCGTCGCAAATTCATCACAAATTTCCATAAGAAAAATTTTTAATTCAACCGACATCGATAACCTACACTGGACTAAAATATGAATTCATTTTACCTATTTAACATTTGCAGAGAATTTGCCTTAAAAAATCTAAAATTGAATAAGTTTTACAAAAAAAAAGCGGCAAAAAGTTACTTAATGACGTACCAAATGCCCCACAAGGTTTCTATGAAACATCAACTTTTTTTTAATTTTTTTAGTTTGAGGAAGAATAATGGCTCGAAACTTCTTCTTCAAAGCCTACGACCCAGAGGCGGCGCTTTCTTAGCGAGTTAAAGGCTTTATTATATTTTTACAGATTGAACCTAAGAAAATAGTATTTATGATCTCTCGTTTTTAATTAGTTTCTAAAAGTATAGTGACTACTGGAAGCGAGTTCTGCGACATACTTCAAGTGCGTCGAAACCCCGCGCCAATACTACCCCCACCTCAGTCCCTCCAGGCAGCGCGACGGCGGTGGAATAAATACCACGGAGCTCTTCACAGTCGAATCAGTCAACATCGGGAAGCATGAGAGATCACTTCGCCCATTGCCTCATCGCATTTGATAATGTCTGCCGCAGCTGTAGACGAAACGTCATGAAAAAATTCCTTGAACCACGGCTCCAAAGCCCGGAAAACACTTTAGATTGTATTCTCAGATTTGTTATCAACAATGTATTAAGAATAATCTAACGCCTTTGATTATAATATATACAATTTATACCAACGACATCAAAATGAATAATAATATATGATATGCGATTATCAGATTTTCATGAAATATTTTCATATGTTTCAACTCTTAAATGAACTGAGAAAAGGCCTTTGTTGTAAATAATAAAGTTGTTTTACTTGCTAAGACGTAATTTTAAAATTTTCACTTTAGTTTCACCGAAATTATCAAAATCTATGGATATTTTATTGAATTTAAAGATAATTAATATTATCTCACTATAATTATCAAAAAACAAGACTTTAAAGGGAAGAAAGTGGGAATTTTAAGAATTTTGAACCTTCACAATCGGATTTTACCTTTTCCGAACAAATTCCGTTAATAATTCAGTTTTCAAATTATTTGGAGACATTTTGTTTTGGAACACAAGTTTTAATACAGTCTATAACCTAATAAAATATTAATATATATAATTAATATATAAATATAATATTAACTATCACAATTCTCAAATTCTAGATTTAAAGATTCAATTCACAAAAATCTAATATCAACATAACTAAATATCATATGTGATTATCAGATTTTCAAAAAAAGTCTTTTTTAAATAATTTTGTTCAACTTTTTAATGAACTCAAAAGAGACCTTCTATACAGGGTGATTCAAAATTCAGTACAAAGATTTTAAGAATTTTAAGGATATTTGTGGGGTCAAAATAAAGACTTTTTTCCTATAAACATGGGTCCTAAAATGAATCCCCTCCCCTCTATGGGCGCTCAAAATTGGAATTTTTTTTTTAATTGTGGCCGAATTTATTCATGAAAATTCTTGAAAATTTGTACATCCCCATTTCTCAACGAGCTTTTTTCATATCTGCAATTCAAGATTTAAGTACATTTTATTCATTATTTTCTCTTTCTACTTGCTCCTACCTAATAAAATTCGAGATTAAAGAAAAAGTTACACTTTTAAGTTTCATTTTTCATTATCGTTTTTAAAATTGCACTAACAAAAATCAAACAAGTTCGATACTTAATAAAAATTATTAAAATTTCAAAGAAAAATTATTTTGTTTTTTCTTTTTTTCAAACATTTTTTTAAGTATCATTTTTCATTATCGTTTTCAAAATTGCACTAACAAAAATCAAACAAGTTCGATACTTAATAAAAATTATTAAAATTTCAAAGAAAAATTATTTTGTTTTTTCTTTTTTTCAAACATTTTTTTAAGACTTTTCCTTACTTTTTGTTGTACCTTTTCTTCACATTTTTAGGTTCATTAATTTTTTAAACTTTCCATTAAACCTGTTTAAGTGCAAGAACGCTTCGACGGTTGGTGTTCAAGTTTTTGTTTTCATTTAAAATTTGTTTTATTAAAATGGTCACACTCATTGTTGCTCAAAAATGTGTTTCTCATTCCTCTAACTATTTCATCCTTAATTTGTATTCAACGAACCTAATTGCGCATTTTCCTTCCCCATAGCCGTCATCAGAAAAACATTATTTTCACCCCCTTGACGCTCCGAAAGCAACCCCCTCGCCTTTCCATTAAATAAACTTTAACTCCCGAAAGGCGAAAGAAAAGGGAAAAGTTACTCAAAAGCCCCATGAATATAAATGGGACGTCTCGTCTCGCAACACCATTAAATCAAAAGGGGCACATTCTAACGGTGGATCGCAGAGGAGAGTTAAAGGGGGGGTTGAACTGGAGGGGCGGCGGGGGCGGCCGAGGGAGGACGCAGCCGCGCACGCCACAACAGAAGTTAAATACAGGGTAGCGAGATCTGATCCCGCCCCGTGTCTGACGTTCACTACCTAACGCACCCCCCCCCGCTATATGTCTTCTTCTGTGATCATTTCCTGCAGCCGGACGCTGTGGTCAACACCCTTTAGCTGCTGCTCCTGTTGCAAGGTGCAACCATTAACCTGTTGGTACATACTGCGGTGTCACTTAGTCCGAGAGTATTTTTGATGACTGTGCGACAGTGTTCTTAGTGGCGGTTTTTACTGGTCGGTGATAAGTTGAACTTGTGACTGTTAACATGGACGGTGTGTCGCAGCCCTCGCCCCTGTTGGGGATGCACCACTCCAGGTCGCCCGATCATAGCATCCACCCTACTGGTAAGACATATTTTCAAACTTTCTAAACTTTAATTTCTACCTATCTAGTGATTATGTAGTTATCTTAACTGGCCAGGTCACCTGATTTTTAACCTCTAAGAAAAATACGGGGGATTTATTAGAAAAAGTAATCTAGAAAGCTATCAATTTTTTACAGAAAAGCATGCCATAGTTGAAATTAAATGAAGTTTTGTACATATTTTCCAACTTTAATTATTTCCTACATAGTGATTATGCATACCTATATCTTAACTGGCCAGGTCACCTGATTTTTATCCTCTTAGTGAAATTAAAACCAGAAAAAAAAACGGGGCTGATTATTAGAAAAAAATCATCTATAAAACTATAAATTTTTGACAAAAAAGGTCACTTCATCTTTTTCTTTTGACATTTTGCAGTCAACTTGATGACTTTTTTAAATAAACACCCCTTATAAATTGTGATGCCAAAATTAGAGTCATTTTTCCACCAGCTTCAGAAAGTAAGATTTCTTTTTTCTTTGGCGTTTTTTCCCAAACCACTTGGAATAATTAAATTGCATTAATGAAACCTACAAAAATTTGTTGGTTTCAATAATGCGCTTATGTTAATGCAAACTTGAAAACAACAAAAGGTCCCTAAATCTTGATAATTTGAGAATTACAGTGTAGCAGCAATTTTATTGAACACCTACAAAGAACTCTTTTCACTTAATTGAAGAGTTAACAAAGATTTAATTTTTCTAATATGATAATTGCTAAATGCAACTTCTTACTTTCCAAATCTGATATATTATTAGATAATATTCAACATTACGTTAACACAAAACAAAACAATCTTGAATGTTGATAGTTTGAGAATTCTAATGTAACAAATTTAATCGAAAACTTGTGCCTAAATCTTGATAATTTGAAAATTACATGGTAACAAGTATCAAATTTAAGTTATCGATAAATTTGGTACTTGCTACCGTGTAATTTTCGAATTATCAATTTATCAAGTTATCAAGATTTAAGAACAAGATTTCGATTAAATTGAGAAACTGAAAAATTTAAAAATTACATAGTAGCAGGTATCAAATTTAAGTTTTCGATAAATTTGGTACTTGCTTCCATGTAATTTTCAACAAGATTTTGCCTGCAAGAAACTGTATTTTGAACAGTCACAATCAGGATTTTCCTTTCAAGATTCCGTTAATAAAAATCTAACACCTCTGGTTATATAGCACTGGTACAATTATTGCAAAATAACTAAAAAACGTAGGTATTATAATTAGAGATTTATCGGATTTTCAAGAAACGACTTGTTATTAATCATGTTGTTGAACTCGTCAATGACATTACAAGAGGCATTATGAGAAGATTGCAATGCAATTTTAAAATTATGCCACTAAAATTATTTGGGGACATTTAGTTGGGTTTTCATGCAATTCTATTGACCTAATAATCACTTTTTGTAAACAAAAAATTGCCAATTTTTAGAATTTCAGACTCGCATCACAATCATCAGATTGTGACTCTCCAAGAGTCCATTAACAAAAATCTAATGCCCCTAATCATATGACATCAAAATAACTAATAGCTTTTCATACGCGCTTATCAGATTTTCAAAAAAAGATTTTTTTTAAGTCTTGTTTTTCAACTCTTCAATGAACTCAAAAGCGGCCTTCTTTTTAAGTTTTCAATGAATTTGGTACTTGCTACCATTACACCGTAATTTTCAAAATATCAGTTTCTCAATTTAATCGAAAACTTGTTCCTAAATCTTGATAATTTGAAAATTACATGGTAGCAAGTACCAAATGTATCGAAAACTTAAATTTGGTATTTGCTACCATGTAAATGTCAAATTATCAGTTTCTCAATTTAACCGAAAACTTGTTCCTAAATCTTGATAATTTGAGAAATTGATAATTTGAGAATTACATGGTAGCAAATACCAAATTTATCGAAAACTCAAATTTCGTAGTTACTACCATATAAATTTCAAATTATCAGTTTCTCAATTTAGTCGAAAACTTGTTCCTAAATCTTGATAATTTGAGAAATTGATAATTTGAAAATTACATGGTAGCAAGTACCAAATTTACCGAAAACTTAAATTTAATAATTGTATTGACCTAATAAACCCTTTTTGTAAGCAAAAAATTGCCAATTTTTAGCATTTCAGGCTCATATCACAATTAACAGATTGTGACTTTCAAGATTCCATTAACAAAAATAACTAAGAGCATAGCATACGCGCTTATCAGATTTTCAAGAAAAGTCTTTTTTCAAGTCTTGTTTTTCAATTCTTCAATGAACACGAAAGAGTCATTTCATATAAGTTTTCAATGAATTTGGTAATGCTACCCTGTAATTTTCAAATTATCAGTTTCTCAATTGAATCGAAAACTTGTTCCTAAATCTTGATAATTTGAGAAACTGATAAATTGAAAATTACATGGTTGCAAGTACCAAATTTATCGAAAACTTAAATTTGATACTTGCTGCCATGTAATCTTTAAATTATCAGTTTCTCAATTTAATCGAAAACTTGTTCCTAAATCTTGATAATTTGAAAATTACATGGTAGCAAGTACCAAATTTATCGAAAACTTAAATTTGGTACTTGCTACCATGTAAATTTCAAATTATCAGTTTCTCAACTTAACCGAAAACTTGTTCCTAAATCTTGATAATTTGAGAAATTGATAATTTGAGAATTACATGGTAGCAAATACCAAATTTATCGAAAACTCAAATTTGGTAGTTACTAACATATAAATTTCAAATTATCAGTTTCTCAATTTAGTTGAAAACTTGTTCCTAAATCTTGATAATTTGAGAAATTGATAATTTGAAAATTACATGATAGCAAGTACCAAATTTATCGAAAACTTAAATTTGATACTTGCTACCATGTAATTTTCAAATTATCAGTTTCTCAATTTAACCGAAAACTTGTTCCTAAATCTTGATAATTTGAGAAATTGATAAATTAAAAATTACATGATAGCAAGTACCAAAGGTATCGAAAACTTAAATTTGACACTTGCTACCATGTAATTTTCAAATTATCAGTTTCTCAATTTAACTGAAAACTTGTTCCTAAATCTTGATAATTTGAGAAATTAATAATTTGAAAATTACATGATAGCAAGTACCAAATTTATCGAAAACTTAAATTTGATACTTGCTGCCATGTAATCTTCAAATTATCAGTTTCTCAATTTAATCGAAAACTTGTTCCTAAATCTTGATAATTTGAAAATTACATGGTAGCAAGTACCAAATTTATCGAAAACTTAAATTTGGTACTTGCTACCATGTAAATTTCAAATTATCAGTTTCTCAACTTAACCGAAAACTTGTTCCTAAATCTTGATAATTTGAGAAATTGATAATTTGAGAATTACATGGTAGGAAATACCAAATTTATCGAAAACTCAAATTTGGTAGTTACTACCATATAAATTTCAAATTATCAGTTTCTCAATTTAGTTGAAAACTTGTTCCTAAATCTTGATAATTTGAGAAATTGATAATTTGAAAATTACATGGTAGCAAGTACCAAATTTATCGAAAACTTAAATTTGATACTTGCTACCATGTAATTTTCAAATTATCAGTTTCTCAATTTAACCGAAAACTTGTTCCTAAATCTTGATAATTTGAGAAATTGATAAATTAAAAATTACATGATAGCAAGTACCAAATTTATCGAAAACTTAAATTTGATACTTGCTACCATGTAATTTTCAAATTATCAGTTTCTCAATTTAACTGAAAACTTGTTCCTAAATCTTGATAATTTGAGAAATTAATAATTTGAAAATTACATGATAGCAAGTACCAAATTTATCGAAAACTTAAATTTGATACTTGCTACCATGTAATTTTCAAATTTTTCAGTTTCTCAATTTAATCGAAAACTTGTTCCTAATTCTTGATAACTTGAAAATTGATAATTTGAAAATAGCAAGTACCAAATTTATTATCGATTTCTCAAATTATCAAGATTTAGGAACAAGTTTTTGATTAAATTGAGAAACTGAAAATTTGAAAATTACATGGTCGCAAGTACCAAATTTAAGTTTTCGATAAATTTGGTACTTGCTACCATGTAACTTTCAAATTATCAATTTCTCAAGTTATCAAAATTTAGAAACAAGTTTTCGATTAAATTGAGAAACTGATAATTTGAAAATTACATGATAGCAAGTACCAAATTTATCGAAAACTTAAATTTGATACTTGCTGCCATGTAATCTTCAAATTATCAGTTTCTCAATTTAATCGAAAACTTGTTCCTAAATCTTGATAATTTGAAAATTACATGGTAGCAAGTACCAAATTTATCGAAAACTTAAATTTGGTACTTGCTACCATGTAAATTTCAAATTATCAGTTTCTCAACTTAACCGAAAACTTGTTCCTAAATCTTGATAATTTGAGAAATTGATAATTTGAGAATTACATGGTAGCAAATACCAAATTTATCGAAAACTCAAATTTGGTAGTTACTACCATATAAATTTCAAATTATCAGTTTCTCAATTTAGTTGAAAACTTGTTCCTAAATCTTGATAATTTGAGAAATTGATAATTTGAAAATTACATGGTAGCAAGTACCAAATTTATCGAAAACTTAAATTTGATACTTGCTACCATGTAATTTTCAAATTATCAGTTTCCCAATTTAACCGAAAACTTGTTCCTAAATCTTGATAATTTGAGAAATTGATAAATTAAAAATTACATGATAGCAAGTACCAAATTTATCGAAAACTTAAATTTGATACTTGCTACCACGTAATTTTCAAATTATCAGTTTCTCAATTTAACTGAAAACTTGTTCCTAAATCTTGATAATTTGAGAAATTAATAATTTGAAAATTACATGATAGCAAGTACCAAATTTATCGAAAACTTAAATTTGATACTTGCTACCATGTAATTTTCAAATTTTTCAGTTTCTCAATTTAATCGAAAACTTGTTCCTAATTCTTGATAACTTGAAAATTGATAATTTGAAAATAGCAAGTACCAAATTTATTATCGATTTCTCAAATTATCAAGATTTAGGAACAAGTTTTTGATTAAATTGAGAAACTGAAAATTTGAAAATTACATGGTCGCAAGTACCAAATTTAAGTTTTCGATAAATTTGGTACTTGCTACCATGTAACTTTCAAATTATCAATTTCTCAAGTTATCAAAATTTAGAAACAAGTTTTCGATTAAATTGAGAAACTGATAATTTGAAAATTACATGGTAGCAAGTACCAAATTAATTGAAGACATAGAATTCCTCTTTTCAATTAATTGAAGAGTTGAAAAAAACTTTTCTTGAAAATCTGATAAGCGCATATGATATGCTATTGGTTCTTTTGATGTCATATTATGATAAGGGGCATTAGATTTTTGTTAATCTTAAGACACAATCTGATAATTGTGACATGAGCCTGAAATACAAAAAATTGGCAAATTTTTGCTTACAAAAAGTGATGTTATTTTACTAAGTCAATAGAACTGTATGAAAAATATTTTCGGGAAGTAAAAATTTGAAAATAATTTCTTAGCGAGTAGCAACTTTGTTACAGCGAATTTTTCTTCTCAGTTCATTTAAGAGTTGTAGAATATTCTTGAAACATTTCTTGAAAATCTGATAATCGCATATGATATGACGCACATATGATGTCATTGTTATAAATGGTATACGTCATAATCAAAGGAATTAGATTATTGTTAAAGCAATGTTGATAACAAATCTGATAATTTTGACTCGCATCCAAGATACTTGAAAGTTAAAACTTCTTGATTTCAAAATCTGCAATTGAGAAAAATTGTATTACTGCCTTTTGACTAGAAGGAGTAAATACTGCTTTTAAATTCGTTTTACTTAATTACTCCTTTTATCACACTATGCTACGTGCGTGATTGGTATTGCGTAGCAAGGTTGGGTGGATTACGATTATTATTAGCTCTGTTACTATTTTCTTCCTTTTTAGCCTGAATTTACTCTCAAGATCTTGCTGACCTTTTGAGGCAAAATACCCGCTAACTACCTTACGCCGAAGAGGGGTCGTGGGGTAGTAGATTTTTATAAAAGGCGCCACCCGATTTTATAGCCCCACAGTGGGATCAGCAAGTCGACTTAATTGACAGAAGCCTCAAAAAACGGGAAAATAAAATAACGCTGTAATTACCAGGACTCAAATTGGAATAAACAATAAACAAAAACGTCAACAATTAAAATGATGTTTAATAAACTAATGACCCTTTCTCATAAAAAATGAGGTATTAATATAAAGGTTTAAACTATCGGGCGAGGGTCAGGGCCCCTTTAAGTACAGGTAGAGAACTGATAGTACCTAGCACCTAGCAGCTGATTTTCTACAATCACTTAAGAATTTGAACCCAAATATTGTTATTGCTTCCAGTAGGAAATTTGGTTCTTAACGTGATAGAACCGAAGTGAATATTTAAGTGTGGGTTAATTTACATTAAACAAAGGTGTGCGCGTAACTGAGGTTAAGTGTAATGTGTGCTCCACATGAAGCGTAAACTTTATGAAATAGCAGTTAAAAGGTAGTGATTTGTAGAATAAGTTGGGTTGCACTTGAAGTCAAGTAAAACTAAATAATGCACACCAGTTTCTAGACAAAAAAATAATACCGTTCATATATATATGGAGGGCTTACACAGATGTTATGATAAATTAAGTGTTCAATTCTTAGTGTGCGTATCTCAGTTATTCACTACGGGTGTTCCACGGCGTAAATAAACTGGAAAGAACCCACCTGAGTTTCCTGTGTTGCTCCAGAGGTCCAAGCGAATGAGCTGTGCACGCAAAAAGTGGTGTCAAGCAACCAGGGATGATTCAGACCATGCAGTCAGCGTCTACTGCAGTATGAAGCAGGATGCAGGACGCAGTATAAATCAGTATCAAGCAGTATGGAGCAGTATGAAGCAGTATGAAGTAGTATCAAGCAGTATGGAGCAGTATCAAGCAGTATGGAGCAGTATCAAGCAGTAGCAAGCAGGCCTGGATAGAAATGGCCCCATGCAAATCAAATTCCGGAAATGAAAATGAATGAAAAGGTAATCATATTTCATGCAATAATTTAACGGTGACGGATTAAAATCATATGGTGCAAATTAGATCGATACTATTGATCGCAATGAAAACGTGCTACGTACCTGGGGTTAGAGGGTGGCCTGATGGTAATTACCACGTGATCTACACTTGGCAAATTTCCTTTTTTTTCAAATGGAGTGAGATATTAAATTATTCCGTATGGTAAAATCAGTCAAAGACTATAAGGTATCAACCTTCACTAGTATACTGGAAATTTAACACTCTTTTACACTCTCAAAAATCCGCAGAGCGAAATCTTCAGCACAGCTTTCTTAGCCAAGAGCCAGAAGATGAAGAAGTTTCTAGAAGGAAATTTTGTAGTGGTAAGCAAGACCAAAAAAAAAAAGAAAGTCAGGTCAAAGGAGAAGACTTGTTTGAAGGTACTATTTTGTAGCAAAATTGTACTAAATGTTTTGCACCATTTTGATTGGAAGAGAGTAGCATGACGTTACAACATGTTCACTATTTTTAGCCAATCACGACTCCCGTTTCGTTTTACACCTTTGTTGTTATTTACAAATATTTCATAAAAATTGTTAACTTAAATTTCCATCATCTTCAATATTACAAAGTTCATCAAGAGATATAAATTAATGTTTATAGAAAATCAGCCTATCTCCCTTAAATTGTAAAGAGTCACAAAAGTTCAACTAATTAAACCCTAATATTGATAGTCGTCCGCTGCCTCTGCAGGACCGAACTAAACGAAATAACATTACACAATAAAAATCGTAACACACCTCCCCTTCCTGAGAATAAGTTTTCTAGCATTAGAAAACTTATTTAGGAAATGACAAACATAAAAAGAAGCTACAATAATAAAACAGGAAATCACAGAAAATATGAAGCCCTAAGAAAATTAAAACTATCAGGGCTTTTGTCCACTACTCCGCGTCAGGAGGATGTGCCTTAAGGTCCTTCGCATGCCATACACCACAGATTTTGCCTGACGGATGGGTCAACTCATAACACCATGGGGAGACAATTTTGGTTATGGTAAAGGGCCCCGTAAACATTGGTGCAAGCTTAGAAGAAAATTGTCTGGATGCATCCGACAAGATTTTATTTTTCTTCCACACCTGTTCTCCCACCTTAAATGTGTCCGCTCGCTTACGTAAATCGTAGCGGGTTTTTGTTCTTTTGTAGGCTTCAGTAAGACGAGCCTGAACATCTCCGAAGACGTTTTTTAATTCTTCCGAGCGGGCCACAGGGTCAAACTTCCTAATGGGAGGCTCGGAAACATCAAGATCGGATATCCCTAGCTGTACTTCTCTACCAAACATAATAAAATTTGGGGTCAACTTGGTCACCTCATGTGACGAAGAACGAATCGCAAACGATATTTTACCGAGAAATTGATCCCATTTACGCTGATCGTCCCCCACGTAACTGGTTAACATAGTCTTGACAACACGGTGAACACGCTCCACAGGATTCGCTTGGGGGTGATAGTTAGCAGTGTACCGAAGCCTTACGTTAAGTTCGCTCATAGTTTTTCGAAATAAGTCGCTTCGAAACTGAGGACCATTATCACATAATATTTCCCGTGTGCCAAAGACGAGTATGAAATGGTCAACAAGCCATTTGAGGACAGTTTTTGAGGTTGCAGTTCTGAGAGGGAAGAGCAAAACAAATTTGCTAAACACATCACAGACAGACAGAATGTACGTGAATCCCGAAGTTGATCTCGGCAGTGGACCCACCAAGTCAATGCTAGCTAATAATCCCGGACGGTTCAGGCAAGGCTGAATGCTCTGCATGAGTCCAGCAGCAGCTCTCTGATTAGGTTTTGTCTGAACACATACTAGACACCTGGCAACAAAACGACCCACGTCTGTCCGCATATTGGGCCAATAAAACTTTTGGGCAATTCGAGCAACAGTCTTTGTCACACCCAAATGACCACACGACGGGGGGTCATGATTCCGTCTCATGATGTCCATTCGTTTCTCTCGTGGCACAACAAGCAACCAGTCCTCTCCAGGTGAAGCTAACTGAGGATATTGCAGCTTGGCTCGTTTCCATAATTTTCCTCTTTCCAAAAACCATTGGGGATACTTAGAGGATTGCTCCTTGACCCGAGAACACATTTTTTTATACCAAGGGTCAGTGATATCTTCAACAGAGCAGAGCAGAACAGAATCAATAGGTACTACAGGAACGGATCGAGACAAAGCATCTGGAACAACGTGGTCTTTTCCTTTACGATGTACAATCTCGAAATCATACTGTTGCATACGTACGGCCCATCTAGCTATACGACCAACGGGATCTTTAATATTATTAAGCCATTTGAGGGAATAGTGATCGGTAATAACGGTGAATCTCGTACCCTCGATGTATGGGCGAAGTTTTTCCACGGCAAAAAGAACAGCTAAACATTCTTTCTCAGTAGTCGAGTACTTCCGCTCATTTTTGGTCAGAGAACGACTGAGGTAACAAATGACTTTCTCTTCCTCATTGTGAACCTGTGTGAGCACAGCTCCTAGACCGTAGTCACTAGCGTCAGTCTGTATAACAAAAGGAACATTGAAATCGGGACAAGAAAGAATGGGTGCACTAATTAAATACTCCTTAAGACCCTTCAAGGCCGACTCACATTCCTCACTCCAGACAAATCGAACATTCTTACGTGTAAGAGCCGTAAGAGGAGCCAACAAGGTGCTGAAACCTGGCACAAACCGACGGTACCAAGAGGCCAAACCGACCACTCGTCTCACCTCTGTCACTGTCTTCGGTTGAGGAATTTTCATGATGGCTTCAATTTTCCCTGGGTCTACCAGAAGACCTGAAGAGTTGACCACATAACCGAGGTACTTCAACTCTTTCTTGCAAAAATTGCACTTCTCGCGATTAAGAGTAAGACCAGCATTACGAAGACGTCTAATAACCTCCTTCAGCACGGACAAATGCTCCTCGAATGTTTGAGTACAAATAATCACATCATCTAAATAAACAAATACAAATCTTTCCAAATCCACCCCTACCACACGATCGATCAATCTTTGCCAGACGGCAGGAGCATTAGTTAGCCCAAAAGGCATTCTGCGAAACTGAAACAACCCTCGCCCAGGTACAGTGAAGGCGGTTAACGGTTTCGAAGTCTCTGAAACGGGAATTTGCCAATACGCGGATTTGATGTCTAAGGTACTCAAATATCGAGCATCTCTCAGTTTGTCCAGTGTGGTACTAACATAGGGAATAGGATACGCATCCGGAATGGTCACTTGATTGAGGCGCCGATAATCCACGCAAAATCTCCAACCACCTGATTTCTTCTTGACCATAACAATCGGCGACGCCCAAGGAGACTCAGAAGGCTCCACTATGCCATCAGATAACATGTGGTTAAGTTCAGAGTAAACATCTTTTAAAAGAGCTGGCGATACGGGGTAGTAGCGTTGCTTAATAGGTGGCGAGTTCGTCTTTATTTCAAGCTCCACCAAGGACGTGCATCCGAGACTCCCAGAAGTAACTTTGAAAGCCTCTCTCAAGAAGGAATCCAACAAGTCTCTCTCCTCACATGGCAAAGCATCCAGCGGCTCTATAGCGTTAACCTGAACTTTGCAGCTGGCGGTGGTGTGGTCTCGAAACTTCCATTCGTCGGAATACAAATCGGGAATAATCTTCATTCGGGACCAAAAATCTATGCCGAGTATAAGAGCATGTGGTAATGAAGGTACAACCAACGCGTCGATGATGCAGACTCGATCACGAAGACGGATAGGAACACGCACGACACCCAAACTTTCACATATTTGACCATTAGCTACTTGACAAGGAAGCTTAGAAGACTCACTTAAGTTACACAGCGATTCCAGAATAGACCACCCACAGGATCCAATAATGGTTCGAGAAGAACCACTATCTAATAGTCCCAAGAAATTATGACCGTGAATGGCTACTTCCAAAAATGGTCGCTCGTCTCCCTTGGCATGAGCCAAAATATAGTCCAGAATGGCATGATGAGGATTGGCCTGAACAGTATCAACAGGAAAGGATCCTAGGCCTGGGGTCTTTCCTTCCGATCGTTTTTTGCACACTTAGGGCAATTCCTTGAAGTGACATTTTTCAATCCACAGGAAAAACAAAACATTTCTCGAGGACGATCACACTTTCTGAAAGCGTGGCCCTTTTGCTGGCAGTTCCAACAAAGAAGTTTATCTCGATCTGACCCAACGTCGACCGCATTCTCTAGTCCTGGTGCCTCAAAGGCCGATACCTGAGCAGGTTTGCGGTATGCTAACCCTGGTTCCAGTAAATGTCGAGAGGCAGTAGGCGGGGGAACAAATCTCTGTGTCCGAATTTCGGTCTCCTCCACAGCTCTACCGACACGAATGATTTCTTCAATTGTGGTGACCGGATGTAAAGACAAACGACGCTGAAGATAAGGAAGAAGATTTCTTTGAATCATTTGAAGTCGCTTTGATTCAGATGGTAAAGAAGGAAGTTTACGGAAAAGATTTTCCATAACGACAATATAATTCAGGACTTTTTCCTGACTTCCCTGCGTTCGATGACGGATCTCATCCCAGAGGCCAAACTCATAATCATAAGGTTGAAAGGCATGTTTCAGTTGACATATTAAATCCTCCCAATTCTGAAATGATCTGGTCCTGTACCACAACAACGCATCTTTTTCAAAAAGTTCTGGGGCCGAACGTAATAAAGATCCCTTCGACACCCCACGAGACACACGAACTTCTTCTAATCTTTCCAGGAAATCATTGACACTGCCGTGCCCATCAAACCTTAAATTCCACTTGGCAACGTTTACTGGTCGACAACAAACTTCACGCATTTCATTAAACCCATCTGCAACTGTAGGTCTATGTTCTTCTCTTTGAGAATCACGCAAATCGGAAAATTGGAAATTCTCCAGCCGTTCCGCTAAATCGACATAGGGATTTGAATATTCTAAACCATCCATCCGTCCAATTGAATGAACATTCACCCTGGTAGAACGATCATCAAGGTCACCGAAGCGAACATGAGAAATGCCAGATGCCTGACCACGGGGTACAGTATAATTACGTGAGGAAGACTCCGCTCCTACATCATCAGAATAATTTGACAATCTAGAACATGGTTGGGAAGATTTTAATGGTTCTCCAGGATAATTAATAACACGATCATCAGAAAAACGTTGAGAAGGGTCAACCATGTATGTTCTGCGAACAGGTGAAAGAGTATGTCTCGGATGAGCAGGACCGCGAGATATCGGAATATCATCATCAGCGGGTTCAGCACGCACAGCCCATCTGACAGATCGAGACGGTGAGGCCTCTCGATAAACCCTATGAGAAACATCAGTGCGTCTGGGCACATCTTGATTTCGCAATGTTCGACCAGTTGGCTCAAATAGACTGGGGTGAGGTGTAGATGCTAGTACCTCACTTCGGCGAAATCGGTCAGCATTCACGTCTAAAGTATTCAAAGAACGTGAGGCGGCAGGTACATATGCTTTTGCAGAGGATGACGGTCCGAGTCGATCCCCAATATCTCCGAAATGTGGGACTCTCGTAGACGCACCCTCCAAAGAGCCTAATGCTCCTTCAGGTGGTTGCAACAACCTGCGCTCGTCTTCACCTCTTGCTTCCAGCAAAGAAACACAAGGTCGCTCTCTGCGTTGTGACAAATCGGTGTGAGAACCGCTCTCCGTGTCATCAAGTACTATTAAATCAGGAATCTCCACCGCTCTTCCAGACGTCTGTATGTCCGATGCAAAAGATTCCTCAGCATCCGATTGACCGACATCACCTAAACGCTTCAACAAATTATCACAACACTCTTTCAATTGACGCTTCAATTTCAAGTCGGAAGTTTCTTCAGGCCTTATTCTACTCAATCTACATTTCACGTGATAAAGAAGAGTTCGAATTCTTTTGTCCTCATTATCAGCACGGTCAAGCTCAAAGAATCGAATGACTCTTTCCAAACTATAAAGTTTTCCCTGACAGACGGTAAGTTCGACAACAGCATCAAAGTCAGTCTTCAGAGGAACCTGCGTCCGTCCATCTCGTTCACCTCTCAATGCTTCTCGCAATGTAGCCCTTTTCTGAGCGAAACTACCACCAGGATGCAAACCACGAATCTGTAACTCATACCTAAGTTCTTCACTTCCAAGCAAATTAATTTCCATGTTGAAAAGTAATAGGAATATCAAAAAAAAAACAACCGACAAACGAATCAAATCTAGCTATCTAAAAATAAAGTTAAATAATTATTACCAGATTTCTGATGCAAAAAAAAATATTGCAAAAAGAAAATAAACACCAGAATAAATTCCACTTATAAACCAAAAAAAAAACAAATATTCTTAATAGTATTAGAAGTATAATAACAGAGTAATAAGTAAGAAGCTATTGATGGCCCTATAGGACACAACGCCGTCCCCACCAAAAAGAAAAAGAGAGAAAAAAAAAATGTAGGAGAAAAAAAAAAGAAACAAAAACAAATCACGCAACTCAACCGTCAATCGATAATACCGCGGTAGAAAGCCCAAGTACGAAAACAAGATACTGAGTAAGTAACGAAAATATATTAAGTACGTCCCTGTCCACACACTCTCTTAAACTGAGGGAATTGTACTAATATTTACAAGTATACTGCAACAGTACAATTATACACTCCTGTACCGACCACGCAATGCGACAAAATTCTACTCTGTCAACACCACTACAAAAACCTCAATGTCATCCTTGTCATCAACATCTAATTCCTAAAAATGAAAGCTGAAAATAAATTTCATAAACAATAGCCACCAAGAAAAGAATCAATAAAGGCCACTAAACACGTTGGGCGCCAATTTTGCTACGTGCGTGATTGGTATTGCGTAGCAAGGTTGGGTGGATTACGATTATTATTAGCTCTGTTACTATTTTCTTCCTTTTTAGCCTGAATTTACTCTCAAGATCTTGCTGACCTTTTGAGGCAAAATACCCGCTAACTACCTTACGCCGAAGAGGGGTCGTGGGGTAGTAGATTTTTATAAAAGGCGCCACCCGATTTTATAGCCCCACAGTGGGATCAGCAAGTCGACTTAATTGACAGAAGCCTCAAAAAACGGGAAAATAAAATAACGCTGTAATTACCAGGACTCAAATTGGAATAAACAATAAACAAAAACGTCAACAATTAAAATGATGTTTAATAAACTAATGACCCTTTCTCATAAAAAATGAGGTATTAATATAAAGGTTTAAACTATCGGGCGAGGGTCAGGGCCCCTTTAAGTACAGGTAGAGAACTGATAGTACCTAGCACCTAGCAGCTGATTTTCTACAATCACTTAAGAATTTGAACCCAAATATTGTTATTGCTTCCAGTAGGAAATTTGGTTCTTAACGTGATAGAACCGAAGTGAATATTTAAGTGTGGGTTAATTTACATTAAACAAAGGTGTGCGCGTAACTGAGGTTAAGTGTAATGTGTGCTCCACATGAAGCGTAAACTTTATGAAATAGCAGTTAAAAGGTAGTGATTTGTAGAATAAGTTGGGTTGCACTTGAAGTCAAGTAAAACTAAATAATGCACACCAGTTTCTAGACAAAAAAATAATACCGTTCATATATATATGGAGGGCTTACACAGATGTTATGATAAATTAAGTGTTCAATTCTTAGTGTGCGTATCTCAGTTATTCACTACGGGTGTTCCACGGCGTAAATAAACTGGAAAGAACCCACCTGAGTTTCCTGTGTTGCTCCAGAGGTCCAAGCGAATGAGCTGTGCACGCAAAAAGTGGTGTCAAGCAACCAGGGATGATTCAGACCATGCAGTCAGCGTCTACTGCAGTATGAAGCAGGATGCAGGACGCAGTATAAATCAGTATCAAGCAGTATGGAGCAGTATGAAGCAGTATGAAGTAGTATCAAGCAGTATGGAGCAGTATCAAGCAGTATGGAGCAGTATCAAGCAGTAGCAAGCAGGCCTGGATAGAAATGGCCCCATGCAAATCAAATTCCGGAAATGAAAATGAATGAAAAGGTAATCATATTTCATGCAATAATTTAACGGTGACGGATTAAAATCATATGGTGCAAATTAGATCGATACTATTGATCGCAATGAAAACGTGCTACGTACCTGGGGTTAGAGGGTGGCCTGATGGTAATTACCACGTGATCTACACTTGGCAAATTTCCTTTTTTTTCAAATGGAGTGAGATATTAAATTATTCCGTATGGTAAAATCAGTCAAAGACTATAAGGTATCAACCTTCACTAGTATACTGGAAATTTAACACTCTTTTACACTCTCAAAAATCCGCAGAGCGAAATCTTCAGCACAGCTTTCTTAGCCAAGAGCCAGAAGATGAAGAAGTTTCTAGAAGGAAATTTTGTAGTGGTAAGCAAGACCAAAAAAAAAAAGAAAGTCAGGTCAAAGGAGAAGACTTGTTTGAAGGTACTATTTTGTAGCAAAATTGTACTAAATGTTTTGCACCATTTTGATTGGAAGAGAGTAGCATGACGTTACAACATGTTCACTATTTTTAGCCAATCACGACTCCCGTTTCGTTTTACACCTTTGTTGTTATTTACAAATATTTCATAAAAATTGTTAACTTAAATTTCCATCATCTTCAATATTACAAAGTTCATCAAGAGATATAAATTAATGTTTATAGAAAATCAGCCTATCTCCCTTAAATTGTAAAGAGTCACAAAAGTTCAACTAATTAAACCCTAATATTGATAGTCGTCCGCTGCCTCTGCAGGACCGAACTAAACGAAATAACATTACACAATAAAAATCGTAACAACTACAATATGAAAATTGCCAACGTTTTGATTTGAATTGAGACCTTCATCAGGATCAATGAGTGGAGTGGTGAAACGAAATAACGAAATCAAAAACTTACTTAAGCAAAGTTAAAAAGGGTGGTAACGCGCTTTCCGTAACAGCGAAGACTATGGGTACTTATGATACTATTGTCTCAGTTTAAAATAGTGTATTGTGCAACTAGAGTCGAAAATTGCACTTTTCACATGAGTGTGACACGAGCCGTAGTACGAGAGTGTGAAGAGTGAATGTTGTACGTGTTGAATACTTTTACTACGACTGCCATTTTGCTTCCTAAATGATCATTTGTATTATAAAATACGGGGTGTTCATTATAAAACTTCATCTAGTTGGCTGTGAAATGTCAAAAGAAAAGGATGGAGAAACAAAAGTCCATTTATTTTGATTATGTCATCCTTTTCTGTCAAAATTTTATAGCCTGCAAGATAAAGTTTTATAATGAACACCCCGTATATGCAAAACGTGTGTAAAGGAATCGGAAGAGTGTGCAAAGTTCTTTGCACACTCTTCCGTATGAGAACGTGCGCAATGTGCACTTTGCGTACGCTGTTTGCAATATGCGAATTTCAACACTTGTTAATAGTGCGCATTTGTTCATTTTTGAGACAGGCGTAGAAAATAGTATATTGTGTAACTAGTGTCGAAAATCTAGCTCTTCACACGAGTGTGACGGTTTGGACACGAGCCATAGGCGAGTGATACAACGTCACTTGAGTGTGAAGAGTGATTTTCGTACGAGTTGCAAAGTACCTTGCACACTCTTCTGTATGAGAGCGTGCCCAATTTACACTTTGCGTATGGTGTTTGCAATATGCGAATATCACCGGTAATTAGTACTGCGCATTTGTTCATTTTCGAGGTAGTCGTAGAAAATAGTATATTGTGTAACTAGTGTCGAAAATTGCGCTTTTCACACGAGTGTGACGGTTTGGACACGAACCGTAGGCGAGTGACACAACGTCACAATAGTGTGAAGAGCGATTTTCGTACGTGTTGAACACTACAATTTTTCTACGACTGCGATTTTGCTTCATAAACGATCATTCTATTGTAAAATATATGCAAGGCGTATGCAAAGCAACAGAAGCGTGTGCAAAGTACTTTGCACACTCTTCTGTATGAGAGCGTGCGCAATGTACACTTTGCGTACAGTGTTTGCAATATGCGAATTTCAACGGTAATGAGTACTGCGCATTTGTGAAAATAGTATATTGTGCAACGAGTGTCGAAAATTGCCCTTTTCACACGAGTGTGACGGCTTGGACAAGAGCCGTAGGCAGGTGATACAATGTCACAAGAGTGTGAAGAGTGATTTTCGTACGGGTTGAACACTATACTTTTTCTACGACTGCGATTTTGCTTCATAAATGATCATTCGTATTATAAAATATACAGGGTGTTTTTTTTTTAAGATGGGCCATAGGAATTTCCATGCAATGAAGTTCGATGTTTTTTTTTAAATGGGCCATAGCATAGCGAATACTACAGCAAAATAACCTGAAACGTAGACCATTATTGAGAATGGTGGGTGGTGTTTTTAAATTGGCGCTGCTGTCTGACATGAATTTTGCAAATTGAAGAGCCTTGGTATTATTTTATAATCTCTTTTTAGGCTTCGACCCAGTGGAATGTAGCGAAATGATAAATTTCTTTTCTTCTAATGTGTACATTTTTGCTGAAGTTCAATAACAACTCATCATGTTAAACAATAAATGTCAATAGAAAAATACCAGCATACTCAATAATGGTCTACCTTTCAGGTTATTTTACTATAAAATTTGCTATGGCTCATTTAAAAAAAAAACATCGAACTTCTTTGCATGGAAATTCCTATGGCCCATCTTAAAAAAAACACCCTGTATGCAAGGCGTGTGCAAAGTACTTTGCACACTCCTCTGTATGAGAGCTTGCGCAATGTGCACTTTGCGTACGCTGTTTGCAAAATGCGAATTGCAACGGTAGTTAGTAGTGCGCATTTGTTAATTTTCAAGAGGCAGTCGTAGAAAAATATATATTACTGAGCAGTACTATTGTCTTCGCTGATATGATGAGCCATTTGCTACGTGGGCCCTTATTGTGTCTGTCCCGTCTGCGTATGTACAGTTATGAACAATTTCGTTATTTCATTTTTCTCCACTCCACTCATGGAATAAAACCTTGATGAACATTTCAATGCATAACAAAACTTTGGCGATTTTCATATAACGTTAAGCGTCATTTGATTTGAATTGTTCTTCTCGTTCTCCATGCTCTAAACTATATGGTTTCTGATGAAACTTAGTGGCACAATATGCAGCAATCGTGATGAAACCTGTTAAATACAAAAAGGTTATGGAGAATGGGAATTATCTGAATAATACCACAATTATATTCCCCCCACGCTCCACTCAAAAAACAATTTACAGACAACCCTCCACGACCCATAAAAAATCACTCAAACATCCGCACATCGCGTCGCACAAGACAAAGTGGTCCCCGGTGCATTGCGTCGCGACGGCCCTTGGCCCAGCCCTTGAACTGATACACAGAGGGTTTACGAAATCAGTTACAGTCAAATTGACATTGGAGTATTAATCAAGTGTGCGCGGGATTAACGTGCGAGTGCCGCAGCGGTCCCATATGTCAATATCTCTGACGGGCCGTCGTCCCTGTTTACACATGGTGCCCCCTCCTAATTAGGGTTTAACGTTAAATTGAGTTAAAAACCAGTTCTGTTTGTATATCTCATTCACTTATTATACCTAGGCATCTATAGTTACATTTAAAATCCAAATCTTTTTAAACTTTTCTTCAGAACTCCCCTCAAACCGTCATATTTGCAACGCCAACTGGACGGCAATAGATGAATGAGTCATATATTAATAAAACAATGCATTATTTTTTATTTTTACTTTTTCCTATTACTAACGTGGCTTTTGCTATATAGATTAGTGCCCCATTAAATTTCATCCAACCCTAATCCCGACTAAATTCAATCCACATAATATTACACCGTAAAAACTGATTTTCATAACAATAGATCCCAATCTCCCCTTTAACGCGTCCCAACTAGGGCCATATGTAAAGTGCTACAAAATATTTTCGGATCGAATATCCCGGGGGCTCAACTAGACAAAGACACCGACCCCCATGCATCACGGGCGCCAGACGGAGACAGGTTGAGGTCGAGGGATTAAGTGTGTCTCTATTTAATTCCGGCGTATTAATTTGTATTATATGGGGATAAAGTGGTGGCACTATGATGGAAAGTTTTGGCAAGTGTATGGAGGGAGTGCAGGGCGCTTTCACGCGAAGTTTAGGGCCTCTATCGATAACGTACCATGTGGTCAAGCAAATTAAAAATCTATTACGTTAAAGGGAGATTTTGCGGGGATTAATCGACGGGTGGATTCGGGCGAAAAGGGACGTGTTTTGTGACCGGGTTTTTTTACGGTGGCTGCTTGATTGATTAGGGTCAAAAGGGCATGAAGAGGAGTTTTTGAAATTATATTGTAACCTTCAACATGACTAAGTAAAAAATGTTTTTCGATTAATACTATGTGTATGTTGGCTTTGGCCAAATTATAGATATATCCCTTATTGGAGGAACTGGCAACACTGCTCCGTTTACGCAATGAAAATTCCCATCTTTGTCTTAGACATTGTAAGATTGATCAGTATTGCCAGTGGTACGTACCCAATTTAACTTCCAAATGCATGCGAATTTCCAGATCCAGTAACTTTATATTCAAATATTTCGTCCCGTAGTCACTTTATTAAGCCTTAAGAGATATTTCTTACTTACCTTGATAGAATTCCATTAAGCTAAACTCTTTCCTTTGTTACCATGAAAGTGATGCAAATTTCAAAACATCGCCTGTGAAGCTTTGACTGTGGCTGGACTCTGAAACCCAATTAAACCTTATGTTTGAACCCTTTAGAATACGAGACCAAGTACCAACTCACCCTTATATCAATTTTTAATGCATTTTTTTAACAAAATAAATTTCAAAAACGTGCTTAAGTAAGTAAAGACGACACCGGACGTAATGAATGAAAAAAGAAACGTCAAATTGACTGAAAGTGACAGCTGAAAGATTTTTCTAGTGATTGCGCCTTAAACTAGACAGCCAGTAAAACGCATGCCGCCGCACGACGAGATTTGCACATTATTAGACAGGACTGAAACAATTGTCTCATTTTCTTTAATGCCTATTTGTACTAACATAAGATTAAGCTAAAACTAAGTTTAGTGTTGTTTTGAGTGTGATGCTATTGCATGAAGGCAACAGAATATTAAATTAAGCTTCCTTAGATCCAACGTTGCAAATATATATAAACCTATTTAATTTAAGGCCTACATAATAGGTACTTAACGAAGTCCTTTTTGTCTGATTTCAAACAGATTTGCGCACTTCTCCCGGCAGCGTCGAGTGCTACAACCCAGAAAACGACCACCCGCTGGCGCTTTGCCTCCCCTCTTCCCAAACTCTAGTCCAAGCCTCCAGGACACCACCGCCTCCCTGGAGCTTACCCACCAAAAAAGGCACGCCGGGGTTGATCTGCGTGGTGTGCGGGGACACCTCCTCGGGCAAACACTACGGAATCCTGGCCTGTAACGGCTGTTCCGGTTTCTTCAAGCGGTCGGTGCGGAGAAAGCTGATTTACAGGTAAGGACTTTACGGGCACCCCCTGCCCCGCTCAGAGCTCTATATAAGTATAAGAAGGAAAACGACATAATAGGAAATCCCCTCGTGCGATAAAAATAATAGAAATCGATCTCGCAATGGCCGCGGGTGTCGCTCTCGACACCGGGATTGGAAAACTTTTAACGAATGGGATTTGGAAAAATGATGTAATTTGTAGCGCGGAGACATCGTATCGTTTCTTTCTCTCGTCTGATAGCGCCGCTTTTGTTTCCGAAACAATATCTCATTTGCCGTGATTGGGTTATGACCCGGTAAAGCCCCTGATGGAATGTGTTTTCTTTTGTTTTCTTGTTTGGGCTTCACAGCGAAAAACGTTGAGTGATTACTAATGGAATTTGATTTGTGCGAGGGATTCGAAGCGGGTGAACGCTGATGATGCTTGTGTACAATTCAGGTCAGATATATGGTCTAGTCAGTAACGTATAAGTAGTTAAATTGTGACTGAATGGTAACTCATTTAGAAATGTAAAAATCAAAAATACAAAACTATGTCCATCAGTTTTACGTTATTTTGTTTTAGTCGAAATATGGAATTTGAAAAGTCAACCATTTGCAAATGAATCGTATGTCTCTGAGATCCAAGTGCGACTGAAAACAGTTTACAAATCTAAAATCAGGTTTTCTTCAGATGTTTCTAAGCAAAATGACCATGCAACCCAACTTTTTGAAAATTTGAGTTTATAAGACACACAAATTGTTCAAAAACAGTGGCGGAACCAGCTTTCTGTGAAGGGGGGGGGGGGAGCCGCAAAAATTGTTTTTACGTGCCACGCCCACTTTTTTTTTAATTGACGAATATTTTCCTCATGCATTCCACTCCCCATAAGAGGAGTGTAATTTTCGAAGAAGCTCAAAGGGGTGAGGTTATTACGACTTTTTACTATTCTCAACTTTGACCGCCTGTAACTTGAGATCACCGCGACCGATCTGAGTGAATCCGACTGTTTTCTCCCCTTGAATGAAAACAGTTTACAAATCTAAAATCAGGTTTTCTTCAGATGTTTCTAAGCAAAATGACCATGCAACCCAACTTTTTGAAAATTTGAGTTTATAAGACACACAAATTGTTCAAAAACAGAGGCGGAACCCGCTTTCTGTCAAGGGGGGGGGGGGAGCCGCAAAAATTGTTTTTACGTGCCACGCCCACTTTTTTTTTAATTGACGAATATTTTCCTCATGCATTCCACTCCCCATAAGAGGAGTGTAATTTTCGAAGAAGCTCAAAGGGGTGAGGTTATTACGACTTTTTACAATTCTCAACTTTGACCGCCTGTAACTTGAGATCACCGCGACCGATCTGAGTGAATCCGACTGTTTTCTCCCCTTGAAACTGAAAACAGTTTACAAATCTAAAATCAGGTTTTCTTCAGATGTTTCTAAGCAAAATGACCATGCAACCCAACTTTTTGAAAATTTGAGTTTGTAAGACACACAAATTGTTCAAAAACAGAGGCGGAACCAGCTTTCTGTGAAGGGGGGGGGGGGAGCCGCAAAAATTGTTTTTATGTGCCACGCCCACTTTTTTTTTAATTGACGAATATTTTCCTCATGCATTCCACTCCCCATAAGAGGAGTGTAATTTTCGAAGAAGCTCAAAGGGGTGAGGTTATTACGACTTCTTTGAATTCTCAACTTTGACCGCCTGTAACTTGAGATCACCACGACCGATCTGAGTGAAACTGAAACTGAAACTGAAAACAGTTTACAAATCTAAAATCAGGTTTTCTTCAGATGTTTCTAAGCAAAATGACCATGCAACCCAACTTTTTGAAAATTTGAGTTTGTAAGACACACAAATTGTTCAAAAACAGTGGCGGAACCAGCTTTCTGTGAAGGGGGGGGGGGAGCCGCAAAAATTGTTTTTATGTGCCACGCCCACTTTTTTTTTAATTGACGAATATTTTCTTCATTTTATTTAATTATTACGACTTTTTACAATTCTCAACTTTGACCGCCTGTAACTTGAGATCACCGCGACCGATCTGAGTGAATCCGACTGTTTTCTCCCCTTCTTGATGTCCTCTTTCACCTCCCAGCATCGAAAGTTCCGTAAATGCAATATTTTCGGAGATCGCCTTCGGAGGTCGATTTTTAAGCACTTTTAGAATCGCGATTTTTGACTATTTTAAAAAAAAAACCTCTTTAGAGGTTAAACTCCTTCGAATTGAGTTTGTTACGTTCTTAGGGGTTTGCAAGCGTGCCATTCCGATTGAAAAACAGCAAAAAGTTTTTTCCGAAATTTTTTCGAAAATGTCCAAAGGGGGGAGATTATGACTTTTTTCTCAATTCTCAACTTTGACGGCCTCTAACTTGAGAAGGCCCCGACCGATCGGAGTGAATCCAATTGTTTTTTCCTCTTCTTGATGTCCTCTTTTATCTCCCACCATCGATAGTTTCGTATGTGCAATATTTTCGGAGATAGACCCTTCTGGAAGTCGATTTTTAAGCACTTTTAGAATCGCGTTTTTTGATGATTTTAAAAAAAACCTTTTTAGAGGTTAAACTAATTCGAATTGAGTTTGTTACGTTCTTAGGGGATTGCAAGCGTGCCATTCAGATCAATAACAGCAAAAATCTTTTTCCGAAATTTCTTCGAAAATCTCCAAAGGGGAGTATTACGACTTTTTTCTCAATTCTCAACTTTGACCGCATGTAACTTGAGAACATCTGGACCGATTGAAGTGAATCCAACTGTTTTGTCCTCTTCTGGATATCCTCTTTCACCTCCCACCATCGGAAGTTACAACAAGAACAATGTGAGAAACTGTGACAAGAACAATGAGAAGAACATCATGCATCTTTTGCACCAGAATGAAGAATGACATTGGCTGTAGAAACTGTTGGTACCCAAAGGTGAGTAGGTGGTGCGATACCTTCGTCGGTCTCTACTGTACCTACTGTACCCGACGTACCTATTCAATGCTAAAAGTGAATTCAAATCGATTTTAATACGCCCTGTAAACTTAGTAATTGTCACATCAACAAAGGCTGGGCATTACAAGTTGGCTGCCATTGTCTTTGCACAGTACCTATGCCTATGTCTATTGCCGTAAATAGACATTTATTATGTTATAAACATGCAGTTTTAGTCAATGTCATTAAGAACCATGAAATCTGAAATTGCGAAACAAGAATCCAGTTGAGTGGTTGATTGACGCTGCAGTCATTAATGACATAAGCAACAATTGAGCGTCACAAGTTGGCTTCTATTTTCTTCAGTTTTGTTAAAATAACTGTCAGGAAAACAACAAGAACAATGTGAGAAACTGTGACAAGAACAATGTGAAAAACATCATGCATCTTTTACACCAGAATGAAGAATGACATTGGGTGTAGAAACTGTTGGTGCCCAAAGGTGCGATACCTTTAGTTTTTTATTGGGATCCTTGGATCGGCCTCTACCGTAGGTTGGAATCCGGTTTCAATGACGTAGACAAGCTACATTAGTGGATATTTCGATTCCTGGCAAAATTCTATCCATTCTAAAGTAATTAGTTTTAAATTAAATTGAGACATTGTCAGCTTATGTCAAAAGATATTTAAAATTTCAACGAAAAATATGGTTCCATAACTTTTGCACTACCTTTCAAAGAACGTTAACTATTCTAACAAAAAACTGATACAACAGAGGACAAAGGGTTGTTTAAGTGCCTTTAGTTAACTTTTCGTTATTATTGGAAAGCAAAAAATTTATTGACTTTTGTAGAAAAAACTAGATTAAATCTAAACATATAAGCAACTTGCTCCATTAGTTTTTGTTTCAATAAAATTTAATTTTAAGCTTGTTCAATGCTCAGTTATACTGGGGTATAAGGTCGATTATATTTAAAAAAATATATCTAAAATACTTATACAAAAAAAAACGATTAATTTCCCTAACAACTATTACTATTGGGACAACAAACACTTAATTCTGTATGTTCAGTCAGTGCGGGGTTTGGTATTGTTTTAATAAATTGGCGCTAAACCCAGTCCTGATTTCGTTAATGTCTAGGATTCGTCAACTTGAGACCACGGAGGTAGAACTGGAGATACGAAAGCCAATCGCCAATCGGAGTGAATTCAACTGGTTTTTCCTCCTGTTGATGTCCTTTTTCACCTCCCACCATCGGAAATTCCGTAGGTGCAACATTTTCGGAGGTACACCCTTTCGCAAAGCGATTTTTAAGCACTTTTGAATCGCGTTTCTTGACCATTTTTAAAAAAAACCTCTTTAGAGGTTAAACTCATTCTAATTGAGTTTGTTACGTTCTTAGGGGATTGCAACCGTGCCATTCCGATCAAAAACAGCAAAAAAATTGTCCCGAAATTTTTTTGAAAATGTCCAAAGGGTATTACGACTTTTTTCTCAATTCTCAATTTTGACCGCCTGTAGCTTGAGATCACCTCGACCAATCTAAGTAAATCCAACTGTTTTTTCCTCTTCTTGATGTCCTCTTTCAGCTCCCACCATTGGAAGTTCCGTAGGTGCAATATTTTCGGTCATAGAGCCCTTCGGTGGTCGATTTTTCAGCTCTTTTAAAACCGCGTTTTTTAACTATTTTTTAAAAAACTTCTTTAGAAGTTAAACTCATTCGAATTGAGTTTGTTACGTTTTTAAGAGATTGCAAACATGCTATTCCGACCAAAAACAGCAAATATTTTTTTCCGAAATTTTTTCGAAAATGTCCAAAGGGAGGGTATTAAGGCTTTTTTCTCAATTCTCAACTTTGACCGCCTGTAACTTGAGAACGCCTCGACAAATCGGGGTGAATACAACTGTTTTGTCCTCTTCTTGATGTCCTCTTTCACTTCCCACCATCGGAAGTCCCGTAGGTGCAATATATTCGGAGATATACCCCCTCGGAGGTCGATTTTTAAGCACTTTTAGAATCGCGTTTTTTGACTATTTCAACAAAACCTCTTCAGAGATTAAACTAATTCGAATTGAGTTTGCTACGTTCTTAGGGGATTTCAATCGTGAAATTCCGATCAAAAATAGCCAAAAATGTTTTCCAAAATTTTTTCGAAACTGTCCTAACGCGGGGGGGGGGGGGGGTATTACGACACTTTTCTCAACTTTGACCGCGCGTAACTTGAGAACGCCTCAACGGATCGGAATGAGTCCAACTGTTTTTTCCTCTTCTTGATGTCTTCTTTCACCTCCCACCATCGGAATTTTCGTAGATGCGTTTTTTGACTATTTTTAAAAAAACCTCTTTAGAGGTTAAACCCATTCGAATTGAGTTTGTTACGTTCTTACGGGATTGCAAGCGTGTCATTCCGATCAAATGCAGCAAAAAAAATTATCCAATTTTTTTTAGGAAATGTCCAAAGGGGGGTTATTACCACTTTTTTCTCAATTCTCAACTTTGACCTCCTGTAACTTGAGAACGCCTCGATCGATGGGAGCGAATCCAACTGTTTTTTCCTCTTCTTGATGTCCTCTTTCACCTCCCACCAGTTTCGTAGGTGCAATATTAATATAGTTGTGCTTTTCAGTCGGTCAAACAAACATCCCAAAGAGATCTGGGAGTCGAAAAATGGGGGGGGGGGGGGAGATCTTTGACTTTAACGGTTTTCGAAATGCAGTTAATGGTTTTGATTGTGTTTCTTTGATTTGAAATAGAACATCATCGAGTGTGTTTGTTATTTTACTTAACATTTTGCAGGAATATCAACAGCAAATTGAAATTCTCGGTAGCTTTTGCGTTTGCCAGTTATCGATAAATTCTAATTTTGACTGACCCTAACAGTTTTCGAGATACTGCTAATTGCTTTTTTGTTTCAGATGTCGAGTGTGTACGTTGTTTTATTTAGCCTTTTGTAGACAATTCACCACCAAATTAAAATTATCGGTAGCTCTTGACGTTTTAGAGATATCGATAAATGAACAATAAAATTTTTGAGTGATCCTAACGATTTTTGATTTTTTGATATATAACTAATTGGTTTTTGGTTTTTCTTTTTATTTCAGAGAGAACATTGTGGAGTTTGTGATAAATGAACAATAAAATTCAATTGTAAGTGTTTTTCCATGTAGCACTGCTAACGTCCATTTTTGCAAAATCAAATTTTTGGCAGCTCTTGCCGTTTGTCAAATATCAATAAGTGAACAATAAAATCGAATTTTGAGTGACTCTGCCGGTTTTCGTGATATCGGTAATTGTGTTTTTGGGTTGACGTTTTAAGAAGACGAAAAACACAGAATCAAAAAATCAGAAAGAATTACATATAAAAAAAAAAATGTCTAAAAGAGGTAGATATTTCGAATCACAAGTTTAAAATATTTCTAATTTTAAATGAAAATCATGTAAAAACTTTCAATATATTGCAAAACCTTCTTTTTCGGATTAAAATTATTTCAATAAAAAATCGACATTTTTTGGGTAACTTTAGTGTTGTAAAAGCTTCATTTTGGGCAAAAACCGCATGAAAAACTTAAGGAATCACCAAATGGAGAAAGCTCAATTTTGGGTCAAAATTACCTCAAAAGAATGAAAACCCAATGAAGTCCAATTTAGATCGATAAAAATTATGAAAGAATAAAAACTTACACGCAGGAATGAAAAAAATAGTAAAAGAAAAATAAAAAAGACGAAATGGTATAGGCGGAAATAGTTACAGTAGCAGAGGAAACCAAGCAACACCAAACAAAAAAATGTTTTGGTGTTTTGTTGCGTATTGAACAAAACACCAAAATACAAATATTTCAAAAGACACATTTTTTTTTCAAGAAATTTGCCCTTTAATAACAACAGAACCAGACACTTTTTTTAAATAAAAAAACTGTTCAAATGGTTTTCTTTTATAGTACCCTTTTGTTTATGTTCTTACGGGATACCCTGTATATTTCTTTCTTAGACTTACTTAGGATAGAAAGGGACGGAAGATGTTTTTAATTAAAGCAAAATCTTTATACGATGTACCAAGAGACAACATTCATAATATATACAAAATGGGAAAAAGGGATAGAAAAGCGGCTTTCGCGGGACGCCCCTGTCCCGTTTCCATTAAGTAGGGGCTCAGGTGCAGCACAGGACAAGCGACACTTGCCGTTCAAGCTCCGCTATTCGGATATAAATTAATAACTTTTAGGGGACATTGGTGGCGGGGCTTAGGCGGCGTATAGTGTTTGATAGAAATTCCATCAGCATCGTATACATTTGGGTTTATTTCCAAAACACGGGGAGGGGAGTAGAAATTTAAGGAGATTGAAGACCTCTAGAAAAACCTGATGTAAATGCAATCATATTGTTCTTGTACAATATCAAGATTAATACTAATCATTACTCACTTATGAATAATGTGAAGTGAAACCAAGCCAGTTTTTTGCTGGAGTTGTCGCTTCTCATAGACAGATGGCCGAGATTTGGTTCCTATACCGTCAGGGGACGACGTTCAACAGAGTATCAAACTCATTTCTCTATCAAGCAGAGGAACTATAGACCGGTGTCGCTCTTATTAGAGCTCATCAAACCTGATAGGAATACGAATTCGAGTCTGACTTGGTTTCCTCTATTACTCAAGGCACTGTGCATATATGCAAGTGGCGCCATCGAACGACGGCAGGTACTCTCTCAGGTTTGATACTCTGCTGAACGTCGTCCTCTGACGGTATAGGTACGAAATCTCGGCCATCTGTCTGTGGGAAGCGACAACTCCAGCAGAAAATGGCTTGATTTCACTTCACATACATCTCGCATGCCCTAGTGGAAGCGCCTGCCGTCGTCCGATGGCGCCACTTGCATATATGCACAGTGCCTTGTGAATAATGTTCATTATTCACAAGTGAATATCGTATCTGAAGCCACTACAACAAGAAGTTGTCGGTATTTGACAGATATGAAAGGAGTGCTCGAACTGTTCTAATTACTGAACGGTGACGTCACTTCCGACGATTCGGTATTCATAAAGAAATCCGTCCCTGTGCTCCCTGTGAGTATCAAAGAAGCGCTTTAAATCCCGATGAATGGTAACTAAGGCAAATCTTCTAAACGCAAAGGAAGCATTTTGCCAACTAAACGAATATTTGTTGTATTGAGCATATTCTTCCTTTCAAAGTTGATGTGATAGAGTGAGATGAAAGTAATACTCTCTCGTCACATGCATAATATAATGTTAATCACTCGTTGTTCTAATCAACCCTTCCCTTTATTAAATCCCGTGCAGTAATTTGCACTAACACCCCCTCCAATTTGCCATTCGGCCCATCCGTCACTCTTCTTTCTCCATATACCACTCTCTCTAAGTAAGTGTATCCAAAATTATTGACCGATCGTTCCGGTAACGAGTTGGTGATTCGATTTCTCTAACCGGATTAGAGGACACAAAGGCCGAGTGGCACGCAATCCGTGCACACCCCGTAATTGATTTTGCTTTACACTGTGTGGCAATTCATTTGTCCGCTTCGAACTTTGTTAACGGGGGCCCCGAGTGCATGTGCCTTTTTGTCTTTTACTTTATTACATTACCGGAGTGCGCGACTAAGACGGGAGCGCACACACGGGGGGGATCATCGCCGGGACGCCATTGCTCCCGCGGGGAACTATTTTCTGAGGCTGCGCCCCGCTCGGAAAACTTTGCTCGTTTAAACCGTTTCATGACCCGTTCGGATTGAGGTTTTACTGTTTCCTATTTGCTTTAACGAGCTCGGCTCCAGGTTCGAACATTTTATGATGGATTTTATCAAGCCCAGACAGTTGTTAAATCTCCAGAGGGTGAATGTAAATGTATATTATTAGAACATTTATTACCAAAGTGATTATGCATACGCTGATACCCACGGCTAGCCATACTATTTAATAAAAAAAAGTCAAACAGGCCATGGAATTAGTACAGTAGGTCTGAGGTTTCTTCATAAAAAAAATTGAAAGTGAAAGATTTTTCAATATGGCTAGCACTAGGGCTGGGCTGGTTGATTACTAAATTGGGTGATTGAGATAGTTAGTCCTAAAGTAAAGTATGTGGACAATTTTTTCGCAAAATAAGCAACTTACTGAACAATAAAAACAAACAAAAATAGTTTTTGTCCCCCGCTACAACGATGCGAAACTTGGCGAGTAGACAGCACATCTCTATAAAAAATGTCAATGTTAAATGTCATTAGCCATTAATAAAATGTCAATGAAAATGTCATTAGTGTCAAAGTTATTAATTTTTATAACAAGAAGCCCAACCAAAATTTTGCGATGTTCAATTTTTTCTAAGAACTTATCTTAGACAAGAGTTTTAATTCCATGACATTTTTTTTGAACAGACGTTACTTCTTGCTTCACTAGGCCGTCATGAAATCCCATATATTGCTGATGGCTCCTTAATCCGTCCCTTATACTACACGAAAATAAAATCCGATGAACTATACAAGCCATAGAGCCCCAGGAAGGCAGATGGGAAAAATGGAAAGCCTGCCTCCTGGCCCGTTTCATCCTAAAGGGATTTAGAAAAATACGTTCTTTGAGTCGGGCAAGGGAGGCGTGATGCCCCTTCGCGTGCGTGCGAGCGAGAGGGCGCCAAAGCGTCTTAAATCGGATATATACTGTCACTGGGAAAAGGTCTCGAAAATGATTAGTGCCAGTCAAAGTACAATAAAAAAAGTAAAACCACTTAAGACTGTCTCTTTCGTTGGTCGGAGGGAAAAGCTGTAAGGGGTTGCAGCGATGAGGTCCGCCGAGATTCATTTAGGAGGAATGAGTTGTGTCCTGGACCAGGGGCGTAGAACTGTTAGTGATCAAATATTTTAAAAGATATAATATACAAATAAGTAAAATTTCTACAGTTTTCTGTCTTTTTTTTTAAACTCTCCTCAGCACAAATAAAAAATTTCCCTGAAATACTCTCAAAACTATAAGTACTATTTCGCATCCTGTGGATATACTCACTACTTAACGACTAAAGATACCTATGTAGGGACAGGGTTATATACATCAAATAAGAGAGTTAAAAAAAAAACTACAATCTTCTTTGCAAATCAGAAGTTGCATGTTTTGCTTCAGTAGAATAGTATTTCCAAACTATACGCCATATACCGGGACCAATAGGTTGGTCCGCTATATTGCCTTGAGGGGCAAACATGTCAAATGACGTAATTCTGGAATGAGCAATACACCAGTGTTGCCAACTCGAAAATTTAAATTCGCTTATTTAATTTACCAAAATGCTCCCAGGGAGCGCTCGTACTTTACTTTAAAATTAAAAATGTTCGCAAATTGCTCTAAAGAAGCAAACCGAAAATGCTATAACACAAAAATTAAATGACAAATCTTAATAGAATTTACTTTTTGTTCAAAACTTTTTTTCTACAACAATGAGGTAGTATTTTACATCTGAAAAGACTCTCCTGTTTTTTCAGTTTTGGCCCCATTTTTTTGGCAGTGGACACCTAAAAAATGGCGGCAATATCAGCCGGAACCATAAACTTAAAATTAGTCAACATTTTTTTTTCAACTTTCAATGTTTTTTTTTTCAACTTTCAATGGTGATGTAAAATTCTGATATTTGTATGTTCAATAAAAAGAAATGTGCAATAAACTTGAAGAAATTTAGTATTTAGTAACATTTTTAAAAACCGTAGAAATCGATTTTAAAAAATTTAGTGTCACTAGTAATGTCTAAAACATAACCTAAAAAATAAAACAGAATTTTTGCATTTTAAACTTAGATTTAGTAAACTTTTTTTGTATTTGTGACTTTTATAGAACTTTTACATTCAATGATGAAAGTAAAATTTAGATATTTGCATTTTTAACTAAAAGAAATGAACAACAAATTGTAAAAATTAGTAAATATTTTTGAAAAACGTAGAAATCGCTTTTAAAAAATTTAGAGTCGCTAGTTATGTCTAAAACATAAACCAAAAAATAAAACAGAATTTTTGCATTTTAAACTTAGAATTAGTCAAGTTTTTTTTGTGTTTGTGACTTTTATGGAACTTTCAGTGATGATAATAAAATTTGGATATTTGTACTTTTAACTAAAATAAATAGGCAATAAAATTGTAAAAATTAGGAAACTTTTTTGAAAAATGTTTAAAATATAAACTAAAAATAAAACAGAATTTTTGCATTTTAAACTTAGTGATTTTTGTCCAGATTTGACTTTTCTGGATCTTTTACCTTCCTTGTAAATGAGCCATGACCCTCTCACTGAAGTTTGTAAAGAATTTAAAAAAAAGATAACAAAAGCGATAACAAAAGCGATAACAAAATGATAAACAAAGAAGTAACAAAAGCACATGACACTTTTTGCTTTCTCCAATGTGGAATTTTCATATTTTAAATCAGACGTTTCGTTTTTTATCCATCATCAAATTATTATTTCGTAATTACAGTCTAGGATTGTTTATATTGTATTCAGAATTCAGAATTGATAATGGTTCCATAAAAACAAAAAGTCGGATTTTAAATAGGAAAATACCACGTTGAATAGACCAAAAAGAGGCTAAAAGTGTCACTAATTTTTAATTATCTCTTTAAATTAAGACCAAAAAAAAATAAAAAAATTTTTTCAAAATTTTAACTTTCTGCGAATCTGTCCGGAACCAGTTAGAATTTTTGAAATTTGAAATCGTAATTTTTATGGACTTTCAGTTGCGTAAAACTGCGAGAAAAACAATTAGAGAAAAAATAACTCTGATATAAAAAATATGACCGAAAAGTAAATTAAAGCAACAAACATAAAAAGTTGCAAAATAAAACCAAATTAAATGAGCGGAACATAAAGAGAGTGAAGAAAAATACTGATAAAAGAAGGAAACAAAAAAGTAACAGCTAAAACTTTTTATAAATCGAAAATATAAACAAATATTATTTTAAAAAAATACAGAGTTGAGAAGCAAAAATTTAGAATCATTAAAAAAGAAAGTCCAAAAAAGAAATAAACAAAAAAAATAAAAATGGAAAAAAAACACTATATTAAGTATAAATAAAAATATTAAATGTAAAAACCCTGTCTCAAGTAACTCTATCGAGGTTACAACACTCAAAGGGAGTTTAAAAGTGTAAAATATGACAAAATCCGACCTTTTCTTTGTCTCCCCTGTCAGGTAATAACTCTATCGAGTTCAAAGTGGGCACCTAAAAAATGGCGGCGATACTTCCAGAAGTGACGTCACTTGACTTCCTACGTCAAATAATTTGACATTGTAATTCATCAATTGATGTACTGTGACCATGAAATTACGTCGTGGATACTTTAAAAATGGCGGATTTCCGGCCAAAAACGGGACCATTTTTAGGGGAATATCGATGTATCGATGGTTTGCTCTGTCCGTATCTTCTACCTCATTGATCTACACTTTACATCACCTAGCACTAAAGAACGTCAAACGTCAATGTTATCATTTGCCATTGTTAGCCCTCCATTCGCATTATTCTAAATACTTAACATCCTCGTAAAATCCTCGCATCGATTTAAAGCTCCCGCTTCGGTCATGTCATGGATGAAATGCTCCGAATTTTAGCGTTTTCGCTCGAATTGGCAACACTGTAATTCACCGAAATTATTTGAGCACTAGATGGCACCTGATAGACTGGTCTGAGTGTACCTACCTATTGCCATCTTTACATCCTTATTGAGAAAATAAAGGATGAGAATACTCTCAGAGTGTTCTAGAGCGGTTGAGATGTTCTCGAAGTTTCGGTTCGCCTGTTAAATGTCATGCGCGTCATCATATTTATCTGCCATTGTGATCGTTATTAATTTAGTAATGATAATAGAGTTTCCGTGAGTTTTGGAAAATGTCCAAAAGGTGGGGTGGTATTACGACTTTTTTCTCATTTCTCCACTTTGACTGCCTGTAACTTGAGAACTCCGCGACCAATCGGAGCGAATCCAACTGCTTTTCCTCTCCTTGAAGTCCTCTTTCACCCCCCGCCATCGAAAGTTCCGTAGGTGCAATATTTTCGGAAATAGACCCCTTGGGAGGTCGATTTTGAAGCACTTTTAGAATCGCGTTTTTTGATCATTTTTAAAAAAACCTCTTAGAGGTTAAATTAATTCGAATTGAATCTGTTGCGTTCTTAGGGGATTGCAAACGTGCCATTCCAATGTGAAACAGCAAAAATATTTTTCCGAAATTTGTCCAAAGGGGGGGGGGGGAAGGTATTACGACTTTTTTCTCATTTCTCAACTTTGATCGCTTGTAACTTGAGACCGCCTCGACCAATCGGAGTGAATCCAACTGTTTTTCCTCTTCTCAAAGTCCTCTTTCACCTCCCACCATTAGAAGTTCCGTAGATGCAACATTTTCGAAGATAGACCCCTTCGGAGGTTGATTTTGAAGCACTTATAGAATCGCGTTTTTTGACTATTTTAAAAAAACCTCTTTAGAGGTTAAATTCATTCGAATTGAATCTGTCACGTTCTTAGGAGATTACAAGCGTACCATTCCCTGCAAAAACAGAAAAAACGTTTCCAAATTTTTTCTGAAAATATCTAAAGGGGGGCGGGTGGTATATTACGACTTTTTTCTCAATTCTCAAATTTGACCGCCAGTAACTTGAGAACGCCTCGACCGATCGGAGTGATACTAACTGTTTTTTCCTCTTATTGAAGTCCTCTTTCACCTCCCACCATCAAAAGTTTCGTAGGTGTAATATTTTTGGAGTTAGACCTCTTCGGAGGTCGATTTTGAAGCACTTTTAGAATCGCATTTTTTGATTACTTTTAAAAAAAGTCTCTGTAGTGGTTAAATTCATTCGAATTGGATTTGTTACGTTCTTAGGGGATTGCAATCGTGCCATTCTGATCAAAAACAGCAAACATTTTTTTTCAAAAATGTTTAAAGGGGGACTATTACGACTTTTTTCTCAATTCTCAACTTTGATCGCTTGTAACTTGAGACCGCCTCGACCAATCGGAGTGAATCCAACTGTTTTTCCTCTTCTTGAAGTCCTCTTTCACCTCCCACCATTAGAAGTTCCGTAGATGCAATATTTTTGGAGATAGACCCCTTCGGAGGTTGATTTTGAAGCACTTATAGAATCGCGTTTTTTGACTATTTTAAAAAAACCTCTTTAGAGGTTAAATTCATTCGAATTGAATCTGTCACGTTCTTAGGAGATTACAAGCGTACCATTCCCTGCAAAAACAGAAAAAACGTTTCCAAAATTTTTCTGAAAATATCTAAAGGGGGGCGGGTGGTATTTTTTTCTCAATTCTCAAATTTGACCGCCAGTAACTTGAGAACGCCTCGACTGATTGGAATTAATCCAACTGTTTTTTCCTCTTATTGAAGTCCTCTTTCACCTCCCACCATCAAAAGTTTCGTAGGTGTAATATTTTTGGAGTTAGACCTCTTCGGAGGTCGATTTTGAAGCACTTTTTGAATCGCATCTTTTGATTATTTTAGAAAAAAGTCTCTGTAGTGGTTAAATTCATTCGAATTGGATTTGTTACGTTCTTAGGGGATTGCAAACGTGCCATTCTGATCAAAAACAGCAAAGTTTTTTTTTCGAAAATGTTTAAAGGGGGAGTATTACGACTTTTTTCTCAATTCTCAACTTTGATCGCTTGTAACTTGAGAACACCTCGACCAATCGGAGTGAATCTAACTGTTTTTCCTCTTCTTGAAGTCCTCTTTCACCTCCCACCACCGGAAGTTCCGTAGATGCAATATTCTCGTAGATGCAATATTCTCGTAGATAAACCCCTTCGCGGGTCGATTTTGAAGCACTTTTAGAATCGCGTTTTTTATCATTTTTAAAAAAACTTCTTTAGAGGTTAAAGTTATTCGAATTGAGCCTGATACGTTCTTAGGGAATTGCAAATCTGCCATTCCGATGGTCAAAAACAGCAAAAAAAATGTTTCCGACATTTTTTCGAAAAGATGGGGGGGGGGGGGGGGAATTTCGACATTTTTCTCAACCCTCAATTTTGACCGCCTGTAACTTGAGAACGACTTGACCGATCGGAGTGAATCCAACTGTTTTTTCCTGTTCTTGATGTCCTCTTTCACTTCCCGCCATCGGAAGTTCCGTAGGTGCAAAATTTTCGGATATAGACCCCTTTGGAAGTCGATTTCAATGTCAGTGCGTTTGTGTTTATCAGTCGGTCAAACAAAAATCCCAAAAAAGTCGAAAAAAGTGGGGTGGCAATTACCCCCCCCCCCCCCTTCCTGGATCCGCCACTGTTTAAAGCCTCATAAACTTGTAGACGTGACAACAAGCGGCATAAAAAGTCTTTACTTGCCGACGACGAGCGGCCGAAAAAAACTTTTCCTAATGCCGCCCGCACGCGACTGTAGGAAAATTAATTGTTTTACATTCAACTATTTTGTGAAATCAAATGGTAGTTTATAGAAAAACAAATATTTAATTTAAAATCCAATTCCCTTTCAGGTGTCAAGCAGGAACAGGTAGATGCATCGTCGACAAGGCGCACCGCAACCAATGTCAAGCCTGCAGACTGAAGAAGTGCCTGGGGATGGGGATGAACAAGGACGGTAAGTCTCTCCCCCGTTTGCCGCCCCCTAATTTCCCGCATTAACTTAAAGCCGGGGCTAAGTTTGCCAAGTGACGTTATTAAATTATTGCTTTGGCGGATAACGGTTTTGTGACTAAAAATTAAGTTAAGGAAATTTCGCCGACGGTCGTGGGCGAGAACATTAAAATTCGGAGAGCGTCTGGTTGAACAAGACGAAAGTCGGGGAATGCGGAGCAACGACGTACCCATCAAAGAATATTGTGTCTACGGACTGAAATATTATAAATAGCTTTTGGACTGGAGGTAACAGGAAATATAAATCAATTCAGACGCCCTCAGTAACTTTAGGTAAAGTATCGGAACTCCTGCCCCGACGAGGGTGAAGGATGAAAGTTAGGAAGCAGCCCGGGAGAAGTGAGAAAGCCCCGATGAACATTACGAAAGCTGCGAAGTTCCTCAACGCCGCCTCGCGTCCTGAATACCAAACAGTCCGGGGATTTATAGTGGAATCGGCAAAATGGCCGTCCCTTCTCCCTTTTTCCCCGAAAAAACCCTGCTTTGATCACACGCCCTTTTTAAACACTGGAAAGATACAAAAGTAACGTGACATCATTTAAACGTAACGCTCAATTATTTTGCATATGCCTCGAGCGATTTAGCGGCTGACACGTGTCGAAGACAGGCGCCAAAGGGGTAATTTGTCCCGCTAAAATGACCCCCCGGGGTAAAAAGCGCCCGGCTATTGTCACGTCCCGATGTTTTAGCCGCAAGTTTTCCTTCGAGAGACTTAATGAGGTTACCACTCATTGTCAACTCGACCATTTTTTCCCCGGGACGTCGTTTTAGCAGAAAACCTCGAGGCGAAATCCTCGGAAAAATTGTCAATCAATGTCATCCTGTGGGATTAAATCCAAAAGGCAACGTGGCGCATCCATTATCCGACCATCAAACTTGGCAACTCGCGGCACCGGATCGCGACACAGCCGGTCCCCGAAATCCCATTCCCCGTAACAAACAGCTATATCCGGGATTTACGGGACGCTGATTAATGGGATTCAAAGCTGGTTAATTCCCACCAAACGCTCCACCAAAACTCCCGGGATAAAGCGACAGAATGTGACCGATCGTCGCCCGGTTGCCCGGGCGTCGGTCACAGTCGCGCGGACGGCAGCTAAAATCGCATGCGTATTACACCGCTGTAATTTACAATCTTGAATAGATGGTTATAAAACGGTCATGGAGTGCCGCGATTTGCCGAAATTGAATTGTTTTTGATGCTCTCCTGTTTCGGTCCGGAGCGAGATGGCGTCCCATTAATCTAAAGTTTAAATCCGTCGGCTGATGCTGCTTCGGGGATTCTGCCTCTCTGGCCTTTTTTGCTGCCTTTGAAATGGAGGAACGGTGTCTTAGATGCAGAAGTTAATAATAATATGAGTAGAGTGAATCATTTCTTTCTGTTATTACAGAAAACTGTTGACCTACATCATTAGGCACTCAATGTGCAAAGCTGGAAGGGTGTGACACAAAATGTCAAAAATCGTGACACTTTTGCTTTTTGTTGCTTCTGAGGCAACTTTATAAAATTTTATTAGCTCAGAAATTTATACCAAATTGCTAAAAAACTGGGATCAATAGAGAAACATTTCTGGACCTAAAACATGTTTTGAAAGTTTCTTCTTCACAAGCTATCATAGGATCTTCTGAGTTTGAGAGATTGTGACCTATCTCTAATCAGTTGTAATTCTTTTAGCCATCAAAACGTTAAAAGTGTGCTAGGAAACCAGAACAAATACTAAAACTAAAGAATCAATACTAAAAAAAGAAAATTAGTAAAAAACCCTGAGAAACCCTGAAGCTTTGTTTCTGAGTCTGAAAATTTGACTTTCTGAGTCATCCAAATTTTATGATTGCTCAGAATCCATAAAAAGTTTCTGGACAAAAACATGTCTGGCAATTTTTATAAAGGCATCTTAACCACGCTCAGAAGCTATAATAGGACCTTCTGAGTTTTGCAATTTATAATAACAAGACTTTTTCAGAAACTCTAGTATGGATTTCTGAGTTTAACACATTGTCCTATTCTCATTGAGTCCCAACCCTAATCAGATGTGACTTTCTGAGTCATCAAAAATGTAATGTTTGCTCAGAATCCATAAAAAGTTTCCGGGCAAAAACATGTCTGGCAATTTTTAAAAAGTCGTTTTAGCCCCGCTCCGAAACTATAATAGGACCTTCTGAGTAGGCATCAGGCAGTTTTGCAATCTGTAATAACAAGACTTTTTTAGAAACTCTAGTATGGCTTTCTGAGTTTAACCCATTGTCCTATTCTCATTGAGTCCCAACCCTAAGCATATGTGACTTTCTGAGTCATCAAAAATGTAATATTTGCTCAGAATCCAGAAAAAGTTTTTAGACAAAAACATGTCTGGCAGTTTTTTAAAAAGAAATCTTACCCCGTTCAGAAACCATAATAGGACCTTCTGAGTAGGCATTACGCAGTTTTGCAATTTGTAATAAGAAGAGTTTTCTAGAAGCTCTAGTATGGCTCTCTGAGTTTAAAACCATGTCAGAGATTAAAACTAATCAGATGTGACTTTCTGAGTCATAAAAAATGTTACGTTGGCTCAGAATCCATAAAAAGTTTCTGGATAAAAACATGTCTGGCAATTTTTAAAAAGGCATCTTAACCACGCTTAGAAGCTATAATAGGACCTTCTGAGTAGACACCAGGCTGTTTTGCAATTTATAATAAGAAGACTTTTTTAGAAACTCTAGTACGGCTCTCTGAGTTTAAAACAATGTCAGAGATTAAAACTAATCAGATGTGACTTTCTGAGTCATCAAAAATGTAATGTTTGCTCAGAATCCAGAAAAAGTTTTTGGACAAAAACATGTCTGGCAATTTTTAAAAAGGAATCTTACCCCCCCACCCTCAGAAACCATAATAGGACCTTCTGAGTAGGCATCAGGCAGTTTAGCAATTTGTAATAAGAAGACTTTTTTTAGAAACTCTAGTACGGCTCTCTAAGTTTAAAACAATGTCAGAGATTGAAACAAATTAGATGTGACTTTCTGAGTCATCAAACATTTAATGTTTGCTCAGAATCCATAAAAAGTTTCTGGACAAAAACATGACTGGCAATTTTTAAAAAGGCATCTTACCCCCCTCAGAAACTATAATAGGACCTTCTGAGTAGGCATCAGGCAGTTTTGCAATTTGTAATAACAAGACTTTTTTGGAAACTCTAGTATGGCTCTCTGAGTTTAAAACTATGTCCTATTCTCATTGAGACCCTACCTAATCAGATATGTGACTTTCTGAGTCAGCAAACATTTCACGTTTGATCAGAATCCAGAAAAAGTTTTTGGGCAAAAACATGTCTGGCGATTTTTAAAAAGAAATCTTAACCCTCCTCAGAAACTATAATAGGACCTTCTGAGTATGAGAGATTTTTACTGAGAAACCCCTGAAACCAAGCCATCAGACATTGCAGTTTTGCAATTGGTAATAAGAAGACTTTTTAGAAACTCTAGTATGGCTTTCTGAGTGTAAAACCTTATCCTATTCTCATTAAGACCCTACCCTAATCAGATATGTGACTTTCTGAGTCAGCAAACATTTCACGTTTGATCAGAATCCAGAAAAAGTTTTTGGGCAAAAACATGTCTGGCGATTTTTAAAAAGGAATCTTAACCCTCCTCAGAAACTATAATAGGACCTTCTGAGTATGAGAGATTTTTACTGAGAAACCCCTGAAACCAAGCCATCAGACATTGCAGTTTTGCAATTGGTAATAAGAAGACTTTTTAGAAACTCTAGTATGGCTTTCTGAGTGTAAAACCTTGTCCTATTCTCATTAAGACCCTACCCTAATCAGATATGTGACTTTCTGAGTCAGCAAACATTTCACGTTTGATCAGAATCCAGAAAAAGTTTTTGGGCAAAAACATGTCTGGCGATTTTTAAAAAGGAATCTTAACCCTCCTCAGAAACTATAATAGGACCTTCTGAGTATGAGAGATTTTTACTGAGAAACCCCTGAAACAAAGCCATCAGGCATTGCAGTTTTGCAGTTAGTAATAAGAAAGCTATTTTTATAAACTCTAGTATGGCTTTCTGAGTTTAAAACATAGTCCTATTCTTATTGAGACCCAACCCTAATCAAATATGTGACTTTCTGAGTCCTCAAAAATTTAATGTTTGATCAGAATTTAGAAAATATTTCTGGACAAAAACATGTCTGGCAATTTTTAAAAAGGAATTTTAACTTTTAACCCCACTCAGAAACATAATAGGACCTTCTGAGTACCAGAGTTTGTAAACCTACTCTAACCTGTTGTAACTCTCTGAGCTAAAAGTTTGCTCAGAAGCTATCAGGCACTGCAATTTTGCAATTTGTAATAAGAAGACTTTTTTAGAAACTCTAGTCTGAGCCCTGTTCTCATTGAGACGCTACCCTAATCAGATGTGACTTTCTGAGTTATCAAAAATTTAAGATTTGCTCAGAATTCAGAAAAAGTTTCTGGGCAAAAACTGTCTGGCAATTTTTGAAAAGGAATTTTTACCCCACACAGAAACTATAATAGGACCTTCTGAGTATCTGATGTTTGTGACCCTACTCTAATCTGTTGTAACACTCTGAGCCAAAAGTTTGCTCAGAAGCCAAAAAAATAAATACATTGATAATCAAAAAATCGAGTTAGTAAAAAACCTTTGAAATAAACGATCAAGAGCATTGCATTTTTGAAATTTGTAATAAGGAATCTTTTTCAGAAACTCTAGCATGATCTTCTGAGTTTAAAATATTGTTTTATTGGCTCAGAAAATTAAACCCATTCGCTGAAAAACTGTGATCAGTAGAGAGAAAGTTTCTGGACCCAAAAACGTGTTTTGAAATTTTTAATAAGCAATTTTCATCAGAAACTATAATAGGACCTTCTGAGTTTGAGTGAACCACTGAGAAACCCCTGAAACAAAGCTATCAGGCATTGCAGTTCTGCAAATTTGTAATAAGAAGACTTTTTTAGAAATACTAGTATGGCTTTCTGAGTTTACAACATTGTCCTATTCTCATTGAGACCCAACCCTAATCAGATGTGACTTTCTGAGTCATCAAAAATGTATTGTTTGCTCAGACTCCAGAAAAAGTTTCTGGACAAAAACATGTCTGGCAATTTTTAAAAAAGAATCTTAACCCCCTCAGAAACTATAATAAGACCTTCTGAGTTTGTGACCCCATTCTAATCTGTTGTAACTCTCTGAGCTAAAAGTTTGTTCAGAAATAAAACAAAAATAAATACATTGATAATCGAAAAATTTGAGTGAGTAAAAACCCTTTGAAATAAACGATCAGAAGAATTGCATTTTTGCAATTTGTAATAAGAAATATTTTTCAGAAACTCTAGTACGATTTTCTGAGTTTGATATTGCCTCAGAAAGTTAAACCAAATCGCTGAAAAACTGTGATCAATAGAGAGAAAGTTTCTGTACCAAAAACATGTTTTGATATTTTCTGAGTTTGAGTTTTTTGAAATTCTGAATTTGAGCGATTGTGACCCTACTTTAGTAGTTAATTAGTAAAAAAACCTCTGAGAAACCCCTGAAACAAAGCCATCAGGCATTGCAGTTTTGCAGTTAGTAATAAGAAAGCTTTTTTTATAAACTCTAGTATGGCTAAAACATAGTCCTTTTCTTATTGAGACCCAACCCTAATCAGATATGTGACTTTCTGAGTCATCAAAAATTTAATGCTTGCTCAGAATCTAGAAAAAGTTTCTAGACAAAAACATGTCTGTCAATTTTTAAAAAGGAATCTTAACTCCCCTCCGAAACTATAATAAGACTTTCTGAGTATGAGTTTTCCCTAATATGATGTAACTCTCTGAGCCAAAATTTTGCTCAAAAATCAAAAAAATAAATACATTGATAATCAAAAAAATCCAGTTAGTAAAAACCCTTTGAAATAAACTATCAGGTGCATTGCATTTTTGCAACGTGTAATAATAAATCTTTTTCAGAAACTCAAGTATGAACTTCAGATTTATGACTTTCTGAGTTACCAAAGGGTCAATATTTGCTCAGAATTCAAAAAAGGAAACAATCCAAAAACAGAATGAGAAACTTAATAAAAATCACTGAAAAACTGTGATCAGGAGCAAGTTATTGTGCCAAAAATATTGTAATTTTTAATCCAGCCAGTCTTTCTCAGAAACCATTAGCTTATCTCCTAAATTTAAGACATTGTTTTATGCTCATTGCTTGAAGTGACTCTCTGAGCGAAAAGACGGAAATACAAGCAAAATCCAAAATAAAATTAGAGACTAAAAAATAGTCAGAAGTACTCAGAAAATACATTTGACTTTTTTTCAGGTCTCAGAACAAACCTTTTAAATTTTGGGAGCTCAGAAAATCAAAAACTTGCTTATCAAAAACACACCTTAATGAAAGTAACATATTTTCTTAAACTTTGTAGATCGTATTGTTCTTTTTAGAAATGTATATTTTTTCCTAATCCCGGTTTTTCACTAAATTTCTAAGTTTTTGGTTATATATATTTTTTTCGGGCTTCTGAGCAAAATTAAAAAAAATTGATGGCTCAGATAGTCACATCGGATTTTTAAGCGCTCCATAATGACAATAAAATAATTTCTGAGACTTAGAAGATTATTTTTCAGATACTTTTTGAAAAATATTGAAATTTTTTAAAGATACTTTTCAATCAGCAATTTCATTAAAAGTTGCAATACAAGTTTTTGGTTCAAAAACTTTCTCCTGATCTCTCTTTTCAGTGCTTTTTTGTACCACTTATTTTTATATGTTTTTGAATTTGTTTCCTTTATGACTCCAGAGCAAACTTTTCATTTTTCAGCGTTTTTCTTCTTTTAGTTTTGATTTTATTTCTCTTTTCTAATTTGTGAGCAAATTTAACAAATTTTGATGGCTCATAAAATCACATCGGATTAAAGAATGTCCTTAATAAAAATAAAATATTTTGTTTTAATCTTGAAGGAAGGTCATATTGGACTTTCTGAGAAAGATTCTCAGAGAAGTATATTTAATTGGAAATTGTCAAAGCAATATTTTCCGTATTTAAGGAAACTTTGTTCGAATCACAGTCCGCTTAGCGCTTCTGTCCCATCTTCTGAGCCAAATTTATTAAATTCGGATTGCTCGGAAAGTCAATTTTTATTCACTTTCTGCGAAAACCTGTTAAGTTATGATGGCTTAGAAAATCAAATAAGATCAGAAATAAGGTTGCCAATGCTCAGAAGGTCAAATTGTAGATCAAACTAAGAATAATAATTACAGGCATATTGTTGTCTCAGAAAGCTGAAAAAAAGTAGAAATCAGATTGTATGTTTTACAATTATTTTCATATGGAACCCAATATATCGATAAAAATTGAATTTTAACCTGAGGTCAAATAGTACTTTTTGGACTTGTTTCTGAGCAATATTTTGTTACATTTATACCTAATCAGGGATCAGATTTTGAAAATTATTCACGTTCAACATAGAACTAAACACATGGAAGAGGTAGAAATTTTTTTTGCCGCTTTAATAGAGACCATGAATTAGTGTTTGGATTTTTCTGATCTCCTTAAAGCATAATTTGTATTATATTTGTCTCTGCTCAAACATTTTCGCTCTTTTATGTCAGACTCCCATTAATTTCAGCACAAATTGCCGCGAAAACTGCGAGCTCCTCTATCCAGATTTTCCACCAAAAACAAACGAGCAACCTGGAGGCGGTTTAATTTCGCCACCCCCCAAACGAAGCCAATTCGCCGTCTCGCAGCGGAGCCTTTGTCGAGCGCCAATTATTGCGACTTCATCCCTAAATACGTTCCCTTTGATTTTGCCCATTATACCGCGACAAACCCTGTAAATTTACGTTAAAACGTCAGTGATGAACTTTATGTTATCCAAATTATTTCCAGCTGTCCAGAACGAGAGACAGCCGAGGAACACGGCCACAATTCGTCCGGAAACGTTGAGGGACATGAGCGCGGAACAGGAGAGGGCGCTGCGGGAGGCCGCGGTTGCGGTAGGAGTATTTGGGTGAGTTGCTAAGAGAGGGCGCCAGCTGGTTGTGGTAACCGCCGAATTTACTAGGTTTTGTGGTAGTGACAATTTTTGACAAGAAATTTCACTGTATAGTACACTATAGCACAAAACTTCTTTACTGTACGTCAGTACACTAAAGAAATATTCTGTACTGACGTACAGTAATTTCTGTTTCAAAGGTCAATGTGACTTTGTACATTAAAAACCAGTACAATTTCTTTAGAACATGATGAGTGTTTAGCCATTGCTTTTCTGTACATATTTCTGCTCATTTAAACAAGATATGTAAGCAAGAAAAAGGATGGAGAACAAAACTACATTTGCTTCGATTCGTAGACTTCTAGATGACGTTTTTTCATGAATATTGACAAATTGCCGTTTTTTTTTGTACCATTTGGACATGGGAAACGAATATTAAATATGACAATTTAAACGTTAAACTTTCTCAAAAACTAGAATAAAAATGACTTCTTTATAGATGTGAGTATACAGTTTTGCCACGAAATAGCGTCAAAAATCGATTTATAGTGAGAATATTTTGGTCCCAAAAAGAAGCTCTCTTAAAAAAGTGTTTAATCTTGGTCCAGAATTAGATTAGAAATATTTTATTTTTGTGCCTTTAATTACCTCATTTAAACTTTTTTCTATGAACTCTAATTTTTTTGTTCTAATTGTTCTTTTATTCTTAATTTTCTATTCTTGCTCTTTGTTGTTCGAACTTATTTCTCATTTATTTTATCTACAATAGTTCTACAACGAGGCAAAGCACGATGTTTCTTCAAGAACCAAGACACTGGTTATAATAACGTGAATAAAACTTACAAAAGAAAATATATTGGTAAACAAAAAAAATCTAAAGTTAAATGTTACAGCATTATTTGGGACGCCCTATACTATCTACAACAGAAATCAACGCTCTATTTATCATAAAACTAAGCGAATTAACGCAATAAATTAATTGATATCGATTTATATGCTAGAATCCCTAAAATCCATGTTAAATTTTTTTGGGACACTCTATACTATCTAAAACGTAAATATATGCCCTATTTATTATAAGACTACTAGAACCTACGAATAAAATCGATTACTATTGATTTATATGGGAAAAGTCGATATTTCCATGTTAAGCACAAGGGGCTCTTAAACCGGCCCAAAAACCTTAATTTTGAGATCAAAATCGTGCATTTCGGCCTTTAACAGCTCATATCTCGTTCCGATGAAAATTTATACGAAATTCTATAAGAAGAGCTAAGGAAGTAAAAGAATAGAGCTACACGTAGAGCCTATTTTCGAAGATCTGCCTAGAACAGTAACTGAGCACGGGTGGCCCAAAAACAATGTACAAATTTTGCAGTTTTTTTTAATTTTCTCGAAAACCGTGAAAGGCAGCTTATTTCTGATACATGCAACTGATAGTCCTCAATGACCTCTTCAAACATCATATTAACCTTAATATCGCAAAACCTTATCGTTTCCAAGATAAACAAGAAAATGTAAAAAATTCAAAAATTCCAAAGGGGTAGGTCGTGAAAATTTTCGGCCGAAATTCATTGTTATAGATTTGATCAAAAATAGTCTCAAATGAAAGAGGAGACAAAAATATGTAAAAAATTTGCAATTCTGGAATTTTCAGTAATTTCCTTCCCCTTCAAAACGTAATTTTTCCACTTTTTACGGACATTTTAATACTTATATCTATATAATTCGAAAGCTAAAAATGGTATAACGATGCTATTGACACCCATGAATAGAGCATTCACGGCCACAAATTACCTGCTTAACTTGTCATTCAAGGTTTTTAATTTAGTTAACGTAATGTTCGATCAAATAAAAACATTAGGTAATTTTCACACAATTTTAACAGTTTTTCACTTCCTATGAGACAGTTATTAAACTAAGCAAAATAATAATAAACGTTTTGAGCAGTATTTGAGATGACTCACACTTATGTGCTAGAACTGCTGTTCTATTGTCATAAATGGCTGTGCAATAAAATGGAAAATGTCACTATACCCCTAGCAATGAGATTTAATTAATTAAATCTCGAAAGCTAAAACCGACAAAATCGAAAAGTTAGTACCAGTATTTGTAATAAAAAAAAATTATCCTCCACCTTAAAACAAAATAACTAAAATGTAGCAAAAAAATGTCAATAAATTTAAAAAGTTTCCAAAATTGAACCTGCGGCATCCGCGGCAAGGTTCTAGTTAGCCCGTCCCATAAAGTATAGCCACGTACCAAATTTCAGCTTTCTAGCTCAAACCGTTCCAGAGATATCGGCTCAAAACCAAAACTTTTCAGGCGGCCATCTCGGATATTTAAAAATGTCATTTTTAGGGAATTTTACATAAGGAAAACCCACCATTCGATTTTCAACTTGTTATCACCATTGGTTCATAAAACAGCTATAACCTAGCTATGGTCAGCTACATATCTATGTCGGCTATATTACCATTCATGGTACTCCCATGGGCACCCAGCATCCAAAGTTGAACCATGTATCATTAACACTTACATAAATATTAACATTACTCTGCTACTGCAGCTACGACAACTATATCACAATTTATGATAATCCCGTAGGTACCTGCCATTCAAATTTCAACCATGTACCATCAAAACTACCCTAAACATGACGTAATCTACATTCCACCCATATAATACGCATTGATCAACGCTTTTCTTATGAGAAATGCACGTGTAAACGCCTGAAAACATATGCAAAATTTCGTTAATGGTACCTATGGGTTTGATACTATAAATAACGTTTCGACCATGGGTACTTACAGTCCATTTCCTAATGAACCATGGTACCAAATTTCAGCTCTCTAACTTTATTCGTTTTAAAGATATCAACATTTTTTAATCACCCTGTCTACGGCGGCCATTCTTCGCCTCCATCTTTTATTTATGACGAAATCAATATCGTCCCATTTGAAAAGCATTGCGCAATGTATTTCTTATGGGAAGGTATGAATTGGTAAAATGTATTGTATCGGATTGTTAAATCCTACGGTATGCAAACAAACTATAGACAGCGTGGTCGGGCCTTGACGTCATCGGGCTCGACGTCATCAGCCATCATGATTCATGAATCCGCACACGAAATTTTCAAATGGACCAGTCTTTGTGAAAACGTTCTCGAGGACCGGGCATTTTGCCAATAATCTTCCTAGAAATGTTCAAATTTTCCCCGGCCACACAGTTTTCCGCGCTTTTCAGCCGATTTTCCTTAGTCTGAGGCTTTAAAGTTAATGTTTACATTTCGGAAAATCTCAGCTGTCAGTTGACGTTCAGTGGGAGGAGTCTAATTCCAGTTGAGTTCGGTAATTACATGCCGAACGCTCGGGATATCAGTCTATCTCACTCTAGCTTGTTAAGATTTTAGGAGATGGTCTGTGTCCGGAGCGCTCGGATGGAAATACCGAACTCGGCTTCCGATACCCCCGTGGTGGACGACGAATCGGAACCATTCGGGATTTTCGGCCAAAAATAAAAAATATCTGCATCTCTTGCTTCGAAATTCAATTAAGACCATTCGGCGACGTTCCAACGAAAAGTAGTTCCTAAGTCCCAAAAAGAAAACATTCCAAGGTATTCCCTGGGATAGAAAACCATTCGATTAGATGCACGGTCTCGGCACAAATATACCTCAAAGTAGCAGTTTGAAATTCATAGTTTAAAAATTCGTCAAAATTTCAAATTCAAAGCTAGGCCCTCGATTTTTGGTCAGATCCCAGGCCCAAATGTGTGCTACCTCTCAGAAATACTTCAGATTTTTCTACTGCAAAAATGTGGAATTTACAGGGTGAAATATGAGAAAAGTACACCCAAATTGGTAAAAAATGTGGCACAGAAAAACTTTTTTAGCTCGCCCGGTATAAGAGCTAGACCAAAATTAACAAGTGATTTTTTTTCCTCTCCACGTTCTTTAGTTGCCCATATACAACCGAAGCTGGACCGCTCCATAATTTTCGTAAAAATCACAAAAACTACCTTACTATTTTGGACCCTTTTTCTTAACTGTTTTTGCACATTTTTTTAACCACTGTGTATTAAAGTGACATCCCTGGCGGGATAGGATTAAAAGTGCCCAAGGACATGCCTTTTCCCCTGGTGCCCTCCTTATTGGACCAATCGTCTAACTAAGGGCGTCCAGAAGGCCAAGAAGTTGACCATTACAAAAAAAAACTGTCCCAACTTTGAGAATTTTTCTAAATTTTCCAATTTAACTTATCGAAATTAGACTTCAAAATTTATCATCTAGACATATGGGGAAATCTAGCCATGGGGAGCCCTATACCTCACATCGCCCCGGATTTACGGTAAAGACGTCTTAAATTTGAGTTTCTAAAAAACCGCATTTTTTACTTTGGCACGCCACTGGTCAGCCTCCCCCCCCCCCCTCGCAGATACCTTCAAACAGATAACATTTTTGGAAAGCTCAGTTCAAAAGTTATAAGCTTCGAAATGAAAAAAATACCAAACATCTACAACCAAAATCGCTGCTGACGGTTTTATATATCCTCACAGAGGTTCGGATATAATTCGGATATAATATAGATACATAGATATACACAACTTCATCAAGGGTGCTCTCGATTGTCGATTTACACATGACACATCACTTTTCAAAGGGTTGAGCCGCCCGTGAACAAAAGCGATGTTTTAACGTCTGACAAAAGGCAGGTTGGGCCATTATCCCTCTTTGCCTTCAAAGAATCGAGGTTTGTTTACGAGAGCGTAGACAAATTGCTTGATCAGCTGTGTGAGGTTTTGTTCCACATGTAGCGTTCGCTTTTGAAGTGTGACTTCAAGCCTAAATTTGGAATTTCCAGGCCTCCGGTGTCGTTAACTATGGCCCTGTCGCCTGCCGCGAGGTACGGGCAGACGTTTCTGCCGCCACTGCACCAGACCACCATCCCCAGGGAGCAGCTGAGGGAACCCAGTCCCGGGAAGGATAACAATGACAATAACACCAGCGATAACGACGGTAAAAGTTTTTTAATAAATTCGAGAGATAACAAAATGTATGATTAGAGTTGCCCTTCGAGTATTTTATATTCAAAGCTCTGTGCAATTCCCTGAAGAATAATTAGGAAGTTTCCACGGATCCCTTCAGATTAAGCGTTCGATCCGGTTTCCAACAAAAAGGATTAGACCGTGCATAAATTCGCTAAGAAACTTTAAACTCAACGATCGCTTAGTGGCAAACTTTATAACGTATACACGAAATTGGCAATAATAAAGTCACAAATAGTCTTCTCTTCCATTAGAAGAAAGTATAGACGTCACGAACGAGGAGGACGACACTCCATCTTCGGGCTGCGGCGTGTCCTCTAGCAGTGGGCCTGTAAGGCCTGAACCCCAACCCGCCTCTTTAGCCGCCAGCCTGTACCCCCCTAGTCACGAGACCATTTACGAGACGTCTGCGAGGCTGCTCTTCATGGCCGTCAAGTGGGCGAAGAATTTGCCCAGTTTTGCCAGCTTGCCGTTCAGGGATCAGGTGCGTGACTATAGATCATGGCTTCATTACTTACCTTACTAAATAGAGTGTGTTTTCATTACTTATAGCCTGGCCTTGGTTAATGAATAGAGTGTTTCTTGGTCAATTTGCAGGTAATTCTTCTGGAAGAAGCGTGGAGCGAGCTCTTCCTCCTCAACGCCATCCAGTGGTGCATGCCCCTGGACGTTTCGGCCAGTCCCCTCTTCAACCTCAACGAGCACACCAAGAACGGCAACTCCACCACCGACGTTCGGATCCTGACCGATACCCTGATCCGATTCAAATCGGTCCACGTGGACCCTGCAGAGTTTGCCTGCCTCAAAGCTATCGTCCTCTTTCGAGCTGGTAATCTTCTGTGTTTCTTTCTTCTTCTTCTGGACCTCACCAGAGATACCATGTCGCTCGTATTTTTTTGGCGTGATATCATTATAATGTATACATATACATATAGGTTAGTTCAAGTTAGTTAGATCAGGTTAGTTCAGATTAATTAGTTCAAGATAGTTCAAGTTAGGTTAGTTCAGGTCAGCTCGAAAAGGAGCAGAGAGTTCAAAGAGAAGGGTACAAAAAAGTTCAAAGAGAAGGGTAGAAAAACAAGTATAAAAAGTGTATACAGGAACGGGTATTCGGTGGCGGATCTAGCCTTCTGTGAAGGGGGGGGGGGGGGGAATGATCGGCGTGAATCCATCTGTTTTTTCCTATTGCACCTCCCACCATTGGAAGTTCCGTAGGTGCAATATTTTCAGAAATAGACCCCTTCGGTGGTCGATTTTTAAGCACTTTAAAATCGCGTTTTTTTTTTACCATTTCTAAAAAAATCCTCTTTAGACGCTAAATTCATTCGAATTGAGTTTGTCACGTTCTTAGGGGATTGCAAGCGTGCCATTTCGATAAAAAAACGGCAAAAAAAATTCTCCGAAATTTCTTCGAAAATTGACTTATTTCTCAATTCTCAAATTTGACCGCCTGTAAGTTGAGAACGCCTCGACCGATCGGAGTGAATCCAACTGTTTCTTCTCCTTGATGTCCTCTTTCAGCTCCCATCATCGGAAGTTCCGTAGGTGCAATATTTTCGGAGATAGACCCCTTCGAAGGTCGAGTTTTAAGCACTTTTAGAATCGCGTTTTTTACCATTTAAAAAAAAAACCTTTTTACAGGTAAAATTCATTCGAATTGAGTTTGTCACGTCCTTAGGGGATTACAAGCGTGCCATTCCGATCAGAAACGGCAAAAAAAATTCCGAAATTTTTTTGGAAATCTCTAATAGGAGAGTATTACGCATTTTTTCTCTACTTTTTTTCTCAATTCTCAACTTTGACAGCCTGAAACTTGAGCACGCCTAGACCGATCGGAGTGAATTCGACTGCCTTTCCCTCTTTTTGAAGTCCTCTTCCACCTCCCACCATCGAAAGTTGCGTAGGTGCAATATTTTCGGAGATAGACCCCTTTGGAAGTCGATTTTTAAGGACTTTTAGAATCGCGTTTTTTGACCAATTTTAATAAAACCTCTTTAGAGGCTAAATTAATTCGATTGAGTTTGTTACGTTCTTAGGGGATTGCAAGGGTGCTATTCCGATCAAAAACAGCAAAAAAAAAAATCCGAAATTTTTTCGAAAATCTCCAAAAGGGGGATTACGCCTTTTTGTCAACTCTCAACTCTCCTTCATTAGAGGGAGCTTCATTAGAGCGCTCTTCAATAAACATCGCAAAAAATTAAATCCAAAAGCACAAGAGTCTTCTAAGTCATAGGAGGTTTTGCTTCCGAAACGAAGACACGTTGTTACCCAATTTGATAATTTTGTTTTCCAGAAATGTAATTTTAAAAACCGAACTTAAAGAGTTAACTTAGTTAGAAACTCGTGATCTATAAAGATAAAATAAGAGAGGTAGGTATTCAAATTGAGCTGATTCAAGTAGAGTCACTTATCGATGCTGATTTTGGAGATCGGTTCTTTAGAATTGTGACTGAAATTAAAGACTTCAGCCATAATTCTGATGTGGTTAAAAAACGGAAGACAAATCTGAGAAATGATGTCTTTAACTCAACAGGACTCTCTGCATTTGAAAGAAGCAAACCAACTTTATAGATAATATGCTTCCAAATTTAGGTACCTTTTTTGGTGCTTCCAAAACTTAGTGGAGAAACCATAAATAGGTGCAAGTTAGGGAAACATTTGAGTCTGTCATTTCAAAATATTGAAGGCTTGATGGGATTCAGAAGTTCTATTACCTCCTGGAAGCTCTCGAAGAAAGTGCTAAGAGTGTTCCAGATTCTGTTGAGGTTAATCAAAGGAACTCTCAAATTGCTTCGCAGTCCCAGATTTGACAAAAAAATATTCTTAACTCAATGAAACTTTTTGTTGCATTTCAAGGAGGTATGAGGTTACCCAATTTGGGGCCTTCAAAACTTAGTGGGGAATAACATAAATGGGTACAAGTCAGGAAAACATTTGACTCTCTTATTTTAAAATATTGAAGTCTTGATCAGATTCAGAAGTTCTATTACCTCCTGAAAGACCCCCGTCGGAGGTCTATCTCCGGAAACAGCAAAAAAAAATTTTTACTTGAGAACTCCTCGACCGATCGGAGTCAATCCAACTGTTTTTTCTTCTTCTTGATGTTCTCTTTCACCTCCCACCATCGGAAGGTCCGTAGGTGCAATATTTCCGGAGATAGACCCCTTCGGAGGTCGATTTTTAAGCACTTTTAGAATTGCGTTTTTATCATTACTTAAAAAGACCTCTTTAGAGGTTAAATTCAGTCGAATTGAGTTAATTATTTAAATTTTTTCATTGAATTATATTATTCATTAAATAATTTTTTCCAAAATGTCCGAAGGGGGGGGGGGGACTTTTAGAATCGCGTTTTTAAAATTTTTTAAAAAGAAAACCTTTTTAGAGGTTAAATTCATTCGAATTGAGTTTGTCACATCCTCAGGGGATTGCAAGCGTGCCATTTCGATCAAATACGGCAAAAAAAATTCCGAAATTTTTTTGGAAATCTCTAATGGAAGAGTATTACGCATTTTTTCTCTACTTTTTTTCTCAATTCTCAACTTTGACAGCCTGAAACTTGAGAACGCCTCGACCGATCGGAGTGAATCCTACTGTCTTTTCCTCTTTTTGAAGTCCTCTTCCACCTCCCACCATCGAAAGTTGCGTAGGTGCAATATTTTCGGAGATAGACCCCTTTGTAAGTCGATTTTTAAGGACTTTTAGAATCGCGTTTTTTGACCAATTTTAATAAAACCTCTTTAGAGGCTAAATTAATTCGATTGAGTTTGTTACGTTCTTAGGGGATTGCAAGGGTGCTATTCCGATCAAAAACAGCAAAAAAAAAATCCGAAATTTTTTCGAAAATCTCCAAAAGGGGGATTACGCCTTTTTGTCAACTCTCAACTCTCCTTCATTAGAGGGAGCTTCATCAGAGCGCTCTTCAATAAACATCGCAAAAAATTAAATCCAAAAGCACAAGAGTCTTCTAAGTCATAGGAGGTTTTGCTTCCGAAACGAAGACACGTTGTTACGCAATTTGATAATTTTGTTTTCCAGAAATGTAATTTCAAAAACCGAACTTAAGGAGTTAACTTAGTTAGAAACTCGTGATCAATAAAAATAAAATAAGAGAGGTAGGTATTCAAATTGAGCTGATTCAAGTAGAGTCACAGCTGATTTTGAAGATCGGTTCTTTAGAATTGTGACTGAAATTAAAGACTTGAGCCATAATTCTGATGTGGTTAAAAAACGGAAGACAAATCTGAGAAATGATGTCTTTAACTCAACAGGACTCTCTGCATTTGAAAGAAGCATACCAACTTTATAGATAATATGGTTCCAAGGTTAGCTACCTTTTTTGGTGCTTCCAAAACTTAGTGGAGAAACCATAAATAGGTGCAAGTTAGGGAAACATTTGAGTCTGTCATTTCAAAATATTGAAGTCTTGATGGGATTCAGAAGTTCTATTACCTCCTGGAAGCTCTCGAAGAAAGTGCTAAGAGTGTTCCAGATTCTGTTGAGGTTAATCAAAGGAACTCTCAAATTGCTTCGCAGTCCCAGATTTGACAAAAAAGATATTCTTAACTCAATGAGACTTTTTGTTGCATTTCAAGGAGGTATGTGGTTACCCAATTTGGGGCCTTCAAAACTTAGTGGGGAATAACATAAATGGGTACAAGTCAGGAAAACATTTGACCCTCTTATTTCAAAATATTGAAGTCTTGATCAGATTCAGAAGTTCTATTACCTCCTGAAAGACCCCCGTCGGAGGTCTATCTCCGGAAACAGCAAAAAAAAATTTTTAACTTGAGAACGCCTCGACCGATCGGGATCAATCCAACTGTTTTTTCTTCTTCTTGATGTTATCTTTCACCTCCCACCATCGGAAGGTCCGTAGGTGCAATATTTCCGGAGATAGACCCCTTCGGAGGTCGATTTTTAAGCACTTTTAGAATTGCGTTTTTTTATCATTATTTAAAAAGACCTCTTTAGAGGTTAAATTCATCGAATTGAGTTTGTTACTTTCTTAGGGAATTGCAAGCGTGCCATTCCGATCAAAAACAGCAAACAAGTGTTTTCCAAAATGTCCGAAGGGGGGGGGGGGGGGGGAGTATTACGACTTTTTTCTCAATTCTCAACTTTAACCTCCTGTGACTCGAGAACGCCTCAACCGATTGGAGTGAATCCAACTGTTTTTTCTTCTTCTTGATATCCTTTTTCCCTATCTATATCCTTTTCTCCCACCATCGGAAGTTCCGTAGGTGCAATATTTTCGGAGATAGACCCCTTCGGAGATCGATCTTTAAGCACTTTTAGAATCGCGTTTTTTAACATTCTTAAAAAGAAAACCTTTTTAGAGGTTAAATTCATTCGAATTGAGTTTGTCACATCCTCAGGGGATTGCAAGCGTGCCATTTCGATCAAATACGGCAAAAACGGATTACCAAAAAAAAAAATTTTTTTTGGTAATCTCCACTCAAAGGGGGGGGGGGGGTATTGCGCCTTTTTGCTCAACTCTCAACTTTGAGAGACTGAAACTTAAGAACGCCTCGACCGATTGGAGTGAATCCAACTGTTTTTTTCTTCTTCTCGATGTCCTCTTTCAGGTCCCATCATCGAAAGTTCCGTAGGTGCAATATTTCCGGAGATAGACCCCTTCGGAGGTCGATTTTTAAGCACTTTTAGAATCGCGTTTTTTTGTCCATTTTAAAAAGCGTCTTTAGAGGCTAAATTCATTCAAATTGAGTTTGTTACGTTCTTAGGGGATTGCAAGCGTGCCATTTCGATCAAAAACAGCAAACAAAATTTTTCAAAAAATTTTTCGAAAATCTCCAATGGTATTACGACTTTTTTCTCAATTTTCATCTTTGACCGCCTGTAACTTGAGAACGCCTCGACCGATTGGAGTGAGTCCAACTGTTTTTTCCTCTTCTTGATGTTCTCTTTCACCTCCTACCATCCAAAGTTCCGTAGGTGCATATTTTCCGGAGATAGACCCCTTCGGAGGTCGATTTTTAAGCACTTTTAGAATTGCATTTTTTTATCATTATTTAAAAAGACCTCTTTAGAGGTTAAATTCATTCGAATTGAGTTTGTTACTTTCTTAGGGAATTGCAAGCGTGCCATTCCGATCGAAAACAGCAAAAAAAATTTCCAAATTTTTTTTCAAAATGTCCGAAGGGGGGGGGGGAAGTATTACGACTCTTTTCTCAATTCTCAACTTTAACCGCCTGTGACTCGAGAACGCCTCAACCGATTGGAGTGAATCCAACTGTTTTTTCTTCTTCTTGATATCCTTTTTCGCTATCTATATCCTTTTCTCCCACCATCGGAAGTTCCGTAGGTGCAATATTTTCGGAGATCGATCTTTAAGCTTTTAGAATCGCGTGTTTTAACATTCTTAAAAAGAAAACCTTTTTAGAGGTTAAATCATTCGAATTGAGTTTGTCACATCCTCAGGGGATTGCAAGCGTGCCATTTCGATGAAATACGGCAAAAACGGATTACCAAAAAAAAAATTTTTTTTGGTAATCTCCTCTCAAAGGGGGGGGGGGGGGGTATTGCGCCTTTTTGCTCAACTCTCAACTTTGACAGACTGAAACTTAAGAACGCCTCGACCGATTGGAGTGAATCCAACTGTTTTTTCCTCTTTTTGATGTCCTTTTTCAGGTCCCATCACCGAAAGTTTCGTAGGTGCAATATTTCCGGAGATAGACCCCTTCGGAGGTCGATTTTTAAGCACTTTTAGAATCGCGTTTTTTGACCATTTTTAAAAAGCGTCTTTAGAGGCTAAATTCATTCAAATTGAGTTTGTTACGTTCTTAGGGGATTGCAAGCGTGCCATTTCGATCAAAAACAGCAAACAAAATTTTTCAAAATTTTTTTCGAAAATCTCCAAAGGTATTACGACTTTTTTCTCAATTCTCATCTTTGACCGCCTGTAACTTGAGAACGCCTCGACCGATTGGAGTGAGTCCAACTGTTTTTTCCTCTTCTTGATGTCCTATTTCACCTCCTACCATCCGAAGTTCCGTAGGTGCATATTTTCCGAGATAGACCCCTTCGGAGGTCGATTTTAAAAGTCGTCAAAATGAATCTTTTCAGTTGTACGTTTCCACAAAAATTCTAAAAAAATCTAAAAGAATTTGAAGAAAAAGGGGGGGGGAGCAATCGCCCTTCCCCCCCCCCCACGCTTTTCCCTGGATCCGCCACTGCGGCTATCTACCATATTAGAAGAGTAACGCGTTAAAACCGGCATCGATATCTCAGGTGACTCCATTGTGTTATTATTATTCCCACCTATTAAGGAAATCAAAATCTATTGTCTAAGAGTATTTAGCTATTGTTTAAACCAAGAATGGGACATACAATTTGTAGCAAAATTTAAAATACATCCCACTCATGAATATGAGCAAGCTCCATATAACCATTCCTTCACCATAATATCAAGAAAGCTTGTACTTTTCAAAAATGGTACTTTTTTTGATGTGCTTAATTTTCACAGAGACCAAAGGTCTGAAAGATCCCAGCCAAATCGAAAACCTGCAGGATCAAGCGCAGGTGATGCTGTGGCAACACTGCCGGACTCAGCTGCCCGGGCAGGTGGCCAGGTTCGGGCGGCTTTTGCTGATGCTGCCGCTCCTGAGGATCGTACCGGCGGCCAGGATCGAGGCGGTTTTCTTCCAGAAAACTATCGGAAACACGCCGATGGAAAAAGTCTTGTGTGATATGTATAAGAACTGACTGGCGGGTATTTTTGCTGTCGGGGCGGGGTCTATTGAAGCTACTGAGAGACAACTATATGTACAAACCTTAATTTTATTGTAAATATTATATCATAATTGAGGGTACTAAACTAAAGCAGTTTTATTAATATTATTATGATATTATACGAGAGCTGTTTGTATTAATAATAAATTAATGTATAGTGATCCCATCACTATCTGAGTCGCGAAGAGCGTTGCAAATTCTTGTATAATACAATTTTCTTGTTGTGATTATATATCTCTAAAATAGGTCTGTATTATAGTACAAACAAATTAAAATATACATGTCTCAGCACGTATTTTGCAATGTTTTATTACTCTCTGTTAGAATAAATAAATTCCCCAGTATAACAGAAAATTTTTCAATCCTAATGATGCAGCAAGAAATACTGCAAGAGTTGTCTTTGATACGTTTTCAGTGATCTACACGCAAAACTAATTTCTTGCATCTGCGTGGCGCCATCTCATAGGACAGAATTTGAAACAATTACTCTATCAAAGCGCCTCGGTGGCTCCACCTATCGGTGACAAGAGCCGATACATTTGCACATCAATAGGAGCAAGAGCGTCGTCGTAGTTTACTGTGCGGTTCTGTTCGTTACGTTACCTAAAGATGGAGCCACTTTATCAATTTAGTGGTGTTTATTTTGGAAATCATATTAGGTAATTATTTAATTTTTTTGCAAACATTATACGTATAAGTCATTCACTTATTTTTGACACCTCGTTACCTATAAAATCTTTTTTGTTGCCCATCTCCTTTCAGCACGTATTGTGAAGATACAATAAAACCGTCAGATTTCGAACTCCTTGATGTCAATAATAAGTGAATGACTAATATATGCTACATGCATCTATATTTTATCTTTTGTTTCGTTTTGATTGACTACCTTTTAAGCCACAGATTAAGCAATTAGTGGACGAGAGATGGTTGTTTTGAAATCAACATTCTTAATTACTATCTACATCTGTGGCTATAGAATTAAACATTTTATTATTGCAGGTTTATTGGTAATTTGGCAGTTTTATTGAGAATTTTATTGCCACATAATTCAATTAAAAAGGTTTTTTTATGAGGAAACAGTAGCTTTTTGAAGAAATTATGTAGCGTTTTTTCACATTACACGCATGCACTATTGAAGAAAGAGAGACACACAACTAACGGTTTAAACACTTAAAACAGCTTTTGTGAACCGACTTTGGAGAAAAATTAATAGAGAGAGGCAGAGAGAGGGAGAGAGAGAGAGATATATATATATATTTACCATCTCATTCTTCACAAATGTTCTTTTAAAATAAATAAGTTATTTGAAACAATTCTTTTTTCACTCTTAACGTTAAGGATCATTTAACTATAAGTATAAAAGTTGACATCTTACCTGCTATTGAAAAACCAAAAAACCAAATTATATGGCGTTTTTTCATATGACACACTTTTGAAGAAAGTTTCATGAAAAGTGTTTCAACGAAGATATTGCGAGCAGTACCTGCCTACGCAAAAACCAATTGTTTAAACAGTTAGAACTACTTTTGTGAATAGACTTTGAGGAAACATTAAAAGAGAGAGAGAGAGAGAGATATATTTACCATCTCATTCTTCACAAATTTTCTTTTAAAATAAGTTAATTAAATCAAATTTGTCCCCTCTTAATGTTAAGGATTCATTAACTATAAGTTTAAAAGTTGACAAACTACTTTACCGGCTGTTGAAAAACCAAAAACAAGCCGACTTGTTTATGAAATAATCACACATCATGTAATTCTTCAAAAATGCAGGAAGAAATCTTAATTAACTGCCTCGTTCGTGAATATATTATTAAAATTACAAGGGACTTCAGCCAACATTTGTCTTTTAATTTCTTCCTTATGGCTCATCACTTAATTGAAGCCTGTTAGGAAAAAAATGCCGTTTGTTGATAAAAAAAATGCATTAAAATGAAATCATAGGATCATAATAGAGACATAAATATTCGATTTATTATCTATAAAAGTCCGGGTTGTGGTTACGAGCAAAGAAGATTACCTGATTCTTCTTCTTCTATATGTATGTAGTGATAACACTGGCTATTTTTACGTTCAATTTACATATTCTACAATGTGTAATTAAACATGATTAAATGTTATTTTTCTTAACCATCAGGAAATCAGTATCTTCACTATGCATCATTGCACGATCATACGCTTATTAGGTAAGTAATTTATTATTCTTCAAAAATCCATTGTATTATTGAGATCATAACTAACGCTAATAGCTGTGATTATCTGTTCATATGCTCATTAACACCAAACCATCATCAAACATTAATTCTTCACTTTTTTTTGTACACCTACCTTTCAAGGTCACCATTCAATCAATGTTACCTTATTATTGTTATTATATTAGGTACTTTTATAGATTTAGGTATGACTAAACAAAAGAGCTTGCGACGTCACTACGTGCTACTGCTGCTATAAGAAGTAATGACCTAATCCATATATTGGCAATTTAGCATCGTTTATAAAAAGTTAATCATCCGAGACGGGTAACATACAAGAAGTGTTTTACATAATGTTGTCGGGGTCCCGGTCAAGGCAACAATGGCGGCTTAAATGAAAAAGAGGAAGACCTTGCGTGGTAAACTTGGTGGACGAACATAAGAAATAGATTAAATTTCGAGCAGGACTAGACGTCATAAATAGAATCAATTATGTGTTAAAAACATTTTTTTTTTCAAGAAAACTGTTTCAGATCGTTACTTTATTGCACAAAGAAGCTGCAGAAGAAATAGAGACAAACCGACTGAAGATATAGAAAGAAGTTTTTCTTTTGATGAGCTCCTAGGATTGCCGAAAGCATCAGAAGTTTTTTAACAACACCGTTAAGGTAATCGAAGTTATCTATATCTTTAGATGCAAAAATAGAACATGATCTATATAGAATGGGATTTTGAAGAAACTAGGTAGTAGCAGAAAGTATTAAATGTTTGTATGAGACGCTAGCATGTGGATAAAAAGATGAAAAATCTAAGAGATACGTTTCCAGGTCTTCAAATAGTCAGAATTTTACAGAACAGAAGACAGATTTAAGGAGAAATGGAATAACATTACACGTTTATTCAAAAATCAAAGTTTTTATATTATACTAAAAAGAAATGGCGGAAATGGGATAAAAATAGCCAATAATAAAATGAAGAAATAAAAGTTTCAGCGTGACGGCAGGGGAATAAATACCACGGAGCTCACCACAGTCGAATCATTCAACGTCGGAAAGCACGGGAGATCACTTCGTCCATTGCCTCGTCGCCTTTGATAATGTCTGCCGCAGCTATAGACGAAACATCAGAAAGAAATTCCATTTGACTACGGCTTCAAAGCCCGGAAAACACTTTAGATTGTATTTTGATCGGCAGTGAAAGTTTTTACAGTCTTATTAAACAAAATAATATGTTACTAAAAACGGTTGTTTAGTGTCAAAACTAAATTTTTTTGCTCTCTTTTAGCCCTGATTTTAACTGTTTTTTTTTTTTTATTTTTTTAGTTTTCAAGATGAAGAAAACACCGAAGCATCATGCATAATAAATATTTAACATTCAAAAATTTTGGAAAATTCATATTTTGCTTTGGAATCATTTTTTCAAATAACTTCTTTCATTAAATGAGAAATTTTCAAAATTCAATGCAATTTTTTTTCTTCTTTTTAGCCCTAATTTGAACTTTGTTTTTTTTTTGTACCCCACCAAAACTTTTTTGATGTGTAGGATAAGAAAAACACAAAAGCGCATGATATTTAAAAATCTTCAAAAATTCTTTTTCAAATTTGAAAGTAACCTCACATTGTCGCTCCTCTTTTTTCTTGCCTTGAAATCAGCGATTCAGTTCCGATTTTAGAATTCTTTTAAAACCTTCTTTAAGTGAGATAGTTCAAAATTCAGTGTCAAACTTGAATTTATTTATTTTTTTTAGGCTGATTATAACATTTTTTTCTTTTCCAGTGTTTTTAAATGAGAAAAACACTGCTGCGTCATGTCAAACATCCAAAGCTCTTACAAAATTCTATTTTTATTTTTAACATAATTTTGAGTGGTCGCATCTGTTTTCCGCACTGAAATATTAACAACTGACTTAAGCTTCAACAATTAGCCGTGATCTTAGAATTTTTCTAAAACATTTTTAAGTAACAAACTTCAAAAATCAGTGTTAAATTTAAATTTGTCTTGTTTCCTTAATCCAAATTATAATATTTTTTTGTCTTTGTCAGTAATCAATGCAAAATCCTTTTTCTTCAAACGGGCTAAAAGTAAGTCAGTTGTTTACCCCAGTTGCAGACCTCAGTTTGTTTCATTGTTACATACATTGTTACATTTGTTACACTTAGAGATTTCTGAATTACACTTGACTATTCCGAATTACACTTGATGGTTTTCGAATTACAGTTGACTTTTTTGAATTACACTTGGATATTTCTGAATTGCACTTGACTATTACGATTTACACTTGATTCCCAATTACTTTGTTTCCAAATTACAGTTGACTATTCTGAATTATCACAAGTGACGGTTTCTGAATTAAACATGACTATTTCGAATGACATTTGATGGTTTCCGAATTACAGTTGACTATTCCGAATTATAACAAGTGAGTGTTTCTTAATTACACTTGACTATCCTGCATACACTTAAAGATTTCTGAATTGGACTTGACTGTTCCGAATTACACTTGATCGTTTCCGAATTACAGTTGACTATTCTGAATTAAAAGTGACGGTTTCTGAATTACATTTGACTATTCTGATATACACTTAGAGATTTCTGAATTACACTTGACTATTTTGAATTACACTTGACTATTTTGATTTACACTTGGAACTTTCTGAATTACATTTGACTATTCCGAATTACACCTGATGGTTTCCGAACACATACAGTTGACTATTCTGAATTACAAGTGACGGTTTTTGAACTACACTTGACTATTCTGAATTACACTTAATACTTTCTGAATTACAACTGTTACATATACATGTGACGGTTTCTGAATTACATTTGACTAGTCTGAATTACGCTTGGAGATTTCTGAATTACACTAGACTATTCCGATTTACACTTGATGGTTTCCGAATTACAATTGACTATTCTGAATTATTACTAGTGACGGTTTCTGAATTACACTTAGAGATTTCTGAATTACACTTAACTATTCCGAATTACACTTGATGGTTTCCAAATTACAGTTGACAATTCTAAATTACAAATGACGATTTCCGTATTACACTTGGCTATTCTGAATTACACCTAATACTTTCTAAATTACAATTGACCATGCTGAATTGAATTACGTGTAACGGTTTCTGAATTAAATTTAATATTTTCTGAAATACAATTGACTATTCTGAATTTTATGTGACGGTTTCTGAATTATACTTGACTATTCCGAATTACACTTGATGCTTTGCAAATTACAGTTGACTAAACTGAATTACAAGTGACGGTTTCTGAATCACACTTGACTATTGTGAATAATACTTGATACTTTCTGAATTACAATTGACTATTCCGAATTATAACAAGTGACGGTTTCTTAATTACACTTGACTATCCTGCATTACACTTAAAGATTTCTGAATTGGACTTGACTGTTCCGAATTACACTTGATCGTTTCCGAATTACAGTTGACTATTCTGAATTACAAGTGACGGTTTCTGAATTACATTTGACTATTCTGAATTACACTTAGAGATTTCTGAATTACACTTGACTATTTTGAATTACACTTGACTATTTTGATTTACACTTGGAACTTTCTGAATTACATTTGACTATTCCGAATTACTCTTGATGGTTTCCGAACACATACAGTTGACTATTCTGAATTACAAGTGACGGTTTTTGAACTACACTTGACTATTCTGAATTACACTTAATACTTTCTGAATTACAACTGTTACATATACATGTGACGGTTTCTGAATTACATTTGACTAGTTTGAATTACATTTGGAAATTTCTGAATTACACTAGACTATTCCGATTTACACTTGATGGTTTCCGAATTACAATTGACTATTCTGAATTATTACTAGTGACGGTTTCTGAATTACACTTGACTATTGCGAATTACACTTGATGATTTCCGAATTACAGTTGACTATTCTGATTTATTACAAGTGACGGTTTCTGAATTACACTTAGAGATTTCTGAATTACACTTAAATATTCCGAATTACACTTGATGGTTTCCAAATTACAGTTGACAATTCTAAATTACAAATGACGATTTCTGTATTACACTTGGCTATTCTGAATTACACCTAATACTTTCTAAATTGCAATTGACCATGCTGAATTGAATTACGTGTAACGGTTTTTGAATTACATTTAATATTTTCTGAAATACAATTGACTATTCTGAATTTTATGTGACGGTTTCTGAATTATACTTGACTATTCCGAATTACACTTGATGCTTTGCGAATTACAGTTGACTAAACTGAATTACAAGTGACGGTTTCTGAATTACACTTGACTATTGTGAATAATACTTGATACTTTCTGAATTACAATTGACTATTCCGAATTATAACAAGTGACGGTTTCTTAATTACACTTGACTATCCTGCATTACACTTAAAGATTTCTGAATTGGACTTGACTGTTCCGAATTACACTTGATCGTTTCCGAATTACAGTTGACTATTCTGAATTACAAGTGACGGTTTCTGAATTACATTTGACTATTCTGAATTACACTTAGAGATTTCTGAATTACACTTGACTATTTTGAATTACACTTGACTATTTTGATTTACACTTGGAACTTTCTGAATTACATTTGACTATTCCGAATTACTCTTGATGGTTTCCGAACACATACAGTTGACTACTCTGAATTACAAGTGACGGTTTTTGAACTACACTTGACTATTCTGAATTACACTTAATACTTTCTGAATTACAACTGTTACATATACATGTGACGGTTTTTGAATTACATTTGACTAGTTTGAATTATATTTGGAGATTTCTGAATTACACTAGACTATTCCGATTTACACTTGATGGCCTCCGAATTACAATTGACTATTCTGAATTATTACTAGTGACGGTTTCTGAATTACACTTGACTATTGCGAATTACACTTGATGATTTCCGAATTACAGTTGACTATTCTGATTTATTACAAGTGACGGTTTCTGAATTACACTTAGAGATTTCTGAATTACACTTAACTATTCCGAATTACACTTGATGGTTTCCAAATTACAGTTGACAATTCTAAATTACAAATGACGATTTCTGTATTACACTTGGCTATTCTGAATTACACCTAATACTTTCTAAATTACAATTGACCATGCTGAATTGAATTACGTGTAACGGTTTCTGAATTACATTTGTCTATTCTGAATTACATTTAATATTTTCTGAAATACAATTGACTATTCTGAATTTTATGTGACGGTTTCTGAATTATACTTGACTATTCCGAATTACACTTGATGCTTTGCGAATTACAGTTGACTAAACTGAATTACAAGTGACGGTTTCTGAATCACACTTGACTATTGTGAATAATACTTGATACTTTCTGAATTACAATTGACTATTCCGAATTATAACAAGTGACGGTTTCTTAATTACAGTTGACTATCCTGCATTACACTTAAAGATTTCTGAATTGGACTTGACTGTTCCGAATTACACTTGATCGTTTCCGAATTACAGTTGACTATTCTGAATTAAAAGTGACGGTTTCTGAATTACATTTGACTATTCTGATATACACGTAGAGATTTCTGAATTACACTTGACTATTTTGAATTACACTTGACTATTTTGATTTACACTTGGAACTTTCTGAATTACATTTGACTATTCCGAATTACACTTGATGGTTTCCGAACACATACAGTTGACTATTCTGAATTACAAGTGACGGTTTTTGAACTACACTTGACTATTCTGAATTACACTTAATCCTTTCTGAATTACAACTGTTACATATACATGTGACGGTTTCTGAATTACATTTGACTAGTCTGAATTACGCTTGGAGATTTCTGAATTACACTAGACTATTCCGATTTACACTTGATGGTTTCCGAATTACAATTGACTATTCTGAATTATTACTAGTGACGGTTTCTGAATTACACTTGACTATTGCGAATTACACTTGATGATTTCCGAATTACAGTTGACTATTCTGATTTATTATAAGTGACTGTTTCTGAATTACACTTAGAGATTTCTGAATTACACTTAACTATTCCGAATTACACTTGATGGTTTCCAAATTACAGTTGACAATTCTAAATTACAAATGACGATTTCTGTATTACACTTGGCTATTCTGAATTACACCTAATACTTTCTAAATTACAATTGCGGAATTGAATTACATGTAACGGTTTCTGAATTACATTTGTCTATTCTGAATTACATTTAATATTTTCTGAAATACAATTGACTATTCTGAATTTTATGTGACGGTTTCTGAATTACACTTGACTATTCCAAATTACACTTGACTATTCCAAATTACACTTGATGCTTTGCGAATTACAGTTGACCAAACTGAATTACAAGTGACGGTTTCTGAATCACACTTGACTATTGTGAATAACACTTGATACTTTCTGAATTACAATTGACTATTCTGAATTACATGTGACGATTTCTGAATTACACTTGACTATTCCGAATTACACTTGATGCTTTCCGAATTACGGTTGATTATTCTGAATTACAAGTGACGGTTTCTGAATTACACTTGACTATTCTGAATTACATTTAATATTTTCTAAATTACACTTGACTATTGTGAATAACACTTAATACTTTCTGAATTACAATTGACTATTCTGAATTACACTTAGAGATTAGTGAATTACACTTGATTATTCTGAATTACATTTAATATTTTCTGAATTACAATTGACTATTCTGAATTACATGTGACGATTTTTAATTACATTTGACTATTCTGAATTACAAGTGACGGTTTCTGAATTACACTTGACTATTGTGAGTAACATTTAATACTTTCTGAATTACAATTGACTAATCTGAATTACATTTGACTATTCCGAATTACACAATAAGATGCTTTCCGAATTACACTTGACTATTTTGATTTACACTTGGAACTTTCTGAATTACATTTGACTATTCCGAATTACACTTGATGGTTTCCGAACACATACAGTTGACTATTCTGAATTACAAGTGACGGTTTTTGAACTACACTTGACTATTCTGAATTACACTTAATACTTTCTGAATTACAACTGTTACATATACATGTACTCTGTGTAAGAAACCGTGTAACTGTGTAATTACACGGTTTCTGAATTACATTTGACTAGTCTGAATTACGCTTGGAGATTTCTGAATTACACTAGACTATTCAGATTTACACTTGATGGTTTCCGAATTACAATTGACTATTCTGAATTATTACTAGTGACGGTTTCTGAATTACACTTGACTATTGCGAATTACTCTTGATGATTTCCGAATTACAGTTGACTATTCTGATTTATTACAAGTGACGGTTTCTGAATTACACTTAGAGATTTCTGAATTTCACTTAACTATTCTGAATTACACCTAATACTTTCTAAATTACAATTGCGGAATTGAATTACATGTAACGGTTTCTGAATTACATTTGTCTATTCTGAATTACATTTAATATTTTCTGAAATACAATTGACTATTCTGAATTTTATGTGACGGTTTCTGAATTACACTTGACTATTCCAAATTACACTTGACTATTCCAAATTACACTTGATGCTTTGCGAATTACAGTTGACCAAACTGAATTACAAGTGACGGTTTCTGAATCACACTTGACTATTGTGAATAACACTTGATACTTTCTGAATTACAATTGACTATTCTGAATTACATGTGACGATTTCTGAATTACACTTGACTATTCCGAATTACACTTGATGCTTTCCGAATTACGGTTGATTATTCTGAATTACAAGTGACGGTTTCTGAATTACACTTGACTATTCTGAATTACATTTAATATTTTCTAAATTACACTTGACTATTGTGAATAACACTTAATACTTTCTGAATTACACTTAGAGATTAGTGAATTACACTTGATTATTCTGAATTACATTTAATATTTTCTGAATTACAATTGACTATTCTGAATTACATGTGACGATTTTGAATTACATTTGACTATTCACTTAATACTTTCTGAATTACAATTGACTATTCAGCATTACATGTGACTGTCTGTGAGTTACATTTGACTATTCTGAATTATACCTGATTTGTTCTGAATTACACTTGCTACTTTCTGAATTACAGTTGGAAACGGTGTAGATGCTTCTTCGAGTCTATTTAACTTTTTACTTAAATCAGTCTATTTATAAACCCGTTTATAAATTAAATGTTAATTTCGAAAGCTTTTACCCATTTGTTGCGTACATAGGGGGTGTTCATTTGAAAACGTCATCTAGTTGGCTGTGAAATTTAGACAGAAAAGGATACCATAATTAAAGTAAATGGACTTGTTTTATTGAAAAAAATTCAAGGTGCATATCAGCCATCTCCCTTTCCAGCCAATATCTTTTAATACGTTGACGTAGGTGTGCATTAAAGCTTTGCATAAACCTTCGGCGCAATCAGCCATGAATGACTTCGGTTATGGCAATATAAAATCAGACGATCAACCGGCCGTACAATGGGGCATTAAGTTTTCATTGCAATAGAAAACCTATTGCGTAACATAAATAAATCCATAAAATTAAGGACTTGAATAGGGGCTTATTTGTAACGCGAGGGGCATTGAACACATATACCACGGATTATGCGACACTCAGCTACGAACATGACATGAAATATGTACGGTTTCTATGCATATTCTACGGTCTTGTAACTTGCCAATAAATCCCCTGGGTAAACAAGCTACAACAGTCATTAGCGGGCGCGAAAATTACAAACTATAACTCTAATAACGATTCTAAAGCGGTTTGTTTTATGCGATGAAGTACCACTTTCTAATGCCACGCCCTTTGGCTGTGGAACAAACTGGCAAAAAAAGTTGCATAGGTCATGACATACGCTGTTGTACCACAGGCGGCGTCGGACTTTTAATGTGGCGCCATCTAAATAGGGTCACGCGCAACCCCCCCAGTTGAACGTTTCTCACCACCAGATGACACTTGTGTTATAACATTACTGTTGCTAGGAACCTTTCGAAGTATATAACTAAAACACGTTTAGGCTCCAGTAACAATTATGGTACCTACGCCACTGTAGGAAAAAGAGTATCCATGTAAACTGTCCTGGGTAACGAAGTGAGCTACTACCACTTATTGAAGTATATAGTAGGTGTGTTTGTTTGTGGTCAGATCGTGCTGGAGAAATTGTGTGCTTATGTAAAGTCGACTCCTTTGACCTGTTTCAAGTCCCTTCTAGGTACGGAGGTTGAATTGAGTGTGTCTAATTGATCACGATTCAGACGAATATCTTTAGGATGCTGTCAAATTTATGAAACGTACCTATTATTCGTCGTACCACGAAGTGAAAGTAATTGGCGACAATAAAAATTGCAGGTTTACTACCATTCTTACCACGTCAATTAAGTATGCAACTATCTTTTTTTTTACTGCTTTAACGTCTTCCTTCTTCGTACACTATGTAAACTACGTCATAAAGTCAACAAATTGTTAATAAATATGGCAAAGTAATGTCCTCAGCAGTCGTCCGTTCTCGCTACAACAACCTGTATGTAAAGACGTTACGGTTCGGGGCAATTTTTCGCATTTACACTGCACCGTCCGTCTCTTCCACATGACAGTTATTGCATCATCAATTATGTCGCTCGAGTTCTCTGTAGGGTCGCTAACGAACATGAACAACAATTGTACTAAGTCTTCTTGAGAAAATAATGTACACAACTGAAAGCAGTTCTGGGATGAAGCATTAAATCGTTGGAGAATTGTGCTTTCTCAAACCAGTAATTGTACAAAATCTAGTACAAAGTTTGCTGTGACTTCAATCTCGGAGCGCTAGTTCGTAGTCACCCCCTTCTATTTATAGACCTGGATGGCCTTGTCAAAACCGGGTGTGCTAATGTAACGATGATGATGATGCCTGTTGTTCGCTCTCTTGTAATAATCATTATTGCGGTTTAAACACCGATTTGGAATGGTAAAAAGTATTAGAGAATAGACAGTGTTTGCTGTTTTCCTGTCACCAAATATGAAACACCACGAGAAATTTTTCATTAGATTATTAAAAAAATATAATTTAAATTGAAAATCTAAAATTGAAGATATTTTAAAGATTAATCTATTTATTCAAAGTTTCTTTCTTCTCTTTTACTAACTCTTTTTTCTGAATTCTTTTGATTCAACTTGAGTGTCTTTATTTCGTATTTAGTCTTCTTTGCCATTTATTGCATATTTGAAGACCTAGAAGTTGTTGTAGCTATTGTAATATTATTCTAGACCTTCCGCATCTCTTACAACTTTTTAGTTACATATCATCAAGTACAACACTTTTATCCTTCGTTATCTTTTAATTGCTAATAGTTTCTTCACCTTTACTTTTTGTTTCTTAGAAATATTTTCAAGCCTCTGAAGATCTTATTATCAACTTATGAGAAACCCCCTGTAGCCCGAAAACTAAAGTGATATGTCTTTTCTCCAAGAAATCGTAAAATGGAAGCACCCTATGCATTTTAAGAAGATCTTATTAAGAAAGTTTTGTTGTTCTAGATCTTCTTTCTTCTTCCCAAAATGTCTAAAACTCAGTTCAACTGGAGTCTTCAACACTTGTACTGAACGAGGGTACTTTATTATCTGTTCACTGAAAATATCAAATACTAGAAGATCTAGAAGAATTATGATTTAATTCTCGTTTGAACGGAGTACTTTTTCGCAGCTCATTTTTATCTACATTTAAAGCATTAGAAGTTCTTAGTGTGCCAGTGAAGCCCAGAAAACTCTTTAGATCGTATTATTTTGTTCGCATGTAGAAGATTAAAACAAGTAATTTATGAGTAAAACTTTATAGCATGGGCTGAAAGAAGCATTACGCCCCCTCAATATTCGGAAGCGGGCGTATTTATCTTCTTTCAGCCCCCTTCACGTAAATAACTATTACGTTTCCCAGTAAGTAATACTTTACAAGAGCTAAAAAATGACTAAAAAAGTAGTGCGCCTCGTCGTATAAAGAGCAAAATCGCTGAAGCCTATTAAACGCACATCTCATCAAGGCCGAAGACATTTTGCCCATGGCGACTGGTCAACAACACATTAACACATCTCGATTATGTAGAATTTTAATTATTCTTAAGCGTGTTCTGCCGATTTACGCAAAGGTACGTTTTTTAGGTAAACGTTTCGTTGTTTTCGCAGAGAGCCATTTTCAGGCGCGGCTAGGTTCGCACCAAAAAAAAACAACTTTATTGTTTTAGGTTAATAAGGGTCAGTCAGCAATTAGCCCTTTCTGCGACGTGGAATTTTTGTAAATACCCATCAGTCCCATTTAATTGTCCATTTCGCGGTTGCGTGACCAAATATTTGCCATTAAGTTAATTAAAGTAAAATGGCGTGTCATCATCGATGCAACCTACCCTCACCGCGGAATTATTGTTTGTTTTCTATTTTTGCTTGCCAAGGCTGCGTTTGGGTTAAGGAAGGATACACACGAACGGATTTTTTTCATTCAGAAAAGCCTCAAGGCTGAAATGGCTCGAAGTTCTAAAAAATGTTCAGTTTTAAAAGAAGATTTTGATACACTTAAAGAATATTTTGCAGTGTGTTGACAAGACTTTTTTTTATATTTCATGCAAGCACATATTTAACATAACACTAGCGCCATCTCATTGACCATTCCAGAACCGTTGTTGGCGAGCTCCGTTTGACATTTAAATAGGTTGGCCATATTGCCTTGAGGGGCAAACATGACAAATGACATACAAACAGTGTAGTCAGACATACCGAATTTTCTGTCCTTATACGGATATGATGAATAAGAAGATCGACAATTCAATGTCGTTTGTTCTTTTAAGATGATATATCCTCATTAAAACATTATTTTTCGGTTATTATTCGCATTTTATTAACATTATTTTTACCCTTATATAACTTATGACGGCAGGATATAAATAAATTAAACTATAAAAACTAGTAAGAGCGGCAACACCGCAGCCAGTGTATTAATTTTGAACAACATATTTGTTTTGACTTTTTAGGAGTTTCTTTAGTACTTCAGCTACAAAACTACGTTCTGCATTGGAGCTTTTGCCTTTAAGAGACCATTTAAGAATATATTATAAATATATCTCAAATTAGACACGAAACATGATGACTAAGATGAATTTTTAAGTTCCGTTTGCCATTTAAATAGGCTGGTCCGCCATATTGCCTTGAGGGGCAAACATGTCAAATGACGTAATTATGGGATGATCAATAGCCAGACATGTGAGAAGGTTTCTGAAAATTGGAATAGTGGAATCATAATATGAAGTAAGGTGTGGTTTTTTGTTGTAGAAAACCTTGGAGATTTTTACCATTTTTTAGGGAAATATCGGCATTTGCTGGCTCTGTCCATACCTTCTAGGTCAATAGAAATAATAATAAAAATGACAGTGACAACTGGTTTGCAATAATTTGACGTAAGACGTTATGACGTCACTTTCGGCAGATATCGTCATCAGTTTAAAGGTTCCCACTGCTAAAAAGGAGGCCAAAACTGTAAAACAGGAGGGGTCTCCAGATTAGCTCGATGGTTTTATCTCATGTAAAAGTTAGGAAATACCATTTAAAGGTGAAACCCGGCTCTATGTTTCGAGCAGATGGCGCGAGACGCAATTTGACATTGACAGGTCCCTATATTAGGGGTTTTCAAATGAGCGCAGTGTTTTCAAAACAGTGGGGTAGTTTGCCCACCACACATTTGTCACATTTATGCTTTGGTAACAATGATGGGATAATAAGTTATCATTAGGTTTTAACAAGTTTAGTTATCAGGACAAAAATAAATGTTTTTGTTGTTTGGTGATATCGTATGGAAGTATGTGAAAATAACACGGAGGCGCCATTGAAAAAGTAACTGGCCATGTCTCGAACAGATGGCGCGAGGAGCCATTTGATATTGACAGGACCCCTAATATAGGGATATTAGGGGTTTTCAAATGAGCGCGGTGCTCTCAGAGCAGTGGGTTAGTTTACACACTTCGATTTCCAATCCAATCGAATATCGAACTTATATTCATCTTCAGTTACAACGTTAGGGCTTCTAGGTCTTAGCCGGCCCTAATCCTTCTTTAAGTTGCTATGACGCTTGTACGACGTGCGCTGACGGCAACATTACGTCATAGAAACCTTAAGAGTGCCGGATTTTCGGCCAAAAAACGGGACCATTTTTAGGGAAATATCGGCATCTGCGGGCTCTGTCCATACCTTCTAGGTCATTGGAAATAATATTGACAGTGACAACTGTTTTGCAATAATTTGACGTAAGACGTCATGACGTCACCGAGACGTCATTTTCGGTGCATATCGTCATCAGGTTAAAGGTTTCCACTGCTAGAAAGGGGGGGCCAAAACTGTAAAACAGAAGGGGGTCTCTAGATTGTGTTGTACCCCATGTAAAAGTTAGGAAATACTATTTAAAGGTAAAACCCGGCTCTATTTCTTCTATTTTCGGTAATAATTTGAATTAATACCAGCTGAAAATCAACTGAGAGCTCGTAAAATAACCAAGTCGTCTATAATCTTATGGAAGTATGTGAAAATAACAAGGACGCGCTAGTCAAAAAGTATCTGGCCATGTCTCGAACAGATGGCGCGAGGAGCCATTTGACATTGACAGGTCCCTATACTAAGGGTTTTCAAAAATGAGCGCGGTGCTATCAGATCAGTGGGGTAGTTTGCACAACCACATTTATGCCTTGCTAACAATGATGGGGTAATAAGTTATTATCAGGTTTTAACAACTTTAGTTATCAGGAAAAAAAATAGAAACGTTTTTGTTGTTTAGTGATATGGTAGTACCAAATTAGCTCAACAATTTTGAGAAAGGTTAGTAAGTTGGGATTAAGTTGACATAGATGTAACATAAAATTCATAGACAGCAGGGGGTTTCCAGGTTACCTCGATGATTATTTCTTATTTCCAATGCAATCGAATATCGAACTTTGGCCATCTTCCAGCTACAGTACTAGGGCTCCTAGCCCTTAGACGGTCCTAGTCCTGCTTTAAGTTTCTATGGCGCTTGTATGACGTGCGCTGACGACAATATTACGTCATAGGAAACTTAAGAGTGCCGGACTTCCGACCAAAAAAAAAACAGGACCATTTTTAGGGAAATATCGGCATTTGTTGGCTCTGTCCATACCTTCTAGGTCATTGGAAATAATAATAATAATGACCGTGACAACTGATTTGCAATAATTTGACGTAAAACATCATGACGATAACGTCATCAGTTTAAAGGTTCCCACTGCCAAAAAGGGGGGCCAAAACTGTAAAACAGAAGGGGGTCTTTAGATTGTGTTCTACCCCATGTAAAAGTTAGGAAATACTATTTAAAGGTGAAACCCGGCTCTATTTCTTCTATTTTCGGTAATAATTTGAATTATAACCAGCTGAAAATCAACTAAAAGCTCGTAAAATAACCAAGTACGTCTATAGTCTTATGGAAGTATGTGAAAATAACACGAAGGCGCCATTGAAAAAGTAACTGGTCATATCTCGAACAGATGGCGCGAGGAGCCATTTAACATTGACAGGTCCCTATATTAGGGGTTTTCAAATGAGCGCGGTGCTATCAGACCAGTGGGGTAGTTTGCACAATCACATATGTAAAATTTATGCTTGGTAACAATGCGTAAGTTCCGCCGACTGCAGCAGCTGAGAAGTTTAGTCAGCGAACCCTGAAATTGGCCAATCAGGTGCCGATTTTTAGCGTTAACAAGTTTAGTTATCAGGAGACAAAAAAAAACGTTTTTGTTGTTTAGTGATATAGTATTACCAAATTAGCTCAAAAATTTTGAGAAAAGTTAGAAAGTTGTGATTAAGTTGACATAGATTTAATATAAAAATCATGGACAGTAGGGGGTCTCCAGGGTAGCTGGATGATTAGTTCTTATTTCCGATCCAATCGAATATCGAACTTATATCCATCTTCCAGCTACAACGCAAGGGCTCTTAGCCATTAGCCAGCCGTAGTCCGGCTTTAAGTTGCTATGACGCTTGTGTGACGTGCGCTGACAACATTACGTCACGGAAACCGTAAAAGTGGCGGAGATCCGGCCAAAAAACGGGACCATTTTTAGGAAAATATCGGCATTTGCTAGCTCTGTCCATACCTTCCAGGTCATTGGAAATAATCATGACAGTGACAACTGATTTGCAATAATTTGACGTAAGACGCCACTTTCGGCGGATATCGTCATCAGTTTAAAGGTTTCCACCGCTAAAAAGGGGGGGCCAAAACTGTAAAACAGGAGGTGGCCTCCAGATTAGCTCGATGGTTCTACCTCATGTGAAAGTTAGGAAATACTATTTAAAGGTGAAACCGAGGTCTATTTCTTCTATTTTCGGCAATAATTTCAATTAATACCAGCTGAAAAGCAACTAAGAGCTGCCAAGATAACCAATTACGTCAATATTCTCATGGAAGTATGTGAAAATAACACGGACAGGCCATTGAAAAAGTAACTGGCTACGTGTCGAACAGATGGCGCGAGGAGCCATTTGACATTGACAGGTCCCTATGTTAGGGGTTTTCAAATGAGCGTGGTGCTATCAGAGCAGTGGGTTAGTTTACACATCCACATTTGTCACATTTATGCCCGGGTAACAACGATGGGATAATAAGTTATCATCAGGTTTTAACAAGTTTAGTTATCAAGAGACAAAAAGAAACGTTTTTGTTGTTTAGTGAAATCGTATGGAAGTAAATGAAAATAACACGGAGGCGCCATTGAAAAAGTAACTGACCATGTCCCGAACAAATGACAGGTCCCTATACTAGGGGTTTTCAAATGAGCGCGGTGCTATCAGAACAGTGGGGTAGTTGGCACACCCACATTTGTCACATTTATGCCTTGTTAACAATGATGGGATAATAAGTTATCATCAGACGTTAAGAAGTTTAGTTATCAGGAGACAAAAAGAAACGTTTTTGTTGTTTAGTTCAGGTTAGTAGAGAAAGGTTAGACAGTTGGGATTAAGTTGACATAGATTTAACATAAAATTCATGGACAGCAGGGGGTCTCCAGGTTAGCTCGATGATTATTTTTTATTTTCAATCCAATCGAATAACGAACTAATATCCATCTTCCAGCTATAACGGCTCCTAGTCCGGCTTTAAGTTGCTATGACGCTTGTATAACGTGCACTGACGACAACATTACGTCACAGGAACCTTAAGAGTGCCGTACTTACGACCAAAAAACGGGACCATTTTTAGGGAAATATTGGCATTTGCTGGCTCTGCCCATACCTTCTACGTCAATGGAAATAATAAAAAAGACAGTGACAACTGATTTGCAATAATTTGACGTAAAACGTCATGATGTCACCGAGACGTCATTAACGGCGCATATAGTCATCAGTTTAAAGGTAAAACCCGGCTCTATTTCTTCTATTTTCGGTAATAATTTGAATTAATACCAGCTGAAAATCAACTGAGAGGTCGTAAAATAACCAAATACGTCTATAATCTTATGGAAGTTTGTGAAAATAACACGGAGGCGCCATTGAAAAAGTAACTGGCCATGTCTCGAACAGATGGCGCGAGGAGCCATTTGACAACGCAGTGCAATCAGAGCAGTGGGTTAGTTTACACACACACACATTTGTTTTAATATACCATATTATGTGCTTACAACCATATACCTATTATTTAAATATACGGCGATCGTCAATCCCTCACAGTAAATCGAAAATGAAGCTCCTCAGTTGGCTATGAAAATCTCGCAGTTGGTCGACGAGATTTTACTGCGCATGTTTACTGAAAACACCACGTGCTAGTTGAAACATGAAATACGTTTTGAATCTGACGTCTACAAATTTTTAGGTTATGCCAAATGTGACATGTTTATTGGCGGGAACGAAAGTCGAGAAAAATAAATAAATAGCGAAATTTTCCATTGCACTGATTCGAAGGCTCGTTGCAAGATGTTTTATGGACAAAGAAAGCGTAAAAATACTGATTCACTTCACTTCAATTTATATAGCTACAGAAGTCATTTCTTGATTCCGGCACGATTGACAACAACGAGTTTTGTTTTATTGCAGGGAGCAATATTTCATGTGTTCAAAGGACTATATAAAGCCATTAAATTTAAAAGGAACATAGGTATCTACATAATAACTAAGTAAGGGCTACATTGAAGGCTAGATTCTGTTTTAGAGAACTATTCCACTTTCAGTTTGCACAAAGAGAAATCAAAAGCTTTAGAGTTGTAAAGATCCCACTGAGAATTTAAGTGTCTTTCATGGCCTACATACCTAGTTACAGGTACTACAACTTTATTTTGTTTTCAAATGACATGAAATATTTAATAGGATAAGTAAAACCATATGGAATTAAACACACAAAGATTAGTTAAAGCAAATAAAGTATAAGTACTTACCGAAAGAAACTTGCACCCTTGCCTAGCACCCTTGGAGGCCATCTTCATCTTATTGATGCTTTCCTACAATTTAGCACATGTGTGAAGCTAGCACTTTTTTTGGCGCCAGCCCCTTGTCGTTTGCTGCAGCACCTTTTTTACAGTGGGTCAAAAGATTGCAGGAGGTGGGACAAAAATCATTTTAGAAGTCAGCTTTAAAGTGTCTGAAAAAAATGTTGTACCTACTCCGGAATATTAATAAACATAACCACATAAAACATATATCTGTAAAAATTCAAATGGTCCGCCGCTAACGATTTTCCAGCCGTAAAATATAAACCGGACAATTTTTCAAGTTTCAATTTATGGAACTTCATCAATTACTCCTGAAATTGAGCGTGTACGAAAACATAATTTTCACAAAAAATATATCCTACCCCTAGCTAAGTTTAAGTAAGTTGTCAAACTTCCGTGGCAAACGATTTTCCAGCCGTGAAAAATAACTTTTACATTATGGAAATTCCTCAATTACTCCTAAAATTGAGTGTGTAGGGAAACATAATTTTCACACAATATACCCTACCCCTAGATAAGTTTAAGTAAGTTGTCAAACTTCGGTGGCAAACGAGTTTCCAGCAGTGAAAAATAAATTTCAAATTATGGAAATCCCTCAATTACTCCTAAAATTGAGTGTGTAGGGAAACATAATTTTTACACAATATACCCTACCCCTAGCTAAGTTTAAGTAAGTTGTCAAACTTCCGTGGCAAACGAGTTTCCAGCCGTGAAAAATAAATTTCAAATTATGGAAATCCCTCAATTACTCCTAAAATTGAGTGTGTAGGGAAACATAATTTTCACACAATATACCCTACCCCTAGCTAAGTTTAAGTAAGTTGTCAAACTTCCGTGGCAAACGATTTTCCAGCCGTGAAAAATAACTTTCACATTATGGAAATTCCTCAATTACTTCTAAAATTGGATGTGTAGGGAAACATAATTTTCACACAATATACCCTACCCCTAGATAAATTTAAGTAAGTTGTGAAACTTCCGTGGCAAACGATTTTCCAGCCGTGTAAAATAACTTTTACATTATGGAAATTCCTCAATTACTCCTAAAATTGAGTGTGTAGGGAAACATAATTTTCACACAATATACCCTACCCCTAGCTAAGTTTAAGTAAGTTGTCAAACTTCCGTGGCAAACGATTTTCCAGCCGTGAAAAATAAATTTCAAATTATGGAAATTCCTCAATTACTTCTAAAATTGGATGTGTAGGGAAACATAATTTTCACACAATATACCCTACCCCTAGATAAATTTAAGTAAGTTGTGAAACTTCCGTGGCAAACGATTTTCCAGCCGTGAAAAATAACTTTTACATTATGGAAATTCCTCAATTACTCCTAAAATTGAGTGTGTAGGGAAACATAATTTTCACACAATATACCCTACCCCTAGCTAAGTTTAAGTAAGTTGTCAAACTTCCGTGGCAAACGAGTTTCCAGCCGTGAAAAATAAATTTCAAATTATGGAAATCCCTCAATTACTCCTAAAATTGAGTGTGTAGGGAAACATAATTTTCACACAATATACCCTACCCCTAGCTAAGTTTAAGTAAGTTGTCAAACTTCCGTGGCAAACGAGTTTCCAGCCGTGAAAAATTAATTTCAAATTATGGAAATTCCTCAATTACTCCTAAAATTGAGTGTGTAGGGAAACATAATTTTCACACAATATACCCTACCCCTAGCTAAGTTTAAATAAGTTGTCAAACTTCCGTGGCAAACGATTTTCCAGCCGTGAAAAATAACTTTTACATTATGGAAATTCCTCAATTACTCCTAAAATTGAGTGTGTAGGGAAACATAATTTTCACACAATATACCCTACCCCTAGATAAGTTTAAGTAAGTTGTCAAACTTCGGTGGCAAACGAGTTTCCAGCAGTGAAAAATAAATTTCAAATTATGGAAATCCCTCAATTACTCCTAAAATTGAGTGTGTAGGGAAACATAATTTTCACACAATATACCCTACCCCTAGCTAAGTTTAAGTAAGTTGTCAAACTTCCGTGGCAAACGATTTTCCAGCCGTGAAAAATAACTTTCACATTATGGAAATTCCTCAATTACTTCTAAAATTGGATGTGTAGGGAAACATAATTTTCACACAATATACCCTACCCCTAGATAAATTTAAGTAAGTTGTGAAACTTCCGTGGCAAACGATTTTCCAGCCGTGAAAAATAACTTTTACATTATGGAAATTCCTCAATTACTCCTAAAATTGAGTGTGTAGGGAAACATAATTTTCACACAATATACCCTACCCCTAGCTAAGTTTAAGTAAGTTGTCAAACTTCCGTGGCAAACGAGTTTCCAGCCGTGAAAAATAAATTTCAAATTATGGAAATCCCTCAATTACTCCTAAAATTGAGTGTGTAGGGAAACATAATTTTCACACAATATACCCTACCCCTAGCTAAGTTTAAGTAAGTTGTCAAACTTCCGTGGCAAACGAGTTTCCAGCCGTGAAAAATTAATTTCAAATTATGGAAATTCCTCAATTACTCCTAAAATTGAGTGTGTAGGGAAACATAATTTTCACACAATATACCCTACCCCTAGCTAAGTTTAAGTAAGTTGTCAAACTTCCGTGGCAAACGAGTTTCCAGCCGTGAAAAATAAATTTTCAATTATGGAAATTCCTCAATTACTCCTAAAATTGAGTGTGTAGGAAAACATAATTTTCACACAATATACCCTACCCCTAGCTAAGTTTCAGTAAGTTGTCAAACTTCCGTGGCAAACGAGTTTCCAGCCGTGAAAAATAAATTTCAAATTATGGAAATTCCTCAATTACTCCTAAAATTGAGTGTGTAGGAAAACATAATTTTCACACAATATACCCTACCCCTAGCTAAGTTTAAGAAAGTTGTCAAACTTCCGTGGCAAACGAGTTTCCAGCCGTGAAAAATAAATTTGCAATTATGGAAATTCCTCAATTACTCCTAAAATTGAGTGTGTAGGAAAACATAATTTTCACACAATATACCCTACCCCTAGCTAAGTTTCAGTAACTTGTCAAACTTCCGTGGCAAACGAGTTTCCAGCCGTGAAAAATAAATTTTCAATTATGGAAATTCCTCAATTACTCCTAAAATTGAGTGTGTAGGAAAACATAATTTTCACACAATATACCCTACCCCTAGCTAAGTTTCAGTAAGTTGTCAAACTTCCGTGGCAAACGAGTTTCCAGCCGTGAAAAATAAATTTCAAATTATGGAAATTCCTCAATTACTCCTAAAATTGAGTGTGTAGGAAAACATAATTTTCACACAATATACCCTACCCCTAGCTAAGTTTAAGAAAGTTGTCAAACTTCCGTGGCAAACGAGTTTCCAGCCGTGAAAAATAAATTTGCAATTATGGAAATTCCTCAATTACTCCTAAAATTGAGTGTGTAGGAAAACATAATTTTCACACAATATACCCTACCCCTAGCTAAGTTTCAGTAAGTTGTCAAACTTCCGTGGCAAACGAGTTTCCAGCCGTGAAAAATAAATTTCAAGTTATGGAAATCCCTCAATTACTCTTAAAATTGAGTGTGCAGGGAAACATAAGTTTCACACAATATACCCTACCCCTAGATAAATTTAAGTAAGTTGTCAAACTTCCGTGGCAAACGATTATTATTATATCCGAGGTAATTTTCTGTTGTAGATTTATCGAGTCTATTCATAATCGACAATAATAGACATAATCAAAATAAATGGACTTTTGTTTCTCCATCCTTCTCTTTTGACAATCCACAGCCAACTAAATGAAGTTTTATAATGAACACCCCGTAGTTATATGCGCCCCTCACGTCTTAGATACAACACACCTCCACAACTTTAGTATATATACACAACATTAGTATATATACACAACATTAGTGTATAATATACTATTATGTGACTCATATGAGTTTAATTCGCTTAGCGATACTCGGCATTTAAAGTTTCGCACTCCATGACAAAGTACGGAGTATAAGTACGGAGTAATCTGTAATTTTCCGAAAGGTTATTATGATAGTTTTTTTTTTATTACGTGCCTATATTTTTTATAGTAATTGACTTTCTTTGTATATTGTATTGTAAATAAATGAATAAAAATTCATAGTTCATACGTATTTACAGTCAAGTTCTTTTCTTCCGAAATTCATATCTATTTAAAACTGGACTTGATCGAGCTAGTAGTAGACTTAAAACTAGGCCTAAAAAGGCCCTTTTTGCAGTCTCCTGATCCACCCATCATCCTTATTCCACCAGGGCTCCCATTCACACCATGAGTTGACCCGTCAATTGTACACCGTCTGGGGCCTCTGTCTTAAATGAGCTGAATTCACCTTTCGGCCATGTATAGACTTTATTGGTATTTGGTAACAACTTCTTTTGCAAGTATTTAGTACTCCTGGACCAGTACCCAGTAATCCAGAAAAATACCGTCCTTTTTCTTTATTGCACCTACTTGCATTCCTCTTTCTCATCTAAGCAATTTCAGTAATTTAGAGTTAGGCCTAAACAATTTTATTTTCGTGTTACTGAAATAAATTATATACCTATATTTCTCACAGAGTTCTCTGTTCTATCTATCGTCCTGAAAAACAAATTTGGGGTAAGTAGGTACTAGAGAACAATTCTATAGTTTTATATTACAATTAATTAGAATTTCATTTAATTATTTTACTCTGAGAATGGCGGAAACTTGAGGGGTATTTAGAATTTTTTTATATGAAAGCATATTGTAAGAAAATTACGATCCAGTACATACTCAATTTTTGTAGTAATTGAGGAATTTTCGTTAATATAAAATCAATTTTTGTTGTTGTAATTAGCTCACTTAGAGAGGGTAGTCAGTTAAAATTCGATTCAAGATAGTTAAGATAGATAGCAAACACCATTCGATTGTTCGGTGACCCTGGTATCTTAGGCTCGACAAACCACACGTCCGCTGCCCAAGGTACAAAATTTGTGAATAATTTACAAATTTTTTACTTACTTTATTTTTTACTTAATTTATAGCCCTGATGAGACTAGCCCTGATGAGAATAGCCCTGATGAAGACTAAATAAATAGTCGAAACGTCGGCCATTTTCGAATAAAGGAGAGGTGCATTATTTGTCCTAATCCCGCTAACTTCACCAACAACTTCAATTTTTATGGCTGGAAAATCGTTTGCCACGGAAGTTTGACAACTTATTTAAACTTAGCTAGGGGTAGGGTATATTGTGTGAAGATTATGTTTCCCTACACACTCAATTTTAGGAGTAATTGAGAAATTTTCATAATTTGAAATTTATTTTTCACGGCCGGAAAATCGTTTGCCACGGAAGTTTCACAACTTACTTAAACTTCGCTAGGGGTAGGGTATATTGTGTGAAAGTTATGTTTCCCTACACACTCAATTTTAGGAGTAATTGAGGAATTTCCATAATTTGAAATTTATTTTTCACGGAAGGAAAATCGTTTGCAACGTAAGTTTGACAATTTACTTAAACTTAGCTAGGGGTAGGGTATATTGTGTGAAAATTATGTTTCCCTACACACTCAATTTTGGGAGTAATTGAGGAATTTCCATAATTTAAAATTTATTTTTCACGGCCGGATAATCGTTTGCCACGGAAGTTTGACAACTTACTTAAACTTAGCTAGGGGTAGGATATATTGTGTGAAAATTATGTTTCCGTACACGCTCAATTTCAGGAGTAATTGATAAAGTTCCATAAATTGAAACTTGTCCGGTTTATATTGTCCGGTTTATATTGTACGGCTGGAAAATCGTTAGCGGCGGACCATTTGAATTTTTACAGATATATGTTTTATGTGGTTATGTTTATTAATATTCCGGAGTAGGTACAACATTTTTTTCAGACACTTTAAAGCTGACTTCTAAAATGATTTTTGTCCCACCTCCTGCAATCTTTTGCCCCACTGTAAAAAAGGTGCTGGAGCAAACGTCAAGGCGCTGGCGCCAAAATAAGTGCTAGCTTCACACATATCAGTTTAGCATAAAATAAACACCTGAACTAGGTATAGGTCTTGGTATGGGTAAAATAATATGGAACTCCTATAGGAGCTCATTAGAGGAGGGCCTGGATACAGGCAAAACCCCTGAACATCTGTTTAATCGCAAAACAAACCTACATACCTAGGTATACTAAACAAATCTCAGTCAAAAATAGGAACAATCCTGAATCTGCAGCAGCAAACACAGCACAAAACACGCCACACCGGAATACCTAGCCAAGCCAAGTTGAATTAGATTAAACCAAACAGTATTTATGCAGACCGATTAATGATTTGAGTAAATTAAACTAAACAAACACTAAACTGAAAGTTTAACTTTAGCAAAGAACGAACAAGATCAAGATGAAAACTTGAAAGCATCCCCAAAAAGTAGGGTTAAATGCAAGGTTGACAGATGTAATTCCTATTACCGTTTGTGAGTGTTAAAAAATTCAATTTATTGTGAATATATGTTCTGTTATATTATAAATATGTATCTTGCATAAACTTAAACATGCTAAAATGGTAACTATTGGTGATTTTAGTAAGATTATACTAATTTATCTAATCGCGTGACGTCAGATGCGTCGACAAGTTGGCAACGTAGAACTTTCAAATCTCAGAATATGTAAACTAATGGAATCCACGCGCGCAATTCTCCGCTATATTGATAGCTGTTACCAAAAATGATGAGACGCCATGTCTAAGGCGAAAACCAATCATTTCGTTGGCTATGTGTTTTTTTGCAATAAATTGCAATTTGCAAGACTTTAATATTATAAATAATTGTGTTGTTTACAATGGTGGGATGTGCAGATTACGGTTGTAAAAGCAGCGGCTATAGAAAGGAGCCTGGAATTACGTTTCACATGTAAACAGAAAATGGCGTTTTTCAGCAACAATTAAATTATCTCAAATAACGCTAAAACCAGTAATTTTACATCCAAATCTTCGAAATACGATTTAGTATATACCGCAGTGAAGTCAATAATGCTATTTTGGGAAATATTTTTCTAATCCTTACTACTTATAGACAATTTTTTTAATTAAATTATTGCGCAGTTTTTCCAGTGGCGGAGGAGAGGTAATCCCAGGGTTACTAACGACTATTAATTCACAAATATTTTTAATTATTTAATAGAAAGTCGATGTTTGCTAATAATAATACTAATGTTACAAATAGTAATTTAGTTCCATTATCATTTTTAATAAAACATTTTCTTATGTGCTACATTACCAATGCTACGTCACTGGCATTTTCACACTTAACAGATTGGAGCAAACTGGTAGCAGACGCCTTTTCTATAGTTGAGGTCGATAATTACATCCCGAGCGCTCGGGATATCAATCTATCTCACTCTAGCTTGTTAAGATTTTGGGAGATGTTCTGTGTCCGGAGCGCTCGGATGAAATTACCGAACTCGGTATAAGTTTCTAATAATTTTCAAATCTCGCACATGCCCAGTTCATTTCCGTCGAGTAACTAGGCATGTCGATCGTCAGCTGTTTTTGGCTCCTTTTTCAGGACTTACGTAATTTTTATAGAAGTTCAAATTATTTGCTTACAACCTGACAAATGTTTACCATATTATTGTACAGTTTTGGACAAAAGTTTTTTAGAGTGTTACAGAATGAGTTATGGCTCGTGTGACTGGTAGAATTTCGAAGTTTGTTTTACCATTTTAGTTAAGATGATATTTGGTTTACCATCGCGTTTCTGGGTAGAAATGATTTTGAAGCTTTCGAATTGGTGCACACCTGTTATTCAATATATATGTTGTCACAGACATGTCGAACGGCCGACGTGCATTCTTGGTACCATTCCTCAGTCGTTTATCACCTGAAAATTCGACAAGGTACCTAACGGCCATCGTAACTCCATCTTTTAATAACTTCCAAACGGTACCGGTGCCTTTTTTTGCACCACGCCATGGGTACGCATCGTGCATCCCATGTCCTAACAGTAAACGAGCATACCACAACCCATTAGAACGAGCCGAGCAGGATGGGATGTTATTATTGATATATCGGCGAATTATGCAGATACGAGTGTTTAGAATAATAACAAGTTTGGCAGCTCTATGAGGAAATTCAATATCTGCGAACACGGGTACTTAGCGCTCGCGGAATTGGGTGCCACGCCCTTTCGCGCTCCCGGCTTTCATGGTAGTCCAAGAAAATGTACTGTATAGGACTGCGTCTTGCTGTATGTTGAATTTTTTCAGCAGCATATTGCGTGCCCAAACTGGTCGACGAGTAACAGTACACCCTAATGGCCCACCTGGGCATATGCAGGAACACGTCGGGCAGCACAATGTGTCCATTCATTAGCGCTTTTCCTTATTGACTTTTCGTCGTTCGTAGGAACACATAATGCGACCGGAAATGGCGTTATGTCCCTCTATGTTGACAGGCCCGAATGAATGCTCCATCACATTCGAATTATGGCATGACAATGGCTGTTAAATAGCGGTATTATTCCTGTGTTCTATGGGCGGCTCGTCGATGGGTTTATTAATGGTTTTGGTGTAAGCGGGAAGGTAGGGCCGTGCCAACCGAATATGGCAGAAGAAAAAATCGCCGACTCGCCGAAGAAATCGTCAATATAGTTGGGCCGACCCAACTCGAAGACCAAGGAGCAGCGGACGTAAAGAAAAACGTGTGCAACGGCCTCGAGGATAACTAATCTGCATAGGCCCTATTCAGCAGAAGACCATCAGGCAAATCAAGGCCAGCTTTGAAAGGTTGCAAGAGCAAAAGGGAAACGGCTCGTAAAAATACAACATACGGTATGAAGGCTAATGACAGTTTAATAGCGGCCTCTGCCCACGGGGTGGCTTAAGGACTTGTTGACTATGAGTGTTTTTTTTACTCATATCATATACAGGGCGTTTTAGCAGGATGGTTACAAACTTTGAAAGTAGGTAGTATTTGGTAAATAGAAGTATACTGGGTGTTCATTATAAAACTTCATCTGGTTGGCTGTGAAATGTCAAAAGAAAAGGATGGAGAAACAAAACTCCATTTACTTTGATTATGTCATCCTTTTCTGTCAAAATTTCTTAGCCTGCTAGATGACGTTTTATAATGAACACCCCTTATTGCTGAAGGAGTTGACTCACCTTTTCTTCAGGATGAGGTCTTGAATAAAGGAAAAAAGGTTTATAAAAAAAAGTAAGCAAAAAGTCAAAACAATTTAAGTTTATCAAAGGGGTGAAACTGAGATAATTCGGAGAGTGGGTAGGTTAACGGCACTGACTTTGACAGTAAAGCTAGAAACCTCCAAATGTGTAATCTGGAACTGGAATCTGGAAAAAAAGTCAACTGGTTAGTTTACTGGTTACTCTATTATCGAGGTGTTAATAGTTAAAATTAAAGTCTCTAGGGGTGGAGCAGAAACTGGGCCAGCCGGTCAAATATCGCCAGCTCTGACGACTCTAACCAACACAACACTGAGCCCTAAAATGTTTTTTAAGGTTAATAAAAAAGTATGAAAAAAGAACACAACAATAATGTTGCCCATTTGGTGACAACTCGCCCAAACTGGCAACCCTGACTTCAGGTAGTAAAAGGAGGCCGGCCGCCAGTGTTGCCAGAGAGAATACAATAAATGTACTAAAACTGGACAATTAAAAGTACTAGAAATGATCAAGAAAGTACAATTTTTTTTTCTGCAAACGCATTAAAACTTCAACTTCTAACACGCTAATGAACAATAAAAGGGGCTGGTAGAGTTGAGGGAAGTCGTTATTACTCATTTATTTCGAAAATTTTCTTTAGGCATTAATAGAATGGACAAAATAGAACATTATAGGTGGTAGTAGAACTTAAAAACATTTATAATAATATCAATTTTTAGAATAAATATAATAATAAGCTTCGCTTACCTGAAACAAACTATACAAAGGAAAATGGCTTGAAGGTTATGTTAAAACACTGTCATGAGAACAAATTGAAACAATATTTGTCACAAATGTCAACAAATGACATTTTTGAGAAACTCTGCGTATCCTTGTAAATTATGTAGTATCTTGAAAAATATGGTAAAGGTAAAACGCACTACTTTAGTGTTTAGTCCTACCACTACTAACCTGAACTAACCTAACCAAAGGATCCCTCACAGAAAAACACAACAACTGAACTAACCTGAACTAACCTGATCTCACCTAAACTAACCTGATCAAAGGAAAAACATTTTTCAGACAGCGGCCTGACGGGCCGCTTTGTCTTTAATCAACATGATCAAAGAAAAATATAACTTTTACCATATTTTTCAAAATAATACACATAATTTACAAGGTCACTCAGAGCGACGTCACATACAGCGGAACAGAACGGAGCGGAATTGTCAATAACGTCATTACACATGTCAATAACGTCATTACAGATGTCAATAACGTCATTACACATGTCAATTCCTATTTTAGCTTTTATCTGATTGGTTTAAATTCAACTGTTAAATTACGTTCAGTTCCGCTTTTAACCAAATTCCGCTGTATGTGACGTCGCCCTCAGAGTTTTTCACTAATGTCACTTGTTGACATTTGTGACAAATGTCGTTTCAATTTATATCCCTATTGCAGTGTTTAGTTTGTTTCAGGTAAGCGAACTTTATTATATTTATTCTAAAAATTGATATTATTATAAACGTTTTTAAGTTCTATCACCACCTATAATTTTCTATTTTGTCCATTTTATTAATTCTTAAAGAAAATTTTCGAAAAAAATGAGTAATAACGATTTCCCTCAAGTGTATCAGAGCACAATAAAATAACACTTTAAGGCACTGATGTTCAAAGTAAGCTATTATTTAAAATCAACTTTGACAATTATGATACTAAAAAGTATTAAACTAGAAAAAGGAACACAGAAGTAGATACTAAAAAGGTGGTAAAGGTTCTAGATCTAGTACTTTAGCACTGACCCTGGCAACACTGCCGGCGGTATGAAGAAGATCACGATCGATTTTAAGCCAGTGTTGCCAACATGTATTGTGAAAAAATTCTTATTGGAAGCCCGATTTATCCTTAGAATTCCTTAGATTGAATGATTGAATATGAAATTCTTTTAGGTGCCACGACCATTTTTTGCAAAATTTTTACAGACATTTTTCAATTTTCGAAATGCGAACGACAGTAACGAGTAACGACAGCGACACGACATCCAATCAATAACATTCACCATTTGACAATTGACAGCTGACGCTTGCAGCGTATTGTGGCGAGATCATGCAGCTATACTCAAAGTGCTCTGTTTATGACTGTATGTCAGTACGTATATGTGAGTATACTCTCTGGACTTCAGCTCCACTAGTAGTAGCAGTATAGTTTTGTGAATAGCATTAGGCGCTGTGTTTTTTTATGCATTTATAATTTTGCTTCGTATTTGTCGCTTTTAATTAGTAAAGTTCTGTATTCAATAGAAAATTCTCAGATTCTTACAGATTTTACAAAAACCTAAATTCCTAAACGTTCCTAAAAATCCTTGGATCTAAGGATACGCCTTGATTGCCTTGACTTGGCAACACTGTTTAGGCCTGGTACCAGAAAGGGGGGTGGGGAAAAGTGTCACGTTACGTACGGCAAAATGAGTTGACTTTCACTTTAATATCTTCTTCTTTTGGTAAAACCGGGCAGCTCTATTCGCACTGTTCCAAATTCTATGTTCTTTTGGAAGTCTTCGCGCATATTTTTGTAGAACTGGTAGATAACTAGTGCAACCCTCATGTGAAACGATATGTACCAAAAGAAAACGCTATAAGAAACATAGGAATCGCAAAACTCCTGCATTCTTGTCTAACGGTAGCGCAAGAGCAGAGCCAACAGATTCTATCGAGTGATAGAGTGACATTTACAATGAGGGACGTCAGACGTCATTACTGTCAATGTTGTCAAAGATGAAAATGATAAGAAAAGTTAGGTTCAGGGTTATTTAATCAAAATAGAAAATAATAAAATTAACAAGGAAAAGGCTGTTTATGCTTTCCCTGTTATGCAAAAGCAAATCGGGAGTCCTCAGTGAACAATACAATAACCATTCAAGCCCTCAGGATCACACTCGGAACTGCAGGGCCACATGTGTTGCTTTGTAAACACAGATGCTGGTAGGTAAGAAAAAGGCACCCTTTATTGCACAAAACTAACAGTTTTATAAAAATCAGACAGGCCAGGGGGAAACTAGACCTCAGCAGCAGCACAAAACCCAGAGAGTTCTTTCAGTGAATGAACAGCAAAGGCAAAATGAAGCAAAACTCAACAAGTGTAAGAACAGAAATGAAATCAAGGATTGGTGATTCAAATGTGTGAGGCATTAACTCAATAAAGAGATACAAGCAAACAGTTAAGGTAAACATTAAGAAGTTACATTAATGGCAAAAAATTAAGTGACACAGTATCGAAAATAGCATTTTCTATCACGAAGGAACATATTTACCAAACTCTGCATATCAGTGGCCACATGAGATGCAGCTTTCTATATAGCACCTGTTGAACTTGTCTTGGGTATTAATGCATTAATCTGGATTAGATAACAATAATTCTTAAAGCAGATCTAGCCTACAAGTGGCCCGAGGTAAGATATTATGGTTTACTCCTCATGTAATTGTCGAAAAACAGCTTCTTCTTTCATCAGTTCTTCGACAATTGATAGTTCCCCTAACCAGAACTTCTTCAGTTGTAAATCCTAGTTTCTCCACCACTGCAAAAATTTTCCCAGGTTTTTCTTCAGCAGTTGCTTCTTCTTCATGGGTCATGACTTTTTCCTCAATAATCTCCCCCTTTTCTTCAATTGATTGTACAGTGACTTTTCCTTGGGTACTTATTTCAATTAAATTTTTTCATCCTCTACATCTTCAAGCTCTGACTGTTCTTTCTTTAATAAAAATTAAAGCTTTGGGAGTATGTATCTTCTTCTGTCTTTTTCTTAATTATATCATCGACCAACATCTCAGATTTAGGTTTGAAAATTGCCTGTGCAAGTTCTTCGTCTTGTAGTTTCCTTTGGAATAGACTTTTCTTCTAAGTCTTTCTTGTTTTTTTTTTAATGGCCATGTTGTTTCTTTCAAAAAGTATTTAGCATCAAACTTTTTTCAAAGGCTCTTCAAAAAGTGGTCTTCGAAGGCTTGAATAACAATACACATTTTATTTATTTTTTTAAGTTTCTTTAAAATTTGCAATGTACATACAGTAACTGATTTTTCAGGAGCTTCTGATTCAGAGTTCAATATCTTTTTAAAGAACTTTCTAACAATTTTTGTTTAAACAGTACAATATCATCTTAAACATTATTTTTTTATTTTTTTCATAAGTGTTTTAATATCTTCACAAAAGAATTATTTGTTAAATTTTCTTCAGAACTGTTCAACTGTCTTCACAAAAGAATTTTTCAAGAATTTTCCTCAGCAGGGTTACCAGTACCTTTTCAAGATAATTTTTCATGAAATTTTCTTAAAATTTCTGTGATATCTTCTTCACAAAAGGAGCTTTTACATCTTTGTATAAACTATTCAGTATCTGCAAAAAATCATTTCTTTATCAAATTTTCTATAAAACTTTTGGATGTATTCAAAAAATTATATTTTATAAATATTTCTATGAAATTGTTGAATATCTTTACAAAAACATATTTAACAAATTTTGTTGGAAACTGTTGAAACTGTGAAATGTCTTTACAAAAGAATTTATGTACAGTTTTTGTCAAAATTTTTTATTATGTTTACAAAAAAATATTTTAATATTTTTAGAACTACGCAATGAGACTCGTTATCGAATAAATTTCCTTTAAAACTGTTTAATATTGTCATAAAAGGATTTTTCTACAAATCATCTTTAAAACAGTTCAATATCTGCTCAAAGAAAGTTTTTACAAAAGAACACAAGAGTTGTCGCAAAAGAAGGTTTTATCAGATTTTTTTGAAAACTCTTCAGTACCTTCACAAAATATTTTTTTTTTAATTTTCTTCCAAACTAATAATTTAATATCTTAAGCAAAGAACAGTTCAACAAATTTTCTTCGAAACAATTTTCTCAAAGATAATTTTTATATTTTTTTAGAACTGTTCAATATCGTTACAAAAGTATTTCTCATCATAATTTTTTATAAATTTTCAACATTTCTATAGACGAACTTTCCAACAAGTTTTCTTCAAGACTGTGCGATATTGAAACAAAAAAACTTTTTGTCAAATATTCTTCTAAGCTGTTCTACAGTGGATCTCAGGAAATCACTCTTATAAAAAGTGAAGAAAAAAATGTTAATTTAAAATTACATTTTCTGGGGTTCGGAGCAAGGACCGATTTCTCCAATAATTTAAGTTTTGAAAAATCAAAAATGCTTTGGAAATCACCAGAAAATATCTCTTTCAATAGAATCAAGTTTATTGCCCATGATACATATAACACATTCCAAATCATTAAGCAAAATTGCTTAGAATCATCAGCTATTCCAAGTCTTTTGAAAAACTTTATATTTTGGCATCAAGTTGTATCACTATATTGGTGTCTAGTAATTCTAGAAGGTCTCTGATTGAACAAGAGCTATTTGACATTGACAGTCATTGTAGCGTTTTCGGGTATCCAGCAAGGAGCATTGGGGGCAGTTCTAACAAGCTTTTTAAAACAGGACAACCCAAGCAAGGCCGCTGTTCTTGTGGTTTGAATACCTTCACGCTGACGTCAAAAGAGACTCTAACACTAGTAGATGAAGGTTTCTGACTATGCAACAGCTTTTTGACTTTGACAATTTCAATGTATTAAAACAGGACAACCCAAACAATGCCGATGTTTTTGTGATTTGGATACCTTCACGCTGAAGTGAAAAGAGACTGTATCGCCATGTTGTGTTGGTATCTAGTAATTGAAGGTCTCTGATTGAGCGAGATTTATTTGACATTGACAGTTTCAATGTAGTGTTTTCGGGTATCCAGCAAGGAGCGTTGGGGGGCAGTTCTAACAAGCTTTATAGGACAGGACAAACCAAACATGGCCTGTGTTTTTGTGGTGTGAATACCTTCACGCTGATGTCAAAAGAGAGTGTATCGTCATGGTGGTTTTTAATAATTGAAAGTCACTGACTGACCAAGAGGTATTGACGATTTCAATTTTGTGTTTTCGGGTATTTAGCAAGGAGCGTTCGGAGCAGTTTGAACATGCCTTTTAAAACAGGACAACCCAAACATGGCCGCTGTTTATGTGGTTTGAATACCTTCACCCTGACGTCAAAAGAGACTGTAACGCTACGTTGGAATCTAGTAGTTGAAGGTCTCTGACTAAGTAAGAGCTTTTTGACTTTACCAGTTTAATGTAGTGCTTTTGGGTAACTAACCAAGGAGCAGTTCTAACAAGCCTTTTAAAACAGGACAACCCAAACAATGCCTATGTTTTTGTGATTTGGATACCTTCACGCTGAAGTGAAAAGAGACTGTATCGCCATGTTGTGTTGGTATCTAGTAATTGAAGGTCTCTGATTGAGCGAGATTTATTTGACATTGACAGTTTCAATGTAGTGTTTTCGGGTATCCAGCAAGGAGCGTTGGGGGGCAGTTCTAACAAGCTTTATAGAACAGGACAAACCAAACATGGCCGCTGTTCTTGTGGTGTGAATACCTTCACGCTGATGTCAAAAGAGAGTGTCTCGTCATGTTGGTGTCTAATAATCGAAAGTTACTGACTGAGCAAGAGCTATTGACGAATTAAATTTAGTGCTTTCGGGTATTTAGCAAGGAGTGGTCGGAGCAGTTATAACAAGCCTTTTAAAACAGCGGTGTGAATTCCTTCAGGCTGACGTCAAAAGAGAGGGTATCGCCATGTTGGTGTCTAATAATTGAAAGTAACTGACTGAGCAAGAGCTATTGACGAATTAAATTTAGTGCTTTCGGGTATTTAGCAAGGAGCGTTCGGGGCAGTTCGAACAAGCCTTTTAAAATAGGATAACCCAAACAATGCCGCTATTATTGTGGTTTGAATACCTTGAAGATGACGTCAAAAGTTGAAGGTCTTTGCCTAAGCAAGAGCTTTTTGCCTTTTTATGTAACAAAAAGCGTTCGGGCCGTTCCAATAACCATTTTAAAACAGAACGGACAACCCCAACAATAAATGGTGTGAATACCTTCACGTCGACGTCAAAAGGGACTGATGTTGGGATCTAGTAATTGAAGGTCTCTGATTGAGCAAGAGCTATTTGACATTGACATTTTCAATGGGGGTATCTAGCAAGGAGCGTTTGGGGCAGTTTTTAAAACCGGAGAACCAAAACAATGCCGGTGTTCTTGTGGCTTGAATACCTTCACGCTGACGTCAAAAGAGGCTTGAAAACGCGAGTCATTAGCTATACGGTCGGTTGTCTAGATTTCCATGTACGCAATTAATTAAAAGTTGCAATTAACGCACTCGCAAAGGAAACATTTAAATTTCCACGCACGGCGATTGTATCTTTCGCGGTGCATGCCATAAACCACCTCACGCATCGTCCGCTTGCGTTTCGCACATAAAGGCAGCAACGACCTGCCCGGTGTATAGTACCTTAAGTATGACGAATTTTAGTACTGGGAATTGCCGTGACTTCATTTTCGGTACAACTATAGCTTAACAATAAAAGAGCAACAAAAACCAGTGGTTTTATATAATTCTTCTTCGCCTAAGGGAGACTGGAAAAAATTCTGTGGTTTTCGTTATATAGGTACCACCAGCAGCACATGTTGGATGCTAATGTATGCAATGGCTCACAATCGACGGAGGTCAGTCCAAAGACCCCTGCCGGACGTGTGTTCTGTTCTGGTACTAAACGTATGGTTTGCAAGAGCTTCTTCGGAAATATAAGGCGTATCCGCACTGTTTAGCAGTGGCGGCACCTCATAGTGGTACCTGTCTGTATGCAGTTGGTAGTTTGCGTAACTACTGGGCTAACAAATATCTCCATTCTAAGAAATTCCCAAGAGGGCACGTCTGTCCAGAAGAACAATTAAATAGATTCTATTTTTGGTAACTATACTTATGAAGTAGTACCAGTACCACGGTAAACAGATTGGATTTCTAAAAAAGTACTCTATTAGGCACTAATTTAAAACACTCATTCAGAGAGAGAGAGAGAGAGAGAGAGAGAGAAAGAGAGAGAGAGAAAAAGAGCGGGGAAGAGGACGTTGCGTTGAAAGAAGTCGTACGCTACTGGTAGTACCCACTTATTTAAAACAGGTATTAGCTTAAGAAGGACATAAACGGTAGTGAGGTTTTTGCCGAGAAGCATACATTCATGTAGCCTGCTAATTTTCGTTCGCAAACATTAGAAAATTGCCGGTATGTAAACACTTTCCACACAAAGAAAAACGCACACGTCGTTGCGGTGAGCGCACAAATGGTACCCATTCGCCCATTTTTACGGCTCCGGCCTAACCAAGGGCTAAGCGACTCAAACATACAAGTACCATGTGCATAAATTCATGGGCATAACTTATAACCAAACCTTGAGGTTTATTGAATTTTGAAACAAACACCTCCGAGGCATGCCACATCAAGAGCGAGCAGGTACCTAGTTACATACGCTCGGCCATTTTATGAGCTGTTTTGAATAACCCCATGGGCAACCTAATAACGGTTTTCTATTATATTTTCCGGTAAGCCATAACTTACCCATTTCGCTATAAACTTAAGTGATTTAAGACTTAGGCAAATTAGGTTCTCCACTTGGTTTCCGAAAAATAAAGGTCGGACGTTATACTCTGGTAGGTAGGTACCACCTGAGCTAACCAGTAGGTAACCACCCGCAGCATATTAATATACTTCGCCACCTTCAAACCAAGTTGGTACCCGTCGAGCAATAATACGTGTGCGATGCTAAGCTGAAATACGGTGGCACTTAAGGCAGAACCAGTGGTACTTAACGCAACCGAAAGACATTTCGCCGGCTGGTGAAGCACACCAGCTGAATTTTAATTGTTATGCGTTCCTCGAAGATCCAAACACTGATAGAATTAGAAGAAAGGTCAATGCTATTGTGCATGCCGTGTCGCTCTTTGGGCTTGCGTGCGGTGGTTTATGGGCCCGCGGTACTATATGGTACTGGTACAATCTTTTCTTGCTAAATTAGATTCTATTTTGTGCTATACGAAATAACACGCGAGTTGAGAAATTGTTATTGAACGGAAAAGAGAAGTTCAAGGATTTTCGTGGTTTTTGCTGAGTAGGTTGCGAGTTCTATAACTCGCGAGATGAGTCACGCAAAAAAACCTGAACTTTCTTAAACGATATTTGGCTTTATGAAGATCTGTCACACAAACCAGAACTCGTGACTTATTGAACTTAAACAACGAGTTTAACCACTACATAACTCGCGAGTTGTAAGGTTACAAATTCGCGAGTTCAGTTGATTGTTAGTTTGTTATGATTGAGATTGTTAAATTTGAGTGGATTTCAACGAGTTTAAACTAAACTCGCGTGAAAAAGTTAACCGTAGTTCCTTCGGGATATATAAAATACTGTGCAAATGAGTATAAAAATTATCTTAAGAGTGGGAATAAAGATAGTTTGCAAGTTGTTTGCACCCTCTTTTTTAGGTTATTTTTGTTTATCTTTTTTAGGTTATTTGCTGAGTTTACGAGTTGTGTAAACCTCACGAGTTGAATTACGCAAGAACCTGAGCAGAACTTTTTTTATTCTATGTCCAGTTTTATAAATAAATGTCCCTTCTCTTTCTCAGTGAGAGAGTTTACACAAGCAAAAGTCAAAACTGGCGAGTTTTTGAACTTTCACTCGTGATTATAAAAATCTTAAAACTCGGAGTAAAGTTTGTGGGTTATTCAGCAACTCAGCTCGCGAGTTATGTAAAACTCGGCTCGCATAGTTACGTAAAACTCGGCTCGCATAGTTACGTAAAACTCGGCTCGCGTAGTTACGTAAAACTCGCGAGTGAAATTATGTAAAAAAACTTAAACACATTTTTGAACTCAATTAATTCAGAAAACATGGAAACTGATAAAATAAAGCCTGATTAATTTAATTGAAAAGAGAACTTTAACCATTTTCGTGTGTTTTTGCTGTGTTTGCGAGTTCTTTAACTCGCGAGTTGAATTATTCAAAAAAACTAAACTGAACTTTCTTAAACGATATTTCTTTATAAAGATATTTCACACAAACCAGAACTCGTGAATTAATGAACTTAAATTTAAACTCGTAATTATTAAAAAAATCATTATTCAATTTTTTTCTAGCTGGAATTGTTCAACGAGTTTAACCACTACATAACTCGCGAGTTGTAAGGGAAGACTCATTTATTTTACAAATTCGCGAGTTAAGTTGATTGTTACTTTGTTTTCGATTGTTAAACTAGAGCTGAGTTCAACAAATTTAAACTAAACTCGCGAGAAAAAAATTTAACGTATCGGAATATATTCTAATGAGCTCTACGTAAATACTATTCAAAAGAGTAAAAGATGATCTTAAGACTGGAAATGAAGACAGTTTGCCAGTTGTTCACCGACCCAGCTCGCGAGTTATGTAAATCTCGTGAGGTGGATTGAAATGATAATTCTTTTGTCATATCTGTACTGATTTGAGATGTTCACCCTCTTTTTTTGGATGTTTTCTGAGTTTACGAGTAACGTGTAAAACTCACGAGTTGAGTTACGCAAAAACCTGAGCAGAACTTTTTTTATTCTATATCCGGTTTTATAAATAACTAACACTTCTCTTTCAGTAAGAGAGTTTACACAAGCAAAAGCCGGAACTCGCGAGTTACTGAACTTAAACTTTCACTCATGATTATAAAAAAAGAACAGCATTATTTAATTTAAGCTGGGATTGTTAAATTCGAGCTGAGATCAACGAAGTTAAACTGCTACGTAACACGCGAGTTGATAACTCGCTAATTGATAAACATAAAATGATAACCTTATGCTCAGCTCGCAAGTTTGTTAAACAGGCGAGTTGCGTTGAGTTATGAATTCAACGAGTTCAACGAGTGCTAACTCAACTCGCGACAAAAAAATGAAATGTAGCCCAAAGTTTCTTTGCGATTTATAAATTACTATTCAAATTAGTATAAGAATGATTATCTTAAGACTGGGAGTGAAGTTTGCGGATTATTCAGCAACCCAGCTCGCGAGATATGTAAAACTCGCGAATTAAATTATGTAAAAAAACATAATCAAAGTTTTTGAACTGAATTAATTCAGAAAACATAGAAATTGATAAAATAACGCCTGATTGACTTAATTGAAGGGAAAAGTTAAACCATTTTCGTGGTTTTTGCTGAGTTCGCGAGTTTTATATCTCGCGAGTTAAGTTACGCAAAAAAACTAAACTTGAAACTTCTTAAACGATATTTGGCTTTATAAAGTCTGTCACACAAACCAGAACTCGTGAGTTATAAAACTTAAATTTAAACTCGTAGTTATAAGAAGATCATTATTCTATTTTGTTCTAGATGGAATTGTTCAACGCCTTTAACCACTACATAACTCGCGAGTTGTAAGGGAAGACTCATTTGTTTTACAAATTCGCGAGTTGAGTTGATTCTTAGTTTGTTTGAGATTGTTAAACTAGAGCTGAGTTCAACGATTTCCAACTAAACTCGCGAGAAAAATACTAAATGTATCGGAACATATTGAAATGAGTAAAAAGTGATCTTAAAACTGAGAATGAAGACAGTTTGCAAGTTGTTCAGCGGCCCAGCTCGCGAGTTATGTAAAACTCGCGAGATGGAATGAAATGATAATGCTTTTGTCATATCTCTACTGGTTTGAGATGTTCACCTTTTTTTTTAGGATTTGCTGAGTTTACGAGTAACGTGTAAAACTCACGAGTTGAATTATGCAAAAACCTGAGCAGCACTTTGTTTATTCTATATCCAGTTGTATAAATAACTATCACTTCTCTTTCTGTAAGAGAGTTTACACAAGCAAAAGCCAGAACTCGCGAGTTATTGAACTTAAACTTCCTCTCGTAATAATAAAAAAGAACAGCATTATTCAATTTTATTTTAAGCGGGGATTGTTAAATTCGAGCTGAGTTCAACGAATTTAAACTCCTATATAACACGCGAGTTGTCAACTCGCGAGTAAAATTATGTAAAAACTTTATCAAAGTTTTTGAACTGAATTAATTCAGAAAACATCGAAATTGATAAAATGAAGCCTGATTGACGGAATTGAACTGAAATGAGAGTATATGAACACAGTTTGCAAGTTGTTCAGCGACCCAGCTCGCGAGTTATGTAAAACTCGCGAGATGAATTCAGATGATCATTCTTTTGTCATGTTCACCCTCTATTTTTAGGTTTTTGCTGAATTTGCGAGTTGTGTAAAACTCACGAGTTTTATACAAGTTTACGAGTTATGTAAAACTCATGAGTAGAATTACGCAAACACCTGAGCAGAACTTTTTTTAATTATATATCCGGTTTTATAAATAACTATCGCTTCTCTTTCAGTCAAAGAGTTTACACAAGCAAATACCAGAACTCGCGAGTTATTGAACTTAAAGCTATGTAAAACTTGCGAGTTAAATTATGTAAAAAAAAACTTAACCAAAGTTTTTGAACTGAATTAATTTAGAAAACATGGAAATTGATAAAATGAAGCCTGATTGACTGAATTGAACTGAAATGAGAGTATATGAACACAGTTTGCAAGTTGTTCAGCGACCCAGCTCGCGAGTTATGTAAAACTCGCGAGATGAATTCAGATGATCATTCTTTTGTCATGTTCACCCTCTATTTTTAGGTGTTTGCTGAATTTACGAGTTGTGTAAAACTCACGAGTTTTATACAAGTTTACGAGTTATGTAAAACTCATGAGTAGAATTACGCAAACATCTGAGCAGAACTTTTTTTAATTATATATCCGGTTTTATAAATAACTAGCGCTTCTCTTTCAGTCAGAGAGTTTACACAAGCAAATACCAGAACTCGCGAGTTATTGAACTTAAAGCTATGTAAAACTTGCGAGTTAAATTATGTAAAAAAAAACTTAACCAAAGTTTTTGAACTGAATTAATTCAGAAAACATGGAAATTAATAAAATGAAGACTGATTGAGACCAAATTGAACCGAATTGAGATAAAAAGAAGGATTCAACTTTTTCTCGACGTTTGCTGAGTTTGCGAGTTATGTAAAGCTTGCACGAGTTAAACTACGTAAAGACCTGAACAAAACTTTTCCAACTCTATTCTTGTTTATATAAAATATAAACTCGACGAGAGTTTGTTATTGAATGGAAAAGAGAAGTTCAACCATTTTCGTGGTTTTTGCTGAGTTGAGTTACGCAAAGAAACTAGACTGAACTTTCTTAAACGATATTCGGCTTTATAAAGGTGTGTCACACAAACCCTTAACTCGTGAATTATTGAACTGAAACAACAAGTTGAACCACTACATAACTCGCGAGTTGTAAGGTTACAAACTCGCGAGTTGAGTTGATTGTTAGTTTATTATGATTGAGATTGTTAAATTAAAGCTGAGTTCAACGAGTTTAAACTAAACTCGCGAGAAAAGAAAAAACTGAAACGTAATTTCTGCCGGATATATAAAATACTATTCAAATTACTATAAAAATGATCTTAAGACTGGGAATGACGACACTTTACAAGTCGTTCAGCGACCTAGCTCGCGTGTTATGTAAAACTCACGAGTTGAATTATGCAAAAACCTGAGAATTCTTTTTTTTCATTCTATATCCGGTTTTATAAATAACTATCGCTTCTCTTTCAGTGAGAGAGTTTTCACAAGCAAAAGCCAGAAGTCGCGAGTTATTGAACTTAAAGTTATGTAAAACTCGCGAGTTAAGTTATGTAAGAAAACAAAAGTTTTTGAACTGAATTAATTCAGAAAACATGGGAATTGCTAAAATGAAGCATGATTGACTGAATTGAACTCAAAGGAAAGATTCAACTCTTTTCTCTTCCTTTGCTGAGTTTGCGAGTTATGTACAGTTCGCACGAGTTGAATTACGTAAAGACCCGACCAAAACCTTTTCCAACTCTATTCGGTTTTGTAAATGTTTACCAAATTTCTTTCTGTAAGAGGGTTTAGAAGCAAAAATTGTAACTCGCGAGTTATTGAACTTACACTTCTACTCGTATTTATAAAAAGGAAGCATTATTCGATTTTGTTCAACGAGTTTAAACTATTATATGACCCGCGGAGAAAAAAAAACAAACATAGTAAATTTACTTTGGGATATAAATTGTTAGTCAAATGAGCATAAATTTAAAGACGTTGAGACTCACCTCGCGAGTTGAGTTATGTTACAATTTTTTTAATCTAACACGAGTATTTAAATTTGATTAAACTCGCGAGAAAAAATCTAAACGTAGTTTCTTTGGTATTTGTAAAATAGTGAGTATAAAAATGGTCTTAAGACTGGGAATGAAGACAGTTTGCAAGTTGTTCAGCGACTCAGCTCGCGAGTTATGTAAAACTCGCGAGATGGATTGAGATGATCATCCTTTTGTCATATCTCTACTATTTAGAGATGTAAAACCCCTTTTTTTAGGTGCTTGCTGAGTTTACGAGTTGTTTAAAACTCACGAGTTTTATACAAGTTTCAAAACTCGCAAAAACCTGAGCAGAAATGTTTTATCCTATATCCGGTTTTATAAATAACTATCGCTTCTCTTTCAGTAAGAAAGTTTACACAAGCAAAAGGCAGAACTCGCGAGTTATTGAACTTAAAGTTATGTAAAACTCGCCAGCTAAATTATGTAAAACAACTTAACCAAAGTTTTTGAACTAAATTAGTTCAGGAAACATGGAAATTGATAAAATGAAGCCTGATTGACCGAATTGAACTGAAAAGAAAGATTCAACTCTTTTCTCGGCGTTTGCTGAGTTTGCGAGTTATGTAAAGCACGCAGTAGTTGAGTTACGTAAAGACCTGAACAAAATCTTTTTCAGCTCTATTCGGCTTTGTAAATGTTTATCAAATTTCTTTCCTGCAAAAGGTATCCTGCATGTTTCTGCAAAATAGCCGTCTTCAGACGATCTCGTCGAACATTTTATTTGCCACCTTGTTTAATTTTTGCAGCTTAAATCGAAACTGTATGAAGAGGAGCTGAAAAGTGAATCGAGGCCAACCGAGAACCCTCGGTACCGACACGCAGTGCCCGCATAAAAACCGCATTATAAATTCAAATTTCCTGGGAGCCGCGCTCAATATCCCATGTGGGCAAACCCATCGCTTATCCGTCGCCCGCCAAACCTACCATTTTTAATGCAAATACGTAATATTTCAGTACCCGGTTAGGGCCTTTGTTCGGAGCCAGCCCCGCGGTACCACGAGGCGCATCTTCTCTCGATCTTTAATTTGCAACGCTGTCGATTTTTTCCGTCTGAAGGTGAAAACGATACGAATTTGCCGTGGTACTGCGCGTGCTCTTATCTGGCCATCCAAGGTTCCACCATAGATAAACACCGTACAGCGTCGTTAAGCTATTATTAATGGTTATCTTTGGAATCGATGGTACTAACAGGCCATTGTGGTCAATTGATGGAAATAAAGTTACAGGGACGGTTTGAGAAACCGGAGGCAAATTGTTGGTGTTTTGATGAACTGGTTTCTCTACAATGATTCTTTAGAAACCCAACCGAAGAGAAAAATCTTTTACGAAGAATGCGCACTTGGTATCAAGCTCAGACGGTTGGTTCACAGTATCTCGAAAATTAATAACAAAACTTTGTCTCTTCAATAGCTCTGACTCTGTGTAACAACCCTCTATGTGCTCATCATTAGCAATTGCCCCCCCTTTTTTTTCGGGTCTTTTTAGATTTCTTTGGGATTTTTGCCCTGAATTGGCCAAACAGATGCCGATGTTTGACTGACTGATACACGCAAACGCACAACTGAAAAGATTCATTTTAACGACTTTTGAAATCAACCTCCGAAGGGGTCTATCTGCGAAAGTATTGCACCTACTGAACTTCCGATGGTGGGGTGAAAGAGGACATCAATAAGAGGAAAACACAGTTGGATTCATTTAGGAAAATTTTTTTTGCTGTTTTTGATAGGATTATGGCACGCTTGCAATCCCCTAAGAACGTAACACCCTCCCCCCTCCCCCCCTTCACAGAAAGCTGGATCCGCCACTGTTAAAATTACAAGTCAACACGAGAATGTTGTATAGTGAACTCAGAAATTTATTTATCTAAGTTCAATCACTCGCGAGTTTTGGCATGTACTACAAACTTACAAAAGTCTTTTAGCAATCTTTTTGAATTACTAAAGACCGACCTTTATAAAGTTTAAGAACTTTGCTAAAAATTTTGTTTAACTCAACTCGCGAGTTATAACTCACGAGGTGAGTGGTTGCGTAACTCGCAAACAGTGTGCGAGCCTAAAACTAGAAAGAATTTTTGAGTCATTATTTGTATTACTTTTGTGCTCATTTCACTAGCAATTTATATAATCCGAGTAATCTTAACTCACGAGCTCAAATGGTTTCTCGTGAGTTATGCGGTACTTTAAGCTCGACAAACTTAGCCAAAAATTAAAAGTATCAGTAGGAAACAAAATTTAATAATGCTGTTTTCCTAATAATTATATTTTTACATTTCAAAAAGTTCAGTTAAGGCTTTTTCCGTAACTCAACTCGCGAGTTTTACCAAACTCGCAAACTCAGCAAAAGCCTAAAATATTCCATTTAGATTTGCCCATCTCACAAACTAAATAGGGGCCTAGAAGTTGAGAATATGTTTGAATCATGCCCAGTCTTAACATCATAACTTGACTAATAATCTAAGAAATAACCTTACCTCACGGGTTTAACACTTTTTCTCGCGTGTTTTACAGTACTTTAAACTCGTTAAACGCAAGTTTACCATCTCCCACCGGAAACTAAATTGAGCGATACTGGTTTCTTAAAGAAAAATAGTGAAGGCTTAAGTTAAGATCTGGTTTTTACTCGAGTAAAACTCACTCGCTCACTCACTCACTCACAAAAGTGTGTAAAAGTAAGAGAATTCTTTTAATTCGAGTTTAGTTAAAAGAGTTCTGTTTTTACATAATAAAACTCGCGAGTTTTACATAACTCGCGAGATGAATAACCTCGAGAAGTGTCTTCATTCCCAGTCTTAAGATCATAATTTTGTGCTCACTTGACTAATAATCTAAGAAATAACCTTACCTCGCGGTTTTAACACTTTTTCTCGCGAGTTTTACAGTACTTTAACTCGTTAAACTCAAGTTTAACATTTCCAATCTGAAACTAAATTGAGCGACGCTGGTTTCTTAATGAAAATTAGTCAAGGATTAAGTTAAGATCTGGTTTTTGCTCGAGTGAAACTCACTCGCTCACTCACTCACAAAATTGTGAGATGTATTAAGATCTTAATGAGTCTTAAGATCATCATTCTGTGCTCACTTGACTAATAATCTAAGAAATAACCTTACCTCATGGGTTTAACACTGTTTCTCGCGAGTTTTACAGTACTATAAACTCGCTAAACTCAAGTTTAACGTTTCCAACCGGAAACAAAATTAGGCGATGCTAGCTTTTTAATTAAAAATAGTAAAGGCTTAAGTTAAGATCTGGTTTTTACTCGAGTAAAATTTACTCGCTCACTCGCTCACAAAAGTGTGTACAAGTAACAGAATTCGAGTTTAGTTAAAAGGGTTGTGTTTTTACATAATTTAACTCGCGAGTTTTTACATAACTCGCGAGCTGAATAACCCGAAACACTGTCCTCATGCACAGTCTTAAGATCAGCATTTTGTGCTCACTTGACTAATAATCTAAGAAATAACCTTAAAACCTCACGGGTTTAACATTTTTTCTCGCGAGTTTTACACTCACTCACTCGTTTTTTTCACTCACTCACAAAAGTGTGAGTGAGTGAAATGTCGTAAGATCTTAATGAGTTTTTAGATCATCATTGTGTGTTCACTTGACTAATAATCTAAAAAATAACCTTACCTTACGGATTTAACACTTCTTCTCGCGAGTTTTATAGTACTTGAAACTCGATAAATTCATGTTTAATATTGCCAACCGGAAAATAAATTGAGCGTTGCTGGTTTGTTAATGAAAAATAGTGACGGCTTAACTTAAGATCTGGTTTTTACTCGAGTAAAACTCACTCGCTCACTCACTCACAAAAGTGTGTAAAAGTAACAGGATTATTTTAATTCGAGTTTAGTTAAAAAAATTCTGTTATTACATAATATGACGTTTTACATAACTCGCGAGTTTTACATAACCCGGGAAATGTCCTCATTTCCAGTCTTAAGATCATCATTTTGTGCTCACTTGACTAATAATCTAAGAAACAACCTTACCCCGCGGGTTTAACAACTTTTCCCGCGAGTTTTACAGTACTTTAAACTCGTTAAATCCAAGTTTGACATTTCCAATCGGAAACTAAACTGAACGATAATGGTTTCTTAATGAAAAATAGTGAAGGCTCAAGTTAAGATCTGAGTTTTACACGAGTACATAATTCAACTCGCGTTTTACGTAAAACTCGCGAGTTAAATTATGTAAAAAAAATGCGTAAAACTCGCGAAATAAGTAAAACTGGTGAGTTTTACATAACTCGCGGGATGAATTGCTGAATAACCCGAGAAATGTCCTCATTCCCACTCTTAAGATCATCATTTTTTGCTCACTTGTCTAATAATCTAAGAAATAACCTTACCTCACCGGTTTAACACTTTTTCTCGCGAGTTTTACAGTACTTTAAACTCGTTAAATTCATGTTTAACATTTCCAACCGGAAAATAAATTGAGCGTTGCTGGTTTCTTAATGAAAAATAGTGAAGGCTTAACTTAAGATCTGATTTTTACTCGAGTAAAACTCACTCGCTCACTCACTCACAAAAGTGCGTAAAAGTACCAGAATTCGTTTAGTTTGAGTTTAGTTAAAAGAGTTCTGTTTTTACATAATTCAACTCGCGAATTTTACACAATTCGCGAGCTGAATAACCCGTGAACTGTCCTCATTCCCAATCTTAACATCATCATTGCCTAATAATCTAAGAAATAACTTTACCTCGCGGGCTTAACACTTTTTCTCGCGAGTTTTACAGTACTTTAAACTCGTTAAATTCATGTTTAACATTTCCAACCGGAAAATAAATTGAGCGTTGCTGGTTTCTTAATGAAAAATAGTGAAGGCTTAACTTAAGATCTGATTTTTACTCGAGTAAAACTCACTCGCTCACTCACTCACAAAAGTGCGTAAAAGTACCAGAATTCGTTTAGTTTGAGTTTAGTTAAAAGAGTTCTGTTTTTACATAATTCAACTCGCGAATTTTACACAATTCGCGAGCTGAATAACCCGTGAACTGTCCTCATTCCCAATCTTAACATCATCATTGCCTAATAATCTAAGAAATAACTTTACCTCGCGGGCTTAACACTTTTTCTCGCGAGTTTTACAGTATTTTAAACTCGTTAAACTCAAGTTTAACATCTCCAACCGGAAACTAAATTGAACGATGCTGGTTTCTTAATGAAAAATAGTGAAGGCTTAAGTTAAAATCCGGTTCTTACTCGAGTAAAACTCACTCGCTCACTCACTCATAAAAGTGTGTAAAAGTACCAGAATTCGTTTAATTCTAGTTAAGTTAAAATTTTCTGTTTTTACACAATTCAACTCGCGAGTTTTACATAACTCGCGAGCTGAATAACCAACCCGAAAACTGTCCTCATTCCCACTTTTAAGATAATCATTTTTTGCTCATTTGTCTAATAATCTAAGAAATAACTTTATCTCATGGGTTTAACACTTTTTCTCGCAAGTTTTATAGTACTTTAAACTCGTTAAACTCAAGTTTAACATCTCCAACGGGAAACAATATTAAGCGATGCTGGTTTCTTAATGAATAAAATAGTGAAGGCTTAAGTTAAGATCTGGTTTTTACTCAACTAAAACTAACTCGATCACTTACTCACAAAAGTATGTAAAAGTAACAGAATTCTTTTAATTCGAGTTTAGTTAAAGGAGTTCTGTTTTTACATAATTCAATTCGCGAGTTTTACATAACTCGCGAGCTGAATAACCCGAGAACTGTCTTCATTCCCAGTCTTAACATCATCATTGTCTAATAATCTAAGAAATAACTTTACCTCACGGATTTAGCACTTTTTCTCGCGAGTTTTACAGTACTTTAAACTCGTTAAACTCATGTTTCCAACGGGAAAATAAATTGAGCGTTGCTGGTTTGTTAATGAAAAATAGTGACGGCTTGAAACGACGGCACAAAGTGTATAAAAGTAACAGATTTCGTTTAATTTTAGTTTAGTTAAAAGAGTTCTGTTTTTATATAATTTAACGCGCGAGTTTTACACAACTCGCGAGCTGAATAACCCGAGAACTGTCCTCATTGCCAGTCTTTAGTTGTATACTCGTGTGACTAGTAATTTATGTCCTAAAAAAACTCTACTTACTACATTAATTTTTTTCCTCACGAGTTTAGTTTAAGCTCGTTGAATTCGGCTCGAATTAAACAATCACAGCCGAAAAAAAAAATTTGTTTTCTATATTTATAGAGTGAAGTTTAAGTTCAATAACTCGTGAGTTCTGGTTCTTACTCGTGAACCATCTTACTGAAAGAGAACTCGGGAGTTTGACACAACTCCTCAGACACGTTGCATTTTTTTTCAGTTCTATAACATTCAAAATTGAATCGAATTACTCGCGAGTTTATTTCGAAACAGGAAAGACGGTTTCAATAAAACATATCTTGTGACTAACCCCTAACTTACCTTTCTTACCTGTTTGCTCCGTTGCCAAATGTTGCACTTTTGTTGTAAACCACAAACCAATTCGTTCTTTAGAAGCAATAAAAAAACTGATTTTTACTGTTGTAAACATTGTATTTCACTTTTAAACTGATATGGACACCAAGTAGTATTTTATTTAAATTAAAACGTACGATTTAAAAAAAAAACATACAAAACTAAAACCTACAAATCACAAGTCTCAAAATAACGAAAAAACTTAAAGAAAACGAACCAGTCTACTTCCATACTAGAAATTTCAAATTAAAGGAAAGTGAGAAAAAAACAAACAATAACCAAAAAAAGCTGGAAAAAACGATAATGGAAAGGACACTTTGGTATCGTTAAATTTACAATAATTGTTCTTTTAAGTATAAAAGTTAAGTATATTATTATTATAAACCAATAGGTACACATATTTCATATATTTATATACTATAGATGTCACTTTGTAGGGCTTTTAAATAGGTTTCTCATTTTTTAATATCCATTCAAATTACATTGCAACAATAAAAGGCAAAAGTGTTATTTATCAATAGAGAAATTTTCCTTTTACAGAGAAGCATATATACAAAAGCGCAATTTCAATAGTGCAGAGCCATGCCGACGACACAACCCTCACAGCCCACCAAAACCGCTACCACCAAAGTCACAAACCTGCATCCCTCAAGGAAGTAGACCTATCCGATGACACTTACACTTCTAAACGAGAGAAAAATCACAAAAATAGCTAAAAAATAACTCGTGGTACCCAAGCACTTTACAAATACAGGGTACCTCGACTCTTATGTCCGCTTATCGAATACTTGGAATGTTTTTTATACACTATGGCCGCTGGATCGATGATTTTCTTGGGTTTCTCGACTAGAGGCATCGAGATGTCCGGATGTTCTCGCGTTTCCCAGACGAGATTCGTGAGGCTGCGCGGTCTCGACAGTTTTCGAGAACGTTTCTCCGGTTGTTTGGGGCAGGCGCCGGAGTCGCCCGAGGCACGTCCTCCGGAATTGCTCGAGTCTAAAGTGCCGTCCAGTTCCATCGCCTGAAAACAAAAGAGGAAGATGCGTTACACATTTCCAGGTAATTAAACCGTAATAATTAATATCGGGCGAAAGCTGAGAGAGTATATCGCATGCCAGTAGTAGTAGTAGTAGTAACTCGGCTATTTTCTCTAATTATACACGGTTTCTAGTCAATTTTTTTCTACGCTAAACTGCGGCATTTTTTCACTCGATGCGTTTCATTTAATAGACGATTACGAGCTTTTATCCGGCGCTACAATAACAACAATTACAACGGGAGAAATCTGTGATAGGTCACGTGACGCTGTTATTGATGAGGAGTCGATGAACACGGCACGGAAGTGTATTGTTTACCTCTTTTCTCCTTTTGTTAATTATTGATGGTTTTGCCTTTATGTCGGCTCAAAGGCGGTTTACGGATGGTGGCGTCCTCTAGTTGTGTCTCGCCTAGCTATGTTTTTAGTCCCGCTCAAATTCGGGGTTTAAATAGTGGCGACATCTAACTCTAACATTCGAATACTGTTTTCTGATATTTATTTCTGTGTGACATTTTTATTTCTTAATATCTTGCTTCTGATGTAGGGTCCAAAATGCTTCTGAGTGGCCTGAATTGACATGCGCTTTACTGATATTGGTTCCTGAATTACATTTTCAATTTCTTAATTTCTTGCTTCTGATGTAGGGTCCAGAATGCTTCTGAGTGGCCTGGATTTGCATATTCTTTTGTGATATTTGCTTCTGAGTTGCATTTTTAAATCCTTCATTTCTTGCCTCTGAGTGGGGTCTAGAATGATTCTGAGTGGCCTGAATTCACATACTGTTTTCTGATATTTGTTTCTGTGTGACATTTCTAATTTCTTAATATCTTGCTTCTGATGTAGGGTCCAAAATGCTTCTGAGTGTCCTGAATTGACATACTCTTTACTGATATTTGTTCTGGAATTACAGTTTCAATTTCTTCATTTCTTGCTTCTGATGTAGGGTCCAGAATGCTTCTGAGTGGCCTGGATTTGCATATTCTTTTTTGATATTTGCTTCTGAGTTGCATTTTTAAATCCTTCATTTCTTGCTTCTGTTGTAGGGTCTAGAATGATTCTGAGTGGCCTGAATTCAAATACTGTTTTCTGATATTTGTTTCTGTGTGACAATTTTAATTTCTTAATATCTTGCTTCTGATGTACGGTCCAAAATGCTTCTGAGTGTCCTGAATTGACATACTCTTTACTGATATTTGTTCCTGAATTACATCTTCAATTTCTTAATTTCTTACTTCTGATGTAAGGTCCAGAATGCTTCTGAGTGGCCTGGATTTGCATATTCTATTTGCTTCTGAGTTGCATTGTTAAATCCTTCATTTCTTGCTTCTAATGTGGGGTCTAGAATGATTCTGAGTGGCCTGAATTCAAATACTGTTTTCTGATATTTGTTTCTGTGTGACAATTTTAATTTCTTAATATCTTGCTTCTGATGTACGGTCCAAAATGCTTCTGAGTGGCCTGAATTGACATACTCTTTACTGATATTTGTTCCTGAATTACATTTTCAATTTCTTAATTTCTTGCTTCTGATGTAGGGTCCAGAATGCTTCTGAGTGGCCTGGATTTGCATATTCTTTTGTGATATTTGCTTCTGAGTTGCATTTTTAAATCCTTCATTTCTTGCCTCTGAGTGGGGTCTAGAATGATTCTGAGTGGCCTGAATTCACATACTGTTTTCTGATATTTGTTTCTGTGTGACATTTCTAATTTCTTAATATCTTGCTTCTGATGTAGGGTCCAAAATGCTTCTGAGTGTCCTGAATTGACATACTCTTTACTGATATTTGTTCTGGAATTACAGTTTCAATTTCTTCATTTCTTGCTTCTGATGTAGGGTCCAGAATGCTTCTGAGTGGCCTGGATTTGCATATTCTTTTTTGATATTTGCTTCTGAGTTGCATTTTTAAATCCTTCATTTCTTGCTTCTGTTGTACGGTCTAGAATGATTCTGAGTGGCCTAAATTCAAATACTGTTTTCTGATATTTGTTTCTGTGTGACAATTTTAATTTCTTAATATCTTGCTTCTGATGTACGGTCCAAAATGCTTCTGAGTGTCCTGAATTGACATACTCTTTACTGATATTTGTTCCTGAATTACATCTTCAATTTCTTAATTTCTTACTTCTGATGTAAGGTCCAGAATGCTTCTGAGTGGCCTGGATTTGCATATTCTATTTGCTTCTGAGTTGCATTGTTAAATCCTTCATTTCTTGCTTCTAACGTGGGGTCTAGAATGATTCTGAGTGGCCTGAATTCAAATACTGTTTTCTGATATTTGTTTCTGTGTGACAATTTTAATTTCTTAATATCTTGCTTCTGATGTACGGTCCAAAATGCTTCTGAGTGTCCTGAATTGACATACTCTTTACTGATATTTGTTCTGGAATTACAGTTTCAATTTCTTAATTTCTTGCTTCTGATGTAGGGTCCAGAATGCTTCTGAGTGGCCTGGATTTGCATATTCTTTTTTGATATTTGCTTCTGAGTTGCATTTTTAAATCCTTCATTTCTTGCTTCTGTTGTAGGGTCTAGAATGACTCTGAGTGGGCTTGAATTGACATACTGTTTTCTAATTTTTGTTTCTGTGCGACATTTTTAATTTCTTAATATCTTGCTTCTGATGTATGGTCCAAAATGCTTCTGAGTGGCGTGAATTGACATACTCTTTACTGATATTTGTTCCTGAATTACATCTTTAATTTCTTAATTTCTTGCTTCTGATGTAAGGTCCAGAATGCTTCTGAGTGGCCTGGATTTGCATATTCTATTTGCTTCTGAGTTGCATTGTTAAATCCTTCATTTCTTGCTTTTGATGTGGGGTCTAGAATGATTCTGAGTGGCCTGAATTTAAATACTCTTTTCTGATATTTGTTTCTGTGTGACAATTTTAATTTCTTAATATCTTGCTTCTGATGTAGGGTCCAAAATGCTTCTGAGTGGCCTGAATTGACATACTCTTTACTGATATTTGTTCCTGAATTACATTTTCAATTTCTTAATTTCTAGCTTCTGATATTAGGGTCCAGAATGCTTCTGAGTGGCCTGGATTTGCATATTCTTTTTTGATATTTGCTTCTGAGTTGCATTTTTAAATCCTTCATTTCTTGCTTCTGATGTGGGTCCAGAATGCTTCTGAGTGGCCTGGATTTGCATATTCTTTTCTGATATTTGTTTCTGAGTTGCATTTTTAAATCTTTAATTTCTCACTACACCATGGAATTTTCTGCTGTTCTTATCAGCTAGTTCTACATCCTCTAGAAGCAACAACTGAGAAGTTTTATCTACATCCACACGCTTTATCGCTGTCCTCACAGTTGTGGTAATCTGACAATTATTTTTACATCTTTTAATGCAAAATTTAGGGGTAAGAATGCCGTTCAAGTCGCTTTAAATGTTCGTAGTTTTAACAACTTTTGAGCTTCGTTGATCTTACCCAAATGGAATGTTCTATCGCTGTCCTCAAATTTGTCGTTCAACTGTGAGGACGCTCTATCGCTGTCTGACAATTATTTGTACATCTTTGCAATGCAAAATTTAGAGCTAAGAATGCTGCTCAAGTTGCTTTAAACGTTCGTTGTTTTAACAACTTTTGAGCATCGTTCATCTTAGCCATCATCTATAGCTGTCCTCAAATTTGATTTCATGTCTTCATAAAACAAAATTCAAAAACTAGATTTTGCTTCAAGTGGCTGTGCAGAGCCGTCCTCCTTGACACGTCAAGCTAACTTTGTCCTCACAGGAATACAACTGCACGAATATTCAAATGGCAATTAAGGGTCAGTTAACCAACACACTTTTGGACTGTTGTTTTTGTTATCAATAAAAATTTTCATCAAGACATTATTGTCCTCGCCACTTTTCGCAAAAATCAACTAGGGTTTGTGATAAACTCACCTGCAGATTATTGAGCGACTTGTACCGGATGTTAAACAACGGCGACCCACTCTTCGAAATCGGACTAGGCGGGGTCTCCTTCATCGGCGAGGCGCTCTTCTGCCTCAGCAATCTGCTCCTCTGCGAATGCCCGTTCTTCACGTACAACTTGGGCAACCCCGGCGGCGTTTTCTGATGTCCCTGGTGCACCTTCAATTGCACCTCCTTCTCCCGTATGGTCGACGAGGCCGCCTTCCGGTTCCGCTTCTCCGCTTGCAGCTTCTTCGTCGGTATGGTCTCGATGGGCGGAGGTTCGGGTTTCGTAAGGTCCGGATGGGTGGGCGTGGAGCTGTGCGAGGTCAACGAGGGCGACGGGTCCGAGAAGGGGGATTTGATGTTTTTGGGTAACGGGGCGAAGCCTCGGACGTAATCGTAGATCTGGTCGATTTCCTCGTAGTCTTTGCTGTAGACCGGGAGCCGGTTCTCGTCTTTGCGATGGTGGGAGTGTTTGGTGCGGTGGTTGGCTGAGTCGGAGGAGGCGCTGCGTCGGAGGAGAAAACCGTTTTTGATTTCCGTCGGTTGGGTGGGCGACTGCTTTTTCGAGTCGCCTAGTTTTCCGTCGAGGACCTGCAAAAGAATATGAATGTAAATAGCAGAAAGTTGTAGCTTTTTTGGCCTTTAAATTAAATCTACCAAGTTTACACTTATTTCTAGCAAATTTCCTGCGATAGTAACAATGGTACTGTCGTATGGGATGCAACGTCAATCAGTTTGACAAAATTGTCCTTCTATTGGCGTTCAAATTAAATCTACCAAATTTACACTAATTTCTAGCAAATTTTCTCCGATAATAACAATGGTACTGCCATATGTGACGCAACTATCACTGAGTAGCAGAAAGATGTAGCTCTTTTAGCCTTTACATTAAATCTACCAAGTTTACACTTATTTCTAGCAAATTTCCTGCGATAGTAACAATGGTACTGTGGTATGGGATGCAACGTCAATCAGTTTGACAAAATTGTCCTTCTATTGGCGTTCAAATTAAATCTACCAAATTTACACTAATTTCTAGCAAATTTTCCCCGATAATAACAATGGTACTGCCATATGTGACGCAACTATCACTGAGTAGCAGAAAGATGTAGCTCTTTTAGCCTTTACATTAAATCTACCAAGTTTACACTTATTTCTAGCAAATTTCCTGCGATAGTAACAATGGTACTGTGGTATGGGATGCAACGTCAATCAGTTTGACAAAATTGTCCTTCTATTGGCGTTCAAATTAAATCTACCAAATTTACACTAATTTCTAGCAAATTTTCTCCGATAATAACAATGGTACTGCCATATGTGACGCAACTATCACTGAGTAGCAGAAAGATGTAGCTCTTTTAGCCTTTACATTAAATCTACCAAGTTTACACTTATTTCTAGCAAATTTCCTGCGATAGTAACAATGGTACTGTCGTATGGGATGCAACGTCAATCAGTTTGACAAAATTGTCCTTCTGTTGGCGTTCAAATTAAATCTATCAAATTTACAGTCATTTCTAGCAAATTTCCTCCGATAATAACAATGGTACTGCCATATGTGACGCAACTATCACTGAGTAGCAGAAAGATGTAGCTCTTTTAGCCTTTACATTAAATCTACCAAGTTTACATTTATTTCTAGCAAATTTCCTGCGATAGTAACAATGGTATTGTCGTATGGGATGCAACGTCAATCAGTTTGACAAAATTGTCCTTCTGTTGGCGTTCAAATTAAATCTACCAAATTTACACTAATTTCTAGCAAATTTCCTCCGATAATAACAATGGTACTGCCATATGTGACGCAACTATCACTGAGTAGCAGAAAGATGTAGCTCTTTTAGGCTTTACATTAAATCTACCAAGTTTACACTTATTTCTAGCAAATTTCCTGCGATAGTAACAATGGTACTGTCGTATGGGATGCAACGTCAATCAGTTTGACAAAATTGTCCTACTGTTGGCGTTCAAAATAAATCTACCAAATTTACACTAATTTCTAGCAAATTTCCTCCGATAATAACAATGGTACTGCCATATGTGACGCAACTATCACTGAGTAGCAGAAAGATGTAGCTCTTTTAGCCTTTACATTAAATCTACCAAGTTTACACTTATTTCTACCAAATTTTCTCTGATAATAACAATGACTTGAGATGACTGTCAGATGTGATGCAACTGTTAATCAGTTTGAGAAAATTGTCCCTTTTCTGGAATTCAAACTAAATCTGCCAAGTTTACACTAATTTCTAGCAAATTTTCTGCGATAATAACCATGGTACTGTCATAGTTGACGTAAAAGTCACTCGGTTTAAGAAAATTGTAACTCTGTTGGCTTTCGAATTAAATCTACCAAGTTTACACTCATTTCTACCAAATTTCCTCTGATAATAAAAATGATACTGTTAGATGTGATGCAACGTCAATCAGTTTGAGAAAATTGTAACTTTGTTGGCCTTCAAATTAAATCTACCAGGTTTACACTCATTTCCAGCAAATTTTTTACGACAATAACAATGGTACTATCATATGTGATGCAACGTCAATCAGTTTCACAAAATTGTCCCTCTGTTGGCGTTCAAATTAAATCTGCCAAATTTACACTCATTTCTAGCAAATTTCCTCCGATTATAACAATGGTACTGCCATATGTGACGCAACTATCACTGAATAGCAGAAACTTGTAGCTCTTTTGGCCTTTAAATTAAATCTACCAAGTTTACAGTCATGTCTAGCAAATTTTCTACGATAGTAACCATGGTACTGCCATAGTTGACGCAAACTTCACTCGATTTGAGAAAATTATAACTCTTTTGATGACTGTCAGATGTGATGCAACTGTAAATCAGTTTGAGAAAATTGTACCTTTCCTGGAGTTCAAATTAAATCTGCCAAGTTTACAGTAATTTCTAGCAAATTTTCTGCGATAATAACCATGGTACTGTCAGAGTTGACGTAAGCGTCACTCGGTTTAAGAAAATTGTAACTCTGTTGGCTTTCGAATTAAATCTACCAAGTTTACACTAATTTCTACCAAATTTCCTCTGATAATAAAAATGATACTGTTAGATGTGATGCAACGTCAATCAGTTTGAGAAAATTGTAACTTTTTTGGCGTTCAAATTAAATCTACCAAGTTTACACTTATTTATAGCAAATTTACTCCGACAATAACAATGGTACTGCCATATGTGACAAAATGTCACTGAGTAGCAGAAAGTTGCAGCTCTTTTGGCCTTTAAATTAAATCTACCAAGTTTGCACTCATTTCTACCAAATTTGCTCTGATAATAACAATGATACTCTCAGATGTGATGCAACTGTTAATCAGTTTGAGAAAATTGTACCTTTCCTGGAGTTCAAATTAAATCTGCCAAGTTTACACTAATTTCTAGCAAATTTCCTCCGATAATAACAATGGTACTGTCATAGTTGACTCAACGGTCACTCAGTTTGAGAAAATTGTAACTCTGTTGGCCTTCAAATTAAATCTACCAGGTTTACACTCATTTCCAGCAAATTTTCTACGACAATAACAATGGTACTATCATATGTGATGCAACGTCAATCAGTTTCACAAAATTGTCCCTCTGTTGGCGTTCAAAGTAAATCTACCAAATTTACACTCATTTCTAGCAAATTTCCTCCGATAATAACAATGGTACTGCCATATGTGACGCTATCGTAACGTAAATCTACCACGTTTACAGTCATGTCTAGCAAATTTTCTACGATAGTAACCATGGTACTGTCATAGTTGACGCAAACTTCACTCGATTTGAGAAAATTATAACTCCTTTGATGACTGTCAGATGTGATGCAACTGTTAATCAGTTTGAGAAAATTGTACCTTTCCTGGAGTTCAAATTAAATCTGCCAAGTTTACACTAATTTCTAGCAAATTTTCTGCGATCATAACCATAGTACTGTCACAGTTGACGTAAACGTCACTCGGTTTAAGAAAATTGTAACTCTGTTGGCCTTCAAATTAAATCTACCAGGTTTACACTGATTTCCAGCAAATTTTCTATGACAATAACTATGGTACTGTCATATGTGATGCAACGTCAATCAGTTTCACAAAATTGTCCCTCTGTTGGCGTTCAAATTAAATCTACCAAATTTGCACTCATTTTCAGGGGATTTTCTCCTAAAATAACTATGACACTGTCTTATGTGACGGAACTATCACTGAGTAGATGAAAATTTTGGCCTTCAAATTAAATCTACCAAATTTACACTCATTTCTAGCAAATTTTCTACGATAATAACAATGGTACTGTCGTATGTGATGCAACGTCAATCAGTTTGATAAAATTGTTCTTCTATTGGCGTTCAAATTAAATCTACCAAGTTTACATGCATTTCTAGCAAATTTTCTACGATAGTAACAATGGTACTGTCATAGTTGACGCAACGGTCACTCAGTTTGAGATAATTGTAACTCTGTTGGCGTTCAAATTAAATAAAAAATAACCATGACATTGTCTTATGTGACGGAACTATGACTGAGTAGATGAAAATTGTAGCTCTTTTGGCCTTCAAATTAAATCTACCAAGTTTACACTTATTTCTAGCAAATTTTCTATTGAGTGATAGTTGAAGCAAGTATCACTCAATTTGAGAAACTTGTAACTCTGTTGGTGTTCAAATTAAATCTACAGAGTCTACACTAATTTTCAACTAACTCCTCCAACAATAACAAGGTACTGTCAAATTTGCCGAAACTGACGCTCAGTAAAAAAAAAAATGTAACTTCGTTAGTGTTCAAGACAAATTTGCCAAGTTTATACTCATTTTCAGGAAATTTCAAACAACGATGTCACTCATTTGTAAGAAATTGTAACCCTGCTTACACTAATTTCCAGCCAATACCAGCCAATTTCCTTCAACGTTAACAATAGTACTGTCAGATTTGTTGCAACTGTCACTTGGTTTGAGAAAAATTTAAGTCTGATGACTCTCAAGTTAAATCTACCAAGTTTACACTTATTTCCAGCCAATTTTATCCAAACGATAAACAATGGTACTGTCACAGTTGACGCAACTGTTACTCGATTTGAGAAAAATTTATCTTTTTATACTTTTACTGAGACAGATTTGATGAAGCGCAATTTAACTTTTTAACTCTTTTGACCTTGAAGATAAATCTGGTTTATTTGACTTCTCAAATAATTTCGTCTACGTCTATGGTACTGTCTTGACAAGCAAGACAAACTTACCAAGTTTATAGTCATTTTCAGGTAACTTCTTTCGGCGTTAACCATAATACTGTCATTATTTTGTGATATGATTTGTTCAACTGTCATTCAGTTTGGGTAAATTGTACCTCTATTGGCCTTCAACTTAAATCTACCAACTTCTCACTCATTTCGAGCTAATTTCATCCAACAATAACAATGGTACTGTCAAGCTTGACGCAACTGTCACTCATTTTGATCTCTCTTGGCCTTCATATTAAATCAACTAGGTTTATTTACACTCATTTCCAGGTGATTTCCTCCATAATTAACCTTAGTACTGTCAGATTTGTTGAAACTGTCAGTCAGTTTGAGAAAATGTTAACACTGTTAACTTTGAAGTAAAATCTACCAAATCTATAACAATAACAAGGTACTCTAAAAGTTGATTCAACTGAATTTCAGTTTTAAAAACATTCTAACTTTGTTGACTTTCAAGTTGAATCTAGCAGTTTACACTCATTTTCAGCAAATTTTAACCAACGATAACAGTGGTACTCTTGAAGTTGTCAAAGTAACTCTAACAAACTTACCAAGTTTATATTTATTTCCAGCTAATTTGCTGTTTCCATTCCAGTATCACTACAAAGACAGATTTGATGAAGAGCAATTTTTGACCTTGAAGATAAACGTAGTTTAATTTCTTCTACTTCTCAAAGTAGTACTGTCAGACTTAAGGCAACTGTCACTCATGTTTAAAAAAACCTAACTTTCTTGACTTACAAGATACAGTTGTGTTTCCCTCAAAATGGTACTGACAGTTTCTTTAGTTATTTTCGGATATTTTTTCCAAGAACAAAGAAGTACTGTCAGACTTGAAACAGAGCTGTCACCGTGTCTAAGAACGATGTAAATTTCTGATTTTTTTAAAGATCTTGTGACGAGTGTTTTTTTTTTCAATTAATATGATACAACTATCAGCTTTGAAACACTTTTCTGAGATAAGGAAAAGCCAAAATGTTATAACCCTTATCGATATTTTTACATAGAAACTTTAATATTAACAGAAATCAGGTCAACACACCCCTTCGCGAATATAAACCTTTCCGATTTACGACGCGAGTTCTCGAGAGTGACAGCTGACAATAACTGAAATATTTAGCGCTCTTCCTGCTGCTGCTGGCCCTAAAAGGGCTTTCAGTATTATTGCTCCGGGGATTATGGGTTTTTTTAACTGTCGACTGTAGTGCGGTCTGGTGGGATACTGTATTGCGACAGTTTTCCCTATTAGAAGTGGAAGCGATTTATTACTGCCGGTCTCAGTCGATTCCCTTAAAGGGCAAGCCCTTTATTTAGTTTAGCGATTACGTATGTGGCGCAAGAATCCGCGTCAATGGCTAATGGATGTAGGTTATCGCTGTTTGATCAAGGGGATAATGAGTGTTTATCGATCACTCATCGAAATGGGATTTATTAGGTTGCTACTATCATTCACTAATTAAGTAATAAAAATATTTAATAACCATAATTTCGTAGAATATGATTCACACTTCTCTTGGAACTTACCTGTATTCTATCAGCAACATCGGCCACCATTCCCATGCACTTGTCCACCAATCTACTGAACTCCGACATGGTCCTCAGCTGCTCCTCGTTTCTAGTCCTCAGCAGCTTCAAGGGCGCCGCCAAGGGCAACGCTGTCACACTGTGACAGTCTTTTTGCAATGGAAGGGCGAACACGTGTTCTTCTTCCAATATCGATAATAACCTGCAATAAGGTGGAGTATTTAGTTTCAGTCGTGGATTCTAGGGACTCTGGGTGCTAACCTAAGTTCTGGCACAAAATGACTTGGACTTTTGAGGCCCCTGGGGGCGGTACCGTGCACCAGGCGCACGGTTAGGGGTAGACGTTTGCTGAGCAAATTTTTTGCAGTGTGCACCCCGCTGATGTTGTCTTCCCGGGCCAGGGCTGAGAATTTGCCCCGCTGTTCCAGGCCCAGCAGGATGGTGTCGCCGCGCGTGTCTAGGCACTTTAAATATCGTCCTGCAACAGGAAAAGCAAAAACCTGTTTTATTCTTGAATGGTTTCTGAGTAGAAATTATAAGAAAATTATTTTCTTAACTACTCTTAGAAGCATCGAAAATGGGGGTAACTGAGCAGTATATATGGGGTATCTCTATTTCACTCCGGTCCGACACAGTTTACTGTCCCATAAAATTCAAAACAGTTCACGTTAATTAAAGAAGCCATGCCAGTGTAATAAAACGGCTTATTACTCACTGGAATGGTTTTTCGATAACTTTCGCTTTGGTTCGTTAGCAAAAGACGTGGCGTCTTGCGCTTTAGGGTAATAAAGCGTCATTTTTGTCGTTTAAGATGTCGAGCGATGAAGAATGCTTAATGAGACGGTGAAACGACTTTTTTTATTAGGTACTGTGTTTTAAATATTTTATTGCGCATTTAGTGTGCCAAATCATTGTTACGAGCGTCGAGGCATAAGAAATAGCATGTCGCTTTGAGTTGCCTCGTACACAAACAAAACAAAAACCTGAACTAACCTGCAGCTAGAGAGAACATCACTTTCATCACTGTCGCTCAGTTTCAGTAAAGTCTGCTTTCATTGGATGTTAAATTTATACTACTAAGTTTACACTCATTTGAGAAAATTGTAATTCTGTTGGCCTTCAAATTAAATTCACCAGGCTTACACTCCTTTCCAGTTAATTTTTCGAACGTTAACAATAGTACTGTCTAAATTAATGAAATAATTTTATCAAAATGTAGGGGACTTTCTTACTCTTTGCTATACCAGAAGCAATGTGCAAACAACTCTACAAATCTTGGAAAGCTTTAGTTTCCCAACCTCACACAGTTTTAGGGGCATTTGAATTTTCCTGTGCATTTCCTGCATATTTCTATAAGCTAACAAAGAGTAAGGTCCTAGACACCGTCCAAGCTCCAGGAACTTTTAAACTACATGTACTTCAACGTCAAAAAAAATAGATCTGCGACCTTTTGGTATATCAAAAATTCAGGGGCTCCCATTTTTTATCTTTCAACTGTCACCACTGTAAAAGTATCCAATCATTAACTTAACGACAAATAACAGGAATAACAGAATTTTCACTGACTAATTGAATGACCTTAACCACCACCACCGCGCCTCAAAGACACTGCTGCACTGACAAAGACAATATGTTTCATAGATTCAATCTCGGGACATGATGCAGAAACATTTAATTTCTGAGGACACACCTGACACCACTCCCAGCTATAATATTTCATGCTGAATGCTTCCGTTTAACAGTGAACGCTGGGCCTTTGAATACGAAAGAGCTTTTACGCGCCACGAGGATTGTCATTTGTTTTCCATGGGCGTGAAAGCAATTCATTATCTGGTTGCAAGAAAAGAAAACAGCTTAGTAGGGTAATAAAGTTTTATTCAAGTTTGACTAATAACAAGGAATTATTGTATTGTTTCACAGGTCAAATGTGCCAGTAAAAATGGTACCTATTTAAAGATATGTTTACGTGTTAAAACTACTTATTTATGCCCCTAAATCTTGGAAAAGGTAAGAAGAGCCCCTACATTTCCGAGATATTAATTTTTCACTAAATAATGACTTTAAAAAAAATATATTGTTTAGTAAAATTTCTTATTTGGAACCCAATAATTAATATGTAAAATTTAGGGGCCTTTCAAGAATTGGGCCCTAAATTTTTCCAGATTATTATATGTCAAACTTTATGCAACACAGGACGACCACTGGTTCTAATTTCTGTTAAAATGTTGTAATCACAAGTGTTAAGAAAAAAAAATGCAAACGGCAGGGCACTGAAATACATGAAAGTAATTTAAAAGTCCATGAAATGTATGCAGAATCTAGGATCTTCTTTTTTTTCCGATAATAGGGATATGCAGGAACCATATTTAAAAGCTGCTTTTTGCGACAGTGGAATGTTAAATTTAGGGGCCCCCGACGTAATTTTGTACAATCAGAAAAAACTCTGATCCAAATTATTGAAGATATAAAGTTCTCAGAATTTGTTTTACATTATGTAAAGCTCTGAATCGACATGATGGCAAACAGAGGTTCCTAAATTTTAGACACGAAGAAATTCTTAGATCTCTATTGATAAGAAACGAGAGGGATAAAAGTTCCTAGGGAAAATTACCATTCTTGGACCTTAAATAGATTTGGAGGCCCCTTACTAAATTTTATGCAAATAGAAAAAAAAACCCTAATTTTTAAAGATGTACTTGGAGCCCCTAAACTTTGCTAACAATTTTAGAAACATTTCGTTGTGATTCAAACCATCAATATGTTACTTAATTTTAAAAAACAACTCAATAAATCGCAAACTAGAAGCCCCTAAATTTTGGAAACAAAACCCTAAATTCTAATTAGTTGAAGCAGGCATTATTACTAAATAGAAAACTAAACTCAAATTTCTGTTTTCTAATTAGTAATTCTTAAGAGCCCCTAAATTTTATTAACACTTTTAAAAACATTTCGTTGGTCATTATATTACTTAACCTCACAAAACAGCATTTGCAACCTATAAGGCCCCTAAATTTCAAAAAACAAAAACCGTAGCTCATAAGTGGTTGACGCAAGCATTATTTTCTAAATAGAAAACAGAGCAAGAATTTCTGTTTTCGATTTAGTGATTTCTAAGTTTTTAGTCACATTTCATTGTGGTGCAAACGGTCATTATATTACTTAACCTCACAAAACAGCATTTGCAAACTATAAGACCCCTAAATTTCGGAAAACAACAATCGTTGCTCCTAACTGGTTGACCCAGGCATTATTTTTTAAATAGAAAACAGCAAGAATTTATGTTTTCTGTTTAGTTATTTTTAAAAGCCCCTAAATTTTGCTAAAACTTTTTAGTCACATTTCGTTGTGGTGTAAACGGTCATTATACTTAACCTCACAAAACAGCATTTGCAAACTATAAGACCCCTAAATTTCGGCAAACAAAAACCGTAGTGCCTTACTGCTTGATGCAAGCATTATTTTTTAAATAGAAAACAGAGCAAGAATTTCTGTTTTCTAAGTAGTAATTCTTAAGAGCCTCTAAATTTTGCTAACAATTTTGAAAACATTTCGTTGTGGTGCAAACGGTCATTACATTACTTAACCTCACAAAACAGCATTTGCAAACTATAAGACCCCTAAATTTCGGAAAACAACAATCGTTGCTCCTAACTGGTTGACGCAGGCATTATTTTCTAAATAGGAAACAGAGCAGGAATTTCGGTTTTCTATTTAGTATATTTTAAAAGCCCCTAAATTTTGCTAACATATTTAGTAATATTTCGTTGTGGTGCAAACGGTTATTATATTACTTAACCTCACAAAACAACATTTGCAAAGTATAAACCCCTAAATTTCGTAAAACAAAAACCGTAGCTTCTAACTGGGTGACGCAGGAATTATTTTGTAAATAGAAAACAGAGCAACAATTTCTGTCTTCTATTTAGTAATTTTTAAAAGCCCCTAAATTTTGATAGAATTTTTAGTCACATTTCGTTGTGGTGCAAACGGTCGTTATATTACTAAACCTCACAAAGCACCATTTGCAAATTATAAGGCCCCTAAATTTCAGAAAACAAAAACGGTAGCTCCTAACTGGTTGAGGCAGGCATTATATTCTAAATCGAAAACAGCAACAATGTATGTTTTCTTTTTAGTAATTTTTAAACGCCCCTAAATTTTGCTAAATTTTTTTTAGTCCCATTTCGTTGTGGTGCTGCAAACGTCAATATATTTCTTAACCTCACAAAACAGTATTTGCAAACTATAAGGCCCCTAAAATTCGGAAAACAAAAACCGTAGCTCCTAACAGGTTGACGCAGGCATTATTTTCTAAATAGGAAACAGAGCAGGAATTTCGGTTTTCTATTTAGTAATTTTTAAAAGCCCCTAAATTTTGATAGAATTTTTAGTCACATTTCGTTGTGGTGCGAACGGTCGTTATATTACTAAACCTCACAAAGCACCATTTGCAAATTATAAGGCCCCTAAATTTCAGAAAACAAAAACGGTAGCTCCTAACTGGTTGACGCAGGCATTATATTCTCAATCGAAAACAGCAACAATGCATGTTTTCTTTTTAGTAATTTTTAAACGCCCCTAAATTTTGCTAAATTTTTTTTAGTCACATTTCGTTGTGGTTCTGCAAACGTCAATATATTTCTTAACCTCACAAAACAGTATTTGTAAACTATAAGGCTCCTAAAATTCGGAAATAGAAAACAGAGCAAGAATTTCTGTTTTCTATTTAGTAATTTTCAAAAACCCCTGAATTTTGCTAAAACTTTTTAGTCACATTTCGTTGTGGTGTAAACGGTCATTATATTACTTAACCTCACAAAACAGCATTTGCAAACTGTAAGACCCCTAAATTTCTGAAAACAAAAACCGTAGCCCCTAACTGGTTGACGCAGGCATTATTTTCTAAATAGGAAACAGAGCAGGAATTTCGGTTTTCTATTTAGTAATTTTTAAAAGCCCCTAAATTTTGCTAACACATTTAGTAATATTTCGTTGTGGTGCAAACGGTCATTGTATTACTTAACCTCACAAAACAGCATTTGCAAACTATAAGAACCCTAAATTTCGGAATTCATTATTTTTTAAATAGAAAACAGGGCAAGAATTTCTGTTTTCTATTTAGTAATTTTTAAAAGCCCCTAAATTTTGCAAAAACTTTTAGAAACATTTAGTTGTGGTGAAAATAGTCAATATATTACTTAACTCACAAAACATCATTTGCAAACTATAAGGCCCCTAAATTTTCTAAAACAAAAACCGTAACTCCTAACTGGTTGACGCAGGCAATATTTTCTAAATATAAAACAGCAAGAATTTCTGTTTTCTATTTAGTAATTCTTAAAAACCCTTAAGTTTTGCTAAAATCTTTTAGTCACATTTCGTTGTGGTTCAAACTGTCATTATATTACTTAACCTCACAAAACCGCATTTGCAAACTCTAAGGCCCCTAAATTTCGGAAAACAAAAACCGTAGCTCCTAACTGGTTGACGCAGGTATTATTTCTAAATAGAAAACAGAGTAATATTTTTTTTTTATTTAGTAATTTTTAAAAGCCCCTAAATTTTTCTAAAAATTTTTAGTCACATTTCGTTGTAGTGCAAAGGTCATTATATTACTTAACTTCACAAAACAGCATTCGTAAACTATAGGGCCCTTAAATTTCGAAACAGAAAACGTAGCTCCTACTTGGTTGCTGCAGGCATTATTTTCTAAATAGAAAACAGAGCAAGAATTTCTGTTTTTTATTTAGTAATTTTTAAAAGCCCCTAAATTTTGCTCTAAACCCTTAAATTTCGCTACAATTTTTTAATCACATTTCGTTGTGGGGCGAACGATCATTATATTACTCAACCTCATAAAACAGCATTTGCAAACTATAAGGCCCCTAAATTTCGGAAAACAAAAACCGTAGCTCCAGCTGGTTGACGCAGGCATTATTTTCTAAATAGAAAACAGGGCAAGAATTTCTGTTTTCTATTTAGTAATTTTTAAAAGGCCCTAAATTTTGCAAAAACTTTTAGAAACATTTAGTTGCGGTGAAAATAGTCAATATATTACTTAACTCACAAAACATCATTTGCAAACTATAAGGCCCCTAAATTTTCTAAAACAAAAAACCGTACCTCCTAACTGGTTGACGCAGGCAATATTTTCTAAATATAAAACAGCAAAAATTTCTGTTTTCTATTTAGTATTTCTTAAAAACCCTTAAGTTTTGCTAAAATCTTTTAGTCACATTTCGTTGTGGTTCAAACTGTCATTATATTACTTAACCTCACAAAACCGCATTTGCAAACTCTAAGGCCCCTAAATTTCGGAAAACAAAAACCGTACCTCCTAACCGGTTGACGCAGGTATTATTTCTAGATAGAAAACAAAGTAATATTTTTTTTTCTATTTAGTAATTTTTAAAAGCCCCTAAATTTTTCTAAAAATTTTTAGTCACATTTCGTTGTAGTGCAAAGGTCATTATATTACTTAACTTCACAAAACAGCATTCGTAAACTATAGGGCCCCTAAATTTCGAAACAAAAAACGTAGCTCCTACTTGGTTGCCGCAGGCATTATTTTCTAAATAGAAAACAGAGCAAGAATTTCTGTTTTTTATTTAGTAATTTTTAAAAGCCCCTAAATTTTGCTCTAAACCCTTAAATTTCGCTACAATTTTTTAATCACATTTCGTTGTGGGGCGAACGATCATTATATTACTTAACCTCATAAAACAGCATTTGCAAACTATAAGGCCCCTAAATTTCGGAAAACAAAAACCGTAGCTCCAGCTGGTTGACGCAGGCATTATTTTCTAAATAGAAAACACTGCAAGAATTTCTGTTTTCTATTTAGTAATTCTTAAAAACCCTTAAGTTTTGCTAAAATCTTTTAGTCACATTTCGTTGTGGTTCAAACTGTCATTATATTACTTAACCTCACAAAACCGCATTTGCAAACTCTAAGGCCCCTAAATTTCGGAAAACAAAAACCGTAGCTCCTACTTGGTTGCTGCAGGCATTATTTTCGAAATAGAAAACAGAGCAAGAATTTCTGTTTTTTATTTAGTAATTTTTAAAAGCCCCTAAATTTTGCTCTAAACCCTTAAATTTCGCTACAATTTTTTAATCACATTTCGTTGTGGGGCGAACGATCATTATATTACTCAACCTCATAAAACAGCATTTGCAAACTATAAGGCCCCTAAATTTCGGAAAACAAAAACCGTAGCTCCAGCTGGTTGACGCAGGCATTATTTTCTAAATAGAAAACAGGGCAAGAATTTCTGTTTTCTATTTAGTAATTTTTAAAAGGCCCTAAATTTTGCAAAAACTTTTAGAAACATTTAGTTGTGGTGAAAATAGTCAATATATTACTTAACTCACAAAACATCATTTGCAAACTATAAGGCCCCTAAATTTTCTAAAACAAAAAACCGTAACTCCTAACTGGTTGACGCAGGCAATATTTTCTAAATATAAAACAGCAAGAATTTCTGTTTTCTATTTAGTAATTCTTAAAAACCCTTAAGTTTTGCTAAAATCTTTTAGTCACATTTCGTTGTGGTTCAAACTGTCATTATATTACTCAACCTCATAAAACAGCATTTGCAAACTCTAAGGCCCCTAAATTTCGGAAAACAAAAACCGTAGCTCCAGCTGGTTGACGCAGGCATTATTTTCTAAATAGAAAACACTGCAAGAATTTCTGTTTTCTATTTAGTAATTCTTAAAAACCCTTAAGTTTTGCTAAAATCTTTTAGTCACATTTCGTTGTGGTTCAAACTGTCATTATATTACTTAACCTCACAAAACCGCATTTGCAAACTCTAAGGCCCCTAAATTTCGGAAAACAAAAACCGTAGCTCCTACTTGGTTGCTGCAGGCATTATTTTCTAAATAGAAAACAGAGGAAGAATTTCTGTTTTTTATTTAGTAATTTTTAAAAGCCCCTAAATTTTGCTCTAAACCCTTAAATTTCGCTACAATTTTTTAATCACATTTCGTTGTGGGGCGAACGATCATTATATTACTCAACCTCATAAAACAGCATTTGCAAACTATAAGGCCCCTAAATTTCGGAAAACAAAAACCGTAGCTCCAGCTGGTTGACGCAGGCATTATTTTCTAAATAGAAAACAGGGCAAGAATTTCTGTTTTCTATTTAGTAATTTTTAAAAGGCCCTAAATTTTGCAAAATCTTTTAGAAACATTTAGTTGTGGTGAAAATAGTCAATATATTACTTAACTCACAAAACATCATTTGCAAACTATAAGGCCCCTAAATTTTCTAAAACAAAAAACCGTAACTCCTAACTGGTTGACGCAGGCAATATTTTCTAAATATAAAACAGCAAGAATTTCTGTTTTCTATTTAGTAATTCTTAAAAACCCTTAAGTTTTGCTAAAATCTTTTAGTCACATTTCGTTGTGGTTCAAACTGTCATTATATTACTCAACCTCATAAAACAGCATTTGCAAACTCTAAGGCCCCTAAATTTCGGAAAACAAAAACCGTACCTCCTAACCGGTTGACGCAGGTATTATTTCTAAATAGAAAACAAAGTAATATTTTTTTTCTATTTAGTAATTTTTAAAAGCCCCTAAATTTTTCTAAAAATGTTTAGTCACATTTCGTTGTAGTGCAAAGGTCATTATATTACTTAACTTCACAATACAGCATTCGTAAACTATAGGGCCCCTAAATTTCGAAACAAAAAACGTAGCTCCTACTTGGTTGCAGCAGGCATTATTTTCTAAATAGAAAACAGAGCAAGAATTTCTGTTTTTTATTTAGTAATTTTTAAAAGCCCCTAAATTTTGCTCTAAACCCTTAAATTTCGCTACAATTTTTTAATCACATTTCGTTGTGGGGCGAACGATCATTATATTACTCAACCTCATAAAACAGCATTTGCAAACTATAAAGCCCCTAAATTTCGGAAAACAAAAACCGTAGCTCCAGCTGGTTGACGCAGGCATTATTTTCTAAATAGAAAACAGGGCAAGAATTTCTGTTTTCTATTTAGTGATTTTTAAAAACCCCTAAATTTTGCAAAAACTTTTAGAAACATTTAGTTGTGGTGAAAATAGTCAATATATTACTTAACTCACAAAACATCATTTGCAAACTATAAGGCCCCTAAATTTTCTAAAACAAAAACCGTAACTCCTAACTGGTTGACGCAGGCAATATTTTCTAAATAGAAAACAGCAAGAATTTCTGTTTACTATTTAGTAATTCTTAAAAACCCTTAAGTTTTGCTAAAATCTTTTAGTCACATTTCGTTATGGTTCAAACTGTCATTATATTACTTAACCTCACAAAACCGCATTTGCAAACTCTAAGGCCCCTAAATTTTGGAAAACAAAAACCGTAGCTCTTAACTGGTTGACGCAGGTATTATTTCTAAATAGAAAACAGAGTAATATTTTTTTTTCTATTTAGTAATTTTTAAAAGCCCCTAAATTTTTCTAAACCTTTTTAGTCACATTTCGTTGTAGTTCAAAGGTCATTATATTACTTAACTTCACAAAACAGCATTCGTAAACTACAGGGCCCCTAAATTTCGAAACACAAAAAACGTAGCTCCTACTTGGTTGCCGCAGGCATTATTTTCTAAATAGAAAACAGAGCAAGAATTTCTGTTTTTTATTTAGTAATTTTTAAAAGCCCCTAAATTTTGCTCTAAACCCTTAAATTTCGCTACGATTTTTTAATCACATTTTGTTGTGGGGCGAACGATCATTATATTACTTAACCTCATAAAACAGCATTTGCAAACTATAAGGCCCCTAAATTTCGGAAAACAAAAACCGTAGCTCCAGCTGGTGGACGCAGGCATTATTTTCTAAATAGAAAACAGAGCAAGAATTTCTATTTTATTTATTATTTTTTAAAAGCCCCTAAATTTTGCAAAAACTGATAGAATCATTTAGTGGTACAACGCAGGCGTTATTACCAAGTTGAAAACTTGGCAATCTTTAAGAGCCCCTACATTTTGCTAACATTTTTTGGAAACATTGTGTTATGGTGCAAACGATCAGTATATTACTTAACCATAAAAACAGCAAATCGCAAACTAGAAGCCCCCCTAAATTTTGAAGATAAAAACCTTAGGTCCAAATTGGTTGTCGAAGGCTTAATTACTAAATAGAAAACAGAACTAGAATCTCTACTTACTAGTTTTTAAGAGCCCCTAAATTTTGCTAACCCTTTTAGAAACATTTCGTTGTGGTCCAAACAGCTCCCAGTAGCGCTTTGTAATTCGAGGACCATAAATTTGGAATATTAAAAACGTAGAACTTCATATAAATTTGCAGTACCAGACTGGAATCATTTGTTAGTATCTATGAATATGATTTTTAGGGGCCCTTGAAATGCGAACAGAATTGAATTAAATATTATGACACGAGATTGAAATTATAAAACATGGTCTCGTTGTCACTGTTATAGTAGCTTTGTGACGTCGCCGAAAAGGTCACTTAAAGACTAACGGCTTCGGAATTTATTAATCTATGCAGTTCCTTGATTAATAATTAACTCCAATTAGTAGAATCAGCATAAACAGACAGACATAATCGCTCATAATTCTCGATTGAATCAACAAACCAGTCCACATTTGGGAAGGTTCCTTGGGAATTTTCCCATTCAGGTTTCCTCAATAATCAATACATGTTGAATGCCTAACGAAACAACCCAAATGCATACCAAAGTTGACGTAAGTGCACAAGTAGATCGCCTACCATACTGATATAAAGCCTGATTGGTAAGTGACCTAGATGTGTGGAACTAAATAACGAGCGCTTCCCATAAAGAGTGTACCTTCCTTAGATGCCACACGCTAATAAGGTCGTTAGCTAAAGGTCTAGGTTAATTGACTGCGATTGATTTGTGTAGGTTTAACGCATTCAGGAAGCGAGCTACAAGTGCGAAAATTGGGTCCCTGGGGTCGGAGGTCGCTAATAGGAAGTGCCCTGAAACTACAGTATCCTTATATACCCAAAGAAGTGCTACACACTAAGTTTCCAATAGATGTTTTGATTAATTGTAGAAAACTGCGTTCAAGTTTTCAACTTTCTTAAGACCCCACAGTGATTTCGAGTAGGCAGGGATTTTGCGAAATGAAACCGAGAAGAGAAAAAGAGGGTTTTACGTTTCAACTAAGTACTATTGCAAAACAAACGAACTCGCATCGGAATGGTACCAATCAGCCGCGCCAACTCGATTCTGACAGACGATTAATTAGTAATCGTCTAACAGCAGGACAGTACCGCACGAACCAACGGCGATATGTAGATCATGAACCATGCATAAGAACAATATCAGGCAAGATCGTTACGTGGCCTAGTTAGCCGACACTCTCGGTACCATAAAGAAACGGTACCAGCGACCACATATCGAATTTTATTTCCATCGCTACCGAGCATGATGCAGAATGCAACAGCATAGATAATCGTAATAATTGTCTCAGAGTTATTGTAATGCCAAGGATAAGTACCGGTAACCAAAGAGAGAAAGTAGTTTGCCTGTTTTGTTGTGGTACTCTCGGGTGTCACTTACCTTTGGATCCTTGCAAAACGGCTTCGCCGGTAGGGACTAGTATTTCTCCTGCGGGTATGGTCCGGGCCCCCTCCGGGGTCACGGTACCGTCCGCTTCAGTCTTGGCCTGCACCCCGCGAATAGTTTCGCGCACCAGACAGCCCTCTTCGGGCTTTCGCCGAGCCAGCTCGGACACACTCTCGATACACCGCACCGCTCGGCCCTCCTCGCTCAACAGCTCGAAGTACCCCGAGTAACTTTCTGGTATCACTAGCCTGCAAAGAAGTACCTCGTGATGGTGAGATGGAGAGATGGTGATGAGACCCAACACAGCACAGTACGTACAATGCACGTACAGTTAAAGTCCTTTTTATTTTTTTTACGTAAACGGGCGTAATATGGACGTACGTTTACCGTACTAAAATGTCCCAGAAATATGTACGTTTTTAGTACGTTCAGGTGACGTACCCCTGTCTCAAGCATGCATATCGTCTCAAAAGATTTTTAATTTTGTTTTCCTGTGGTTGTACAACAAGTACAAGAAGAATAGGATAGTTCAACGATAATAGTTTAACGCAATAGAGTTCGCTATAAAACCACAAATTCAAAAAAGCCAATTCGGGTTTTTTAAAATTTTATCATTTGGTCTCCAATTCAAGGTTTTCAAGCACATTTCCAAAACGTCACAAGTGATGCGTCAAAAACGGGCCAATTTACACCCGTCATCTGTCAATTTATATTGACCATTCCAGAATTACGTCATTTGACATGAGTGCCCTCCAAGGCAATATGGCGGACCAACCTTTTTAGATATCAGGTGGAACGTAAAACTTGATCGAAACGTTTCATGTTTGATTTAAGATATATTTATAATGTATTCCTAAATTGTCCTCTTTTCATCAAACTATTTAACGTCTTTATAATTAATAAACTGGCTGCGGCGTTGCCGTTCTTACAAGTTTTTTTAAACTTTAATATATTTTTATGTCGTTTTGTTATTTATATAATAACAAAACAACATTGAATAGTCGATTTTTATTAGTTCCGTATAAACACAGAAAATTCGGTATGTTTGGCAACACTGTTTGTGTGCCCCTCAAAAAAGTTTGTCAAAATCAGCTGTTTTGGAATGGTCAATTTGATCTGACGTTAATCGGTGTCGTTTATTATACGTCAAAATTGTCAAAAACCTGTGGCAATTGATCATTCCATAATTACGTCATTTGACATGTTTGCCCCTCGAGGCAACATGGCGGACCAACCTATTTAAATGTCAGACGGAACTTAAAACTTCATCTTGAACGTCATGTTTCGTGTTTGATTTGAGATATATTTATAACATATCCCTAAATTGTCTATAAACTCTTCATAATTAAGAAAATGGTGATGCGGCGTTGCCGTTCTAAAGTTTAAATAAAAGTTATAGGAACGGCAACTCTGCCGTTTCTTCTTTCCGTAAGTTTCTTAAATATGAAGATTTTATTTATTTTGATGTTTTAGGACTTTCTTAAGTACTTAAGCTACAAATTTATAAGTTCTGTTCATTATTCATTTTTATTAGTTCCGTATAAACACATAAAATTCGGTATGTTTGGCAACACTGTTTGTGTGCCCCTCAAAAGAGTTTGTCAAAATCAGCTGTTCTGGAATGGTCAATTTGATCGGACGTTGATCGGTGTCGCTTGTCGTTTATTATGCGCCAAAATTGTCAAAAATCTTTGGCAATTGATCATTCCATAATTACGTCATTTGACATGTTTGCCCCTCGAGGCAACATGGCGGACCAACCTATTTAAATGTCAGATGGAATTTAAAAGTTCATCTTGAGCATCATGTTTCGTGTTTGATTTGAGATATATTTATAACATATCCCTAAATTGTCTATAAACTCTTCGTAATTAAGAAACTGGATGCAGCGTTGCCGTTCTAAAGTTTAAAAAACTTGTAGGAACGGCAACTCCGCATCCAGTTTCTTAATTATGAAGAGTTTATTTATTTTGATGTTTTAGGATATTTTATGTTCATTATTCATTTTTATTAGTTCTGTATAAACACAAAAAATTCGGTATGTTTGGCAACACTGTACCCACCTCAAAAACGTTTTGTCAAAATCAGCTGTTCAGGGCCATTATTCTATAGGAAAGAGTGAAAGTGAAAGTGAGAATTGCTGGCCAATGGAATTCGCCTACAGAATTTTTTGACCAATCAAGGTTGTCAAAATTCTCACTTTCACTCTTTCCTAGAGAATAATGCCCCTGGAATGCTCAATTTGATCTGACGTTGATCGGTGTCGCTTGTCGTTTATTATACGTCAAAATTGTCAAAAATCTTTGGCAATTGATCATTTCAGTATTACGTCATTTGACATGTATGCCCCTCAAGGCAATATAGCCGACCAACCTATTTAAATGTCAGACAGAACTTAAAACTTCATCTTGATCATCATGTTTCGTGATTGATTTGAGGTATATTTATAACATATTCCTAAATTGTCTCTTTTAGGAAAAATTGCCAAGGCAGAACTTATAATTTTGTAGCTTAAGTACTTAAGAAAATCCTAAAACATCAAAATAAATAAACTCTTCATAATTAAAGCACTGGATGCGGCGTTGCCGTTCTAAAATTTAAAAAAACTTGTAAGGACGGCAACTCTGCATCCAGTTTCTTAATTATGAAGAGATTATTTATTTTGATGTTTTAGGATCTTCTTCTTTCCAATCACGAAACATGATGATCAAGATGAAGTTTTAAGTTCTGTCTGACATTTAAATAGGTTGGTCCGCTATATTGCCTTGAGGGGCATACATGTCAAAGGACGTAATTCTGAAATGATCAATTGCCAAAGATTTTTGACAATTTTGACGTATAATAAATGACAAGCGACACCGATCAAGTCAGATCAAATTGAGCATTCCAGGGGCATTATTCTATAGGAAAGAGTGAAAGTGAAAGTGAGAATTTTGACAACCTTGATTGGTCAAAAAATTCTGTTGGCGAATTCCGAATTTTGGTGAAAAACTTGTAAGGACGGCAACTCCGCATCCTGTTTCTTAATTATGAAGAGTTTATTTATTTTGATGTTTTAGGATATTCTTAAGTACTTAAGCTACAAAATTATAAGTTCTGTTCATTATTCATTTTTTATTACTTCCGTATGAACACAGAAAATTCGGTATGTTTGGCAACACTGTATGCCCCTCAAAAAAGTTTGTCAAAATCAGCTGTTCTGGAATGGCCAATTTGCTCTGATCTTGATCGGTGTCGCTTGTCGTCTATTATACGTCAAAATTGTCAAAAATCGGCAACTGATCATTCCAGAATTACGTCATTTGACATTTTTGCCCCTCAAGGCAATATGGCGGACCAATCTATTTAAATGTCAGACGCAACTTAAAACTACATCTTGATCATCATGTTTCTATAACATATTCCTAAATTGTCTCTTTTTTTAGGCAAAATTTCCCAGGCAGCAACTTATAATTTTGTAGCTTAAGTTCTTAAGAAAATCCTAAAACATCAAAATAAATAAACTCTTCATAATTAAGAAACTGGAAGCGGAGTTGCCGTTCTCACAACTTTTTTAAAGTTTAATTTATTTATATGCGAATATAAGTTATATAAGGGTAAAAATAATGTTAATAAAATGGGAATAACAACAGAAAAATAATGTTTTAATAAAGATATTTCATCCTAAAAGAACAAAACGACATTGAGTAATCGATTTTTTTTAGTTCCGTATAAACACAAAAAATTTGGTATGTTTGGCAACACTGCGTTGTATGCGCCTCAAAAAAGTTTGTCAAAAACAGCTGTTCAGGAATGGTCAATTTTATCTGACATCTGACGTTGATTGGTGTCGCTTGTCGTTTATTATATGTCATAATTGTCAAAAATCTTTTGCAAATTTTCCAAATTGGGCTTTTACGTTTGTACTGAAATAAAGTACAAAACCTATATATTAGTACACTTCTAGTACATACATCAATACCTACAGTGTACGTAATTTTGACACGTACTACAGACGTACAGTTCTGTGGACATTGTTCGAATACTGTTCGTACTTTACACGTACTGAGACAGGAATTGTATGTATGTTAAGTACATCGAGTACGTACATAAGTCATACTAGGTATGTAACATGTATTCATTACAATCCGTCATAAAGCCGCCTATGAAATTCATATGTTATTTTGAATCACGTCGTAAATTACTTCCTTCCATATTTTCTTAAATTGTCACTTTTGTAAAGTTAAATGTCCGGGGATGACACTGACGGAACCAGAGCGCTTTGAAAGTATCCTCATCCTTTGTTTTCTTGATAAGAATGTAAGAATGGAAATATGCTCTGACCTGTCTAGTGTTGCCACCCGACTGTCACTGTCACTTGTTAACATGACAAGTGACAGTGACAACGTGCCAACTCTCTGTCTAAATGACATTTTATAATGAACACCCCGTACTTGTGCTGATTGGGCACTTACCTAGGTCCTACGCAAACCAACCGCCTGCCCTCCTTGATCTTGACCGCTTGCGCGATTATCTTCTGCCTCTTGCCCACGGAGACGAGGAGGGCGGTGGACTGGAGACCGGGGCTGGGCAGCGTGGGGACGCCCAGGCCGCCATACTGGCCCTTGATGATTTTCACCACTGCCGGCAGGTGGTGCTTGGCGACGAACTCGCGCAGGTAACTGCCCTCGTCTGCCCATCGGGCAGCCGCCACTGTGATCTGAGCGTCGGTGGCCGCCATGATGGCATCACTTGTTGATCGTCATTTCTGCAACATTCAAGAAACAAAATTAGTTAGTTTGAGGGTTATGTGGAAGTGAATCAGGTTTTTGAAGAAATACACTTTTGGCGCTTTGTATTGCGACTGAAGTGACCGTAAGGCCTAATAAGGTAATGTCATGGGCAAAAAAATCACTAAATATGATGAAATTGCACCAGACACTGCTAGTGATTTCCCTGCTGTTATTTAATATGCTCAAATTCTGTTCTGGTACTGCCGACAGATTTGATAAAAATTGTTTGAAAAATATTTCCGTCAGCATTTTAAATTGGAAAGTTTGGTGGTATTGATCGCTACCAGTAAACGACATCTATAGGTAATATCTCATCAATTATACCTTTTGATCTGTTGTGATTGTGATAATTGTGACGTGTAATAAAAGCTGAAAGTCCTCCCCTTCGGTACTACTACAGCTGTTTCCTCTGTACCTTCAGTTAGGGGCAATAAACCAAACGTGCTTAACAGCACTGCTCCCCTGCATAATCTGATTTCTTCAAGCCCACAGCCAGCCCATAAGCATAAACATCATTAAACCAGGAACCCATACGGCCGGTACCAGTAGGTAAATTTTACGATTCAAATCCGCACGAAATAGCACATGCCCATTAGCATAATCTCTGCATTTCGGTCGTTGATGTGCGACTCGCACTCGCTTAGAAAGTGCGCTTATTATTGGCGGCCGAGTCAAGGCCACATTTTCACCCATCGGACCTTGCCCATTACTGACCAGAAGTATGACCAGCTCAAGGTCGTCCATCTCCGACGCAGTCGCCGCTGTTGCTGCTGCTGCTGGTCGACGATCCGCGTTTTCTTGGCCGCGTTGCCGGTGCTGCTGCTGCTGCTGCTGCACTCATCCTTTCAGCTCTTGTGGTACCTCAACAATACGATTTTCTTGTTTATTTTGTCGCATTTAGGTTAGCTCAGGTTAGGTAACTTTTGAACCTTTTGCTTAATCGTTGCAAGTCAGAATCGGTACGAATAAATCACCATGCCCGCGCGGCTCTGCACATATTTTATCGCAGAAATGGGCGCTGATATGAATCGCAAACATGTTGCCTGAAATGCGCAATATGCATAAGGAAGACTTTCCGAACTTCGATAAATTTATGTCTGTTTTGAGTAAAATTTATTAGGGGCAGGTTAGCACGCAACAGCTACGCGAAATTTGCCATTAAAAAATAATTAAAACACATTCCTGTGTTGTCTGTTTATGGTGTACAACAAATTTTGCCCTCCCCCCCCCCCCCCCAAGAGACACCCCTTAATCCATTTAGAGAGTTAACTAGTGGCCCATTTATTTTAATGTATGTGACTCCAGTTTGATCGTTTAAAACGAGCCTATAGCTCAGTTTGTATAAATAATCAACCTTCTTGATAGCATAATGTATGGACTTCGATCGTCCAAATTACAGCAACATCGCTTTTAGGGATACCAAATAGCACTATGTTTCCTTTACTACTTAACCCATCAACAAAAAAGTATTAACCTTAATTATTGAGCATTATTTAGCATTATCAACATCTTTCAACATGCTTTGCTAGTTGGCCCCTTAGGGCATTGAAAATTTCAAGGAATCTTCAGCACCATTCCTTCAGCACTGAAAATAGAATAAACAGGAGTCTTTGAGGGATATCGTCTTGAGTTTGGACGTCACAAGGTCATCACATAATTAAATGAAAAAAATATCTTTAGAGCCCCTAAAGTTTGAAAATCAGGTGCCAATCATCAATTTCAGCTCCAAATGTAGGCAGTAATCTTAAACCCCTAATTTGATATTTGATACTAGGGGAACGTACTGACTATAGTCTCATCTGAAGACTACTGAACAATAGACAATAGGTAAGAACTACTGTTTGGCCCTTAGCAGTGCAGGGATCATCACATAATTAATTAAAAAAAAATATCTCTTAAAAAAAGTCCCTAAAGTTTGAAAGTAGGGGCCAATTTGACAGCTCCAATTACTTAAACGAAAAAAAAACGAAACAGTCTGGTTGCATCAAAACGTAGAAAGTAATCTTAAACCCATAAACTCGATATTAGAAGTATTGTACGTGTGTAGTGTCTATTTCTTAGTAAATTTTTGTAATTTTATAATATTAACTTCTTCTCTTGAAGCTGCGAAATCCAATTCCCAGCTGTAAACGGTAAATCTGTTTTTCCTCCTATAATTCTCACATAACCTTTATATAAACCAAAAAAAAACGCAAAACTCATCATCATCATCATCTCGCAGAGTAATAACAACGATAATAACCGAACGATTATTATTAGAAATAAAATCTGGGGCAACATCTTCGACACACATCCAATACGCTTAACTGTAAAACCGATACCACGTAATAACCGTCGTCCAATTACATCAGAGAACCTCGGACTTTTTGCCCAAAGAAGATAGGCCTTCCGCGGTGCTTAATAGCGAACTGTAACACGTATGATACGTTTCCAATTTAAGTTCTGACTAAATCGAAATTTATTCCCCACGTGGGGAGTCCACAACTTCTATTTTGCCAATAATAACCGATCTAAAGGAAAAGTTAATGAAGATCGCTAAATCAAAATCTTCTGCTTTGGTTCCGGGTACCTTTTCGCTTCTTCCCTCGCAGGGGGGAGATCAGATGGATTTGACCTTTTCACTGAGATGAGAACCGTATCTTATTATTAACTGTATCATTATAATTTAATATAATATGTATTTGTCTACTTTGTCTACTCTCGCATACGCGCGGATCATGCAAGAATTTGATAGTTGGATGTTTGATTTGTACTAGAATTTAACAAAATTTTGACTATAAACTCGAAATTTAACTAAATTTCGACTTTGAATACGGAACTAAAGTCCGAATTTTTAGAAAACAAATATCTTGTTGGCCCTTCTGCACCTTCGTAGAAATTAGTTAAATTCCGACTTTGAACTCGGAATTTAACTAAATTCTCACTTTAAACTCGGAATTTAACTAAATTCCAACTTCAAACTCGAAATTTAATTAAATTCCGATTCTGAACTCAGAATTTAACTAAATTCCAACTTTAAACTCGGAATTTAACTAAATTCCAAGTTTGAACTAAGAATTTAACTAAATTCTGACTTTGAACTCGGAATTTAACTACATTCCGACTTTGAACTCGGAATTTCACTAAATTCCGACTTTGAACTCAGAATTTTACTAAATTCCGACTTTGAACTCAGAATTTAACTAAATTCCAACTTTAAACAGAATTTAACTAAATTCTGACTTTGAACTCGGAATTCAGCTAAATCCGACTTTGAACTCAAAATTTAACTAAATTCCAACTTTAAACTCGAAATTTAATTAAGTTCCAACTTTAAACTCGGATCTTAACTAAATTCCAAGTTTAAGCTCGGAATTTAACTAAATTCTGACTTTGAACTCGAAATTTAACTAAATTCCAACTTTAAACTCGGAATTTAACTAAATTCCAACTTTAAGCTCTGAATTTAACTAAATTCTGACTTTGAACTCGGAATTTACCTGAATTCCAAGTTTAAGCTCGGAATTTAACTAAATTCCGACTTTCTACTGGAATTTAACTAATTTCCGACTTTGAACTCGGAATTTAACTACATTCCTACTTTGAACTCGAAATTTAACTAAATTTTCACTTTAAACTCGGAATTTCACTAAATTCCAACTTTAAACTCGGAATTTAATTAAATTCCAACTTTGAACTCGGAATTTTACTAAATTCTGACTTTGAAATCCGAATTTAACTACATTCCGACTTTGAACTCGGAATTTCACTAAATTCCGACTTTGAACTCAGAATTTCACTAAATTCCGACTTTGAACTCAGAATTTAACTAAATTCCAACTTTAAACTCGGAATTTAACTAAATTCCAACTTTAAGCTCGGAATTTAACTAAATTCTGACTTTGAACTCGGAATTTAAATACATTCCGACTTTGAACTCGGAATTCAACTAAATTTTCACTTTAAACTCGGAATTTAATTAAATTCCGATCTTGAATTCAGAATAAGCTAAATGCCATCTTTAAACTCGGAATTTAACTAAATTCCAACTTTGAACTCGGAATTTAATTAAATTCCGACCTTGAACTCGGAATTTAATTAAATTCCGACCTTGAACTCGGAATTTAACTAAATTCCAACTTTGAACTCGAAATTTAACTAAATTCTGACTTTGAACTCGGAATTTAACTACATTCCTACTTTGAACTCGGAATTTAACTAAATTTTCACTTTAAACTCGGAATTTCACTAAATTCAGACTTTAAACTTGGAATTTAACTAAATTCCAACTTTAAACTCGGAATTTAATTAAACTCCGACCTTGAACTTGGAATTTAACTAAATTCCCACTTTGAACTCGGAATTTAAATAAGTTCCGACTTTGAACTCGGAATTTAACTACATTCCGACTTTGAACTAGGAATTTAACTAAATTTTCACTTTAAACTCGGAATTTTACTAAATTTCGATTTTGAACTCGAAATTTAACTAAATTCCAACTTTGAACTCGGAATTTTACTAAATTCTGACTTTGAAATCCGAATTTAACTACATTCCGACTTTGAACTCGGAATTTCACTAAACTCCGACTTTGAACTCAGAATTTCACTAAATTCCGACTTTGAACTCAGAATTTAACTAAATTCCAACTTTAAACAGAATATAACTAAATTCTGACTTTGAACTCGGAGTTTAGCTAAATCCGACTTTGAACTCGAAATTTAACTAAATTCCAACTTTACTACTACTTACTCGGAACTTAACTAAATTCCAAGTTTAAGCTCGGAATTTAACTAAATTCCAACTTTAAGCTCGGAATTTAACTAAATTCTGACTTTGAACTCGGAATTTAACTACATTCCTACTTTGAACTCGGAATTTAACTAAATTTTCACTTTAAACTCGGAATTTCACTAAATTCAGACTTTAAACTTGGAATATAACTAAATTCCAACTTTAAACCCGGAATTTAATTAAATTCCGACCTTGAACTTGG
>OX638299.1:28021851-28119137 GCA_951812265.1 Taphrorychus bicolor
TTTAACTAAATTCTGACTTTAAACTCGGAATTTACCTGAATTCCAAGTTTAAGCTCGGAATGTAACTAAATTCTGACTTTGAACTCGAAATTTAACTAAATTCTGACTTTAAACTCGGAATTTACCTGAATTCCAAGTTTAAGCTCGGAATGTAACTAAATTCTGACTTTGAACTCGAAATTTAACTAAATTCCAACTTTAAACTCGGAAGTTAACTAAATTCCAACTTTAAGCTAGGAATTTAACTAAATTCCAACTTTAAACTCGGAATTTAATTAAATTCCGACCTTGAACTCGAAATTTAACTACATTCCGACTTTGAACTAGGAATTTAACTAAATTTTCACTTTAAACTCGGAATTTCACTAAATTTCGACTTTGAACTCAGAATTTAACTAAATTCCAACTTTAAGCTCGGAATTTAACTAAATTCTGAATTTGAACTCGGAATTTAGATAAATCCGACTTTGAACTCGAAATTTAAGTAAATTCCAACTTTAAACTCGAAATTTAACTAAGTTCCAGCTTTAAACTCGAAATTTAACTAAATTCTGACTTTGAACTCGGAATTTAACTACATTCCGACTTTAAACTCGAAATTTAACTAAATTTAAAAGTTAACGGCCAATTTCATAATCAAATTGAATGTCCCTTTAACTAAAATAACTTCCAGGATGTGTCATTTTCCCTGATAGAAGTTAAATAGATGTCACATCTTGATGTCACTTTAAATTAAAGAAACTTTAAATATGATTATGAAATTGGCCGTAATTTTAGTTATTAAAGCATTTAAAAATTCAAATTGAAAGTTTTTGAAAAATTCAGGTTAGGATAGGGACAAATTTGGTTAAGAATGACTTAAAGGGTCCACAAATTCGAATTAGGAATTCCTGGAAACATATTGCGATTAGGACTGAAATCGGTTAAAAAATTACTCAAAGCAGATGCATTTTAAAGTATTTTTTTGGAATTTTGAGGTTTTTGATGTTATTTGGATTTCACAATTCTTCGCAATTTGGAGTTTGAGAAAATATTGAACACATTTCACAAATTGTGAGTTGTTCAACATATTACGGTAAGAGTTAAGGCCAAAAGGGGCTCAAGGTGACTCAAAGCGTTAAAAATTGTATATTTGGAGTTTATAAAAATATTAAATTTTGGATGAGGGGTAAAATTTGTTATACCTGACACATTGCGTTTATCAATGCAATGTTTATCAAATTTGATATTAAAAATCAGTTTAGAATAGGGGAATGCTCTAAAAAAAGTTGATATTTTTGAAAAAAATTTTTTTTGGCAAAGTTTCATTTTTTAAAAAAATAATGATTGAAGTGCATTATGACTCAAAACGTCTCAATATTAAATTTGGTGTTTTATCAAAAAAACAGATAGGATTAAGACAAAAATTTGTGAAAAATGACTAAAAGCATTTGGACATGCAAACTAAAATTTTTTAATAAATTCAGGTTCGGATTAGCCAAAATCCATTAAAATTGACTTAAAAGGTTTAAAAATGCAATTACGGAGCTTGTGAAAAAATGCAGGTTAGGATTAGGGCCAAAATCGGTTTAATATGACGCAAAGCGTCTAAAAATGCACATTTTGAGCGGAAGAGAAATGATTGATTGAATAAACCATTGTTAAAATTAGGATTAAAATCACTTAAAAATTGCTGTTGTTTTTAGGGAAATTTTAGTATAGGACAATTTACACTAAGTTCTGGAGGAAACCACAACAGACCGAGTCTAAAGTCGGAATTTAATTAAATTAAATTAACTTTTGTTAAATTAAATTAAATTAATTTAATCTTAAATTAATTTAGTTAAATTAAATTAACTAAATTCAGTTTTTTATCGTTTTGAGATAATTTTGATCAGTCAAAAAGTGAATCAACCATTTGTTCAGCCAGTCGCTGTCATCATTAGTAGGGCTTTCGGGTGGAGAGTATTTTCCATCCTTTGTTTTCCCACTAGAAATTAAACGATAAGCTCTAGTCCGATATTGTCTGATCAGAGCACTATTGTGACGTCACTCCGTGGGTTCATAATACAAGGGGATTGGGCCGTCCTTGGAGTGTAGTGTCCTTGGGTGCTGTTTATTGCGGGGTTGTCAGTTTGTGCAAAAAGTCTTGACATAGTTTTTTAGGTATATAAATATGAAATATATGCAATTATCATATAATTAAGGAGAACTGAGCGAGTCTAGTAACGCAACATTGTGTGCTTTTACGCAATATTTCTCTTAAATCTTCTTCAGGCCAAGAAAAAATCAATTAACACTTTTTATGCGAACGCAACCTTTGCTCTTTTGCATTTCGCACGACGACCTTTACATTTAAATACCAGGGAAGAACGTCGTGTTTTAACATTTAAGGGGGCATCGTCCTTCACTCTCCTTGCACCATTCTGCCGTACCTAATCATCCGTGGTGCTCTCTCTCTCTCTCTCTCTCTCTCTCTCTCTCTCTTTCTCTGTCTCTCTCTCTCTCAGCTTTAGCACCTATATTTAAATTCGCGTTTCGCATGTAATTGGTTACATGTCCAAAGAGAGTCACGTGGCAGCAACACGAAGAAGATGGTACCCACTCCCGCCGCGCGACAATCCCATGGACCCGAGGGTTCAACAGTCTCGGGTTCTTCTCGTGTAGTTGTACACTTCTTTCGGAATTGATTAACGAAATGAAAATCAGCGGGTACCGGCCCACGAACCCAAACGAGTTATCGCAAGACAATCCGCAGAAACCCGAGAACAACGTACCTTTCGCGAACTTGACGTCCACGTCTGAGGGGGATATCGTTTTGTTTGGTTTTACCATCATGGGCACGGGTTTGTTGACTCTTCCATCGTCGGTTTATTTTTAAATGGCCTGATGCAATGGGATGGTGTTACATGTGGTCGGAGGCCTTATACCACTTCTCGCTCGAAACTATATAGTAATCTGAAAGCTGTCGTATTTGCAAGAGCTTTTGCCTTATAAAACCCCATTAAAAAGCTTCGAAGGAGGCAACTTTTAATGGATAAACACGTTTATTAATTAAGAGCCCTATGCTGCAGCGGGGCTCTAAAAAGCTCTCTAGCAGCTCTATTTTTTTTACGTTGCGTCAACAACTCGCTCCATTAGTTGTCCGGTCGATTTGCATTCACGCTTCGCCCATTGGAAAAAAAACCATCGACTTTCATTTTTTTTCTTAATCGATTATCTATTGCCTGTGCCCAGAACGTCTTAAAAAAGAGTAAAAGTGTCCCAGCTGTGTCACGTTAATCATGCTTTCCCACGCCATGTAATTCTAGACAATAACGGTATTTGCGCCTATTAGTAAACATATAGGCGAACAATTTCCTTTTATTTTTAGATCTTCTTGATGTCTAATGGGTGTTTATACCAGTTCCTGACGCTACGCGAACTACATTTTAAAGGCTTTCGGAAAATTTGACCAAGAAACAATAAATCTTGCTTTTGAGACCGCACTCTTTTACACTTCGTAACCAGGTCTCTTTAAAAATATGGACTACTTTTGTAATTTTTTTTATAAATCTCTTTGACGTTATTCATTGGGGCAATTTGGCTAAAATTATTCGAAAATGAAGATTTGAGGCAGGATTTCTGTGAAAGGGGTGATTGGAGGGGGGGGGGGGGAAATTGCGCGAAAACTTTTTGCGGTGCCACGCCCACTGTTGTTAAATTTTGACGAATATTTCCCTCACGCATAAATTTTCCCATAAAAGTGTAATTGTCAAAAAATTTTAGCGTAAATTCCACGTTGTCTAGACAACGGGTAATTTCTGCTGTCACCCATTTGCCATTTTGACTCAGAAAGTCAGTAACAACTTCATTGACCGCCTGTAACTTGAGAACGCCTCGACCGACCAGAGTGAATTCAACTGTTTTTTCCTCTTCTTGATGTCCTCTTTCACCTCCCATCATCGTAAGCTCTGTAGGTGCAATATTTTCGGAGATAGACCCCTTCGAAGGTCTATTTCAAAAGTCGTCAAAATGAATCTTTTCAGTTGTGCGTTTATGTTTATCAATCAGTCAAACAAAAATCCTAAAGAAATCGAAAAAAAAGGGAGGGGGCAATCGCCCCCCCCCCCCTCGTCCTCCCCCTGGATCCGCCACTGGATTTGAGTCTCAAGACGGCATCTTGTGTTGTCTTGACGACTTTTTCACTCGTTTGTCTTGATAAGTCTTAAATGGTCTTGACAAAAAAATAACAAATTTAGTTTTACTTTTTTTTTTATTTTTTATTTTAGCATTTCTCCTTTACGTCTTATCCATAATAGCCAGGAAAAATAGCCATTTTACTTACTCTAAAACGCCAACGTTTCGATTTCTATTGTGGTTTTCCTCAGAGCTTTTCTGTTGTTGTTATTGTATGTTACTACTTAAACTCCTCCAATAATAGCAAGTACAACACGGGCTAAAGAAACTAAACACGTTTTTTGTTCTTATCCTAAACATGAGTTTTTCCAAAAACCCCAATTTGCAATTTTTTAACCCTTTAATTCATTTTTAACCGATTTTTTGCTTAAAATTTTATATAAGGTTAATTAGTTAGTTCTGTATTAGTAATTTACCTTAAAAATTATATTTAAAGTAAAAAAAGTTTTTTTTTTATAATAAAATTTTTTAAAACCTTTTGATCGAGTTGATTGTCGGAATTTAAGAAAGAAATCTTGTTTCTACGCCTCCTTAATACGAATAAATTTAGTTAAATTCCGAGTTCAAAGTCGGAATTTAGTTAAATTCCGAGTTCAAAGTCGGAATTTAGTTGAACTGGGAATTTAACTCATGTCCAGCTTTAAACCCGAAATTTAACTAAATTCCGTCTTTGAACTCGAAATTTAATTAAATTCCGACTTTGAACTCGGAATTTAACTAAATTCCTTCGTATTACAAAGGCGCTAAAGAGCCAACAAATTTTTTTTGAATTTAACTAATTTATTTCTACGAAGGCGCAGAAGGGCCAACAAGATATATTTTTCTTAAATTCCAACTTTTAGGTAAATTCCGAGTTTAAAGTTCGAATTTAATTAATTTGTAGAAAACTTGTAACTTCAACATCGAAATTTTACTAAATTCCAACTTTAAACTCGAAATTTAATTAAATTCCGAGTTCAAAGTCGGACAAATTCCAACTTTGAACTCGGAAATTAACTAAATTCCGACATTGAATTCGGAATTTAAGTAAATTCCGACTTTGAGCCCTGAATTTAACTAAATTCCGACTTTAGACTTGGAATTTAATTAAATTCCGACTTTGAACTCGGAATTTAGCTAAATTCCGAGTTTAAAGTGAGAATTTAGTTAAATTCCGAATTCAAAGTCGGAATGTAGTTAAATTAAGAGTTCAAACTCGGAATTTAGTTAAATTCCGAGTTCAAAGTCGGAATTTAACTAGTTTATTTCTACGAAGGCGCAGAAGGGCCAACAAGGTAGTTTTTTCTTAAATTTCAATTTTTAGGTAAATTCCGAGTTTAAAGTCGGAATTTAGTTAATTTGTACAAAACTTGGAACTTCAAAATCGGAATTTTACTAAATTCCAACTTTAAACTCGAAATTTAACTAAATTCCGACTTTAGACTTGGAATTTAATTAAATTCCGACTTTAAACTCGGAATTTAGCTAAATTCCGAGTTTAAAGTGAGAATTTAGTTAAATTCCGAATTCAAAGTCGGAATGTAGTTAAATTAAGAGTTCAAACTCGGAATTTAGTTAAATTCCGAGTTCAAAGTCGGAATTTAACTAGTTTATTTCTACGAAGGCGCAGAAGGGCCAACAAGGTAGTTTTTTCTTAAATTTCAATTTTTAGGTAAATTCCGAGTTTAAAGTCGGAATTTAGTTAATTTGTACAAAACTTGGAACTTCAAAATCGGAATTTTACTAAATTCCAACTTTAAACTCGAAATTTAACTAAATTCCGACTTTAGACTTGGAATTTAATTAAATTCCAACTTTGAACTCGGAATTTAACTAAACTCCGACATTGAAAGTAAATTCCGACTTTGAACCCTGAATTTAACTAAATTCCGAATTTAAAGTCGGAATTTAGTTAACTTGTCCAAAATTCGGAATTTTACTAAATTCCAACTTTAAACTCGAAATTTAACTTAATTCTTCTTTAAACTCGGAATTTAATTAAATTCCGACTTTAAACTCGAAATTTAATTAAATTCCGACTTTGAACTCGGATTTTAATTAAATTCCAACTATAAACTCAAATTTAACAAAATTCCGAGTTTAAACTCGGAATTTATTTAAATTCCAACTTTGAACTCGGAAATTAACTAAATTCCGACATTGAATTCGGAATTTAAGTAAATTCCGACTTTGAGCCCTGAATTTAACTAAATTCCGACTTTAGACTTGGAATTTAATTAAATTCCGACTTTGAACTCGGGATTTAACTAAACTCCGACATTGAATGTAAATTCCGACTTTGAACCCTGAATTTAACTAAATTCCGAGTTTAAAGTGAGAATTTAGTTACATTCCGAATTCAAAGTCGGAATGTAGTTAAATTAAGAGTTCAAAGTCGGAATTTAGTGAAATTCCGAGTTCAAAGTCGGAATTTAACTAATTTATTTCTATGAAGGCGCAGAAGGGCCAACAAGATATATTTTTCTTAAATTCCAACTTTTAGGTAAATTCCGAGTTTAAAGTCGGAATTTAGTTAATTTGTACAAAACTTGGAACTTCAAAATCGGAATTTTACTAAATTCCAACTATAAACTCAAATTTAACGAAATTCCGAGTTTAAACTCGGATTTTATTTAAATTCCAACTTTGAACTCGGAAATTAACTAAATTCCGACATTGAATTCGGAATTTAAGTAAATTCCGACTTTTAACCCTGAATTTAACTAAATTCCGAGTTTAAAGTGAGAATTTAGTTACATTCCGAATTCAAAGTCGGAATGTAGTTAAATTAAGAGTTCAAAGTCGGAATTTAGTTACATTTCGAGTTCAAAGTCGGAATTTAACTACTTTATTTCTATGAAGGGGCAGAAGGGCCAACAAGATATTTTTTTCTTGAATTCCAACTTTTAGGTAAATTCCGAGTTTAAAGTCGGAATTTAGTTAATTTGTACAAAACTTGGAACTTCAACATCGGAATTTTACTAAATTCCAACTTTAAACGCGAAATTTAACTAAAATCCGACTTTAAACTTGGAATTTAATTAAATTCCGACTTTGAATTCTGAATTTAACTAAACTCCGACATTGAATTCGGAATTTAAGTAAATTCCGACTTTGAACCCTGAATTTAACTAAATTCCGAGTTTAGAGTCGGAATTTAGTTAAATTCCGAATTCAATGTCGGAATTTAGTTAATTTCCGAGTTTAAAGTCGGTTCACAACATTCACGCAAATTAATATTAAAACTGTTAAAAAAATATAGTTATTCGATAAAATAAACAATTTTGGATAAAAACTTGTTACTTTAAAATATTATTATTTGACATACAAACCTCAATTTTGATTGAGGTTTGTATGTCAATGATCGATTTCTGTTTAAAAATTCAGTTTTTAAATTAAAATTTTCACAGAATTAGCCGAACTAGCGTAACACAAAATTCTCAACCAAAACATGTAGAAAATATTTTGAACCAAAATTTCGCAAAAAAAATAAAAGGTAGTTTTATTACTCAAAGGTCATTAAATAATGAAATTTTGTCACTAAAAATATCAAAATCACAATTGAGAGAAGAGTTTACAGAAATACTGTTCCTAACTTTTTAAATAAAATAATAGTTATTTTTTATAAAACTTATTTTTTGAACAAACATTGATTCAAAAAATTTCTGTTTATTAAATAAAATCGATCAAGATCATTACAGAATTTATGATAGAGCTAAATTCGAAATTTTTTCTACTTAATCCCGATCAAAATCTTTGTAAAACATTAAAAAATTTATTTTTAGACATAATGAGAAATGAAGTAAACAAAAAATAAGAGGTAAAATTTTTTTATAAAATTTAAAATATAAACAAGTATTATTTTTAATTTAATATTATTTAAAAAAAATACAGAGTTTTCCCAACACACAACGAATAAAAAATACAAAAAAAAACAATTTGAGAAAAAAAAATTTAGGATCTTTAAAAAAGAAAGAAACTAGAATTAACAACCCCAATAAGTCTAAAAAATATGTCAAAAAAAGAAATAAACGAAAAAAAATATATAAATGGAGAAAACACTATATTTAGTATAAATAAAATTTTAAATGTTAAAACACTGTATTAAGCAACTCTATCGAGTTTACAACGCGATTTTCCCACCACTCAAAGGCAGTTTAAAAGTGTAAAATACGAATTGGCGCCAATCAGAACGGCGTAGCCAAGATCTGAGTTGGTCTCGCGACAAAATCCGAAATTTTCTTTTCCTCTCCTGTCAGGTAGTAACTCTATGGAGTTCAAAGTGGGCACCTAAAAAATGGCGGTGATATCCTCCAGAAGTGACGTCACCTGACTTCTTACATTAAATAATTAGAAATCGTGATTAATCAATTGATGTACTCTGACAATGTTTCAAAACGGACTCTGACTTTCAAAACGTTCAGTCCATTGAAAAAGCAAACATTTGTACCAAAAAACGACCAAAATTACAATTATTTTATCTATAGGTATAATCGAAAGAAAATGGTGTAACAAAATCGTTTTATAAAAAAATTTTGAACCGAAGTCAATCTGAAAATGCAGTTTCAAAGAAACAAGAAAAGTATCAAAACGATTTTTATTGTTGAGCAACTGGTTTGAGTTTCTAAAATATTATCTAAAAATTGTTTTATTCAAAATTCCAGCAACTTTTAATAAGTATAGAGCAGAGATCAGTTCAACCTCTTCATTATTATCGTTAAATTTTGGAGACTATTTATTTTGAAAGTCTACATTGTTGACCCAGAAGTAGTGTATTTTAATCTAAACATAAGAATTAAATTATATTAATAAATAAAAAAAAATTGTCAACCTGAATTCTGACCTTTTCCCTTCAAGGACGACTGGACCTTTAAAATACTCAATTGGTAGACTTGAAAAATTTTACCTCAATGTTTTTTTTTAATAAATTATAGTTACATAAGCCTACACTGACGAGATCCTTGACTTCTCTAAGGAAACAACGTTAAACCAATAATACATAATTCTTTAAAAAAAAAACCTTAAATTGAATTTCAACACCAATGTTTTTCCTAACAATAATTTAATAACGTTGACGTAAGAAAATTATTAGTTCTTTAGAGGATTTTGCATCAAAACAATTACACGCAGTTGTCGAAACGTGGAATTACACGTTTCGGAATTGATTTCTGTTTTATAAGGCAAATAGTAATTTGTTTGCGGATTTGTCAATACGCAATTTGCATAATTAGATTCGATAAAGAAGAAAAAGAGAAAGAAGTCTCCAGATGGTATTCTTCTTCAAGAAGCATGTCTTTGCGCAGTATTAGTCTTTGTTTTGAACTAATAACCTTCTATGCTATAGTCTCTTCAATCATCTTCAACAGATCAAATGACTTTATTTGGAAGAAATGATTTCTTAACGCTCTGAAGATATAGACGAACTAGTCTTTGAAGGTCTTAGAGGATTTGTTCTTTAGAAAGATTAATGACTTTCCGAAGATCTAGATGACTCTCATTTTTCGGTATTATTAAATGTACAACAACATATTAAAGTTTCAACTATATTTTGCTTCTATTGAAGAAATTGTGGAGATACAAAAAAAGAATAAATAAGAACTAAACTGGCAATGAAAAAATAATCTAATTCTTCACAAAATTTAATATGCAAATGTAGCAATTAGTTACACATTGATTGAGATCATGATAAAAAGAAGCAGATAAGTTGGTTGAGATAGTGCGACGTCTAGAGAAGTTTGAATAACCTCGTTCAGATAGCGGTCTGTAAGAGGAATTGAAGATACAGGTACTGAAATTATGGTATTAAAAGGAAAACACGAGAAGAAAAGTAAAGAAATTAAGAAGATAGAAAAGAAGAAAGAGTACAAACTCGCTCAAGTTTTCGTAAAGATTGTAGGGCAACAGATGAGAATCTAGGGTCAGTATTCATTTGCGTGTAAATGCAGGCGATGACATGATTCGCTATTTTCATAAAAAGATATAGATACTGAATGTCAATACTGAATACTGATGGTCAATGAACCTAAAGAAATCGTGAAATCTGTCCTTAGAGAATGCAAGGCAAAAATCCTACACTAAACTTAGATAATAATCACTTCTTCACACAAGAAATAGATTATTTGCATTTTGACTTTATTTGGAAGAAAGTCTTTCTTAACGTTCTGAAGATATAGACAAACTAGGATTTGAAGGTCTTGGAGGATTTATTCTTCTTTAGAAAGACTAATGACCTTCCGAAGATCTAGATGATTTTCTGCCAAAGCAAAAATAGAAGCTTCTATTGCCTCTTATGAATTTTCCCCTAGCTACTTCTACTTCTTCACTTGGTAAGTTAGAGGTGAACAACTGAAGTTTAAAATTATTCTTTCTTCGAATTATAGTTTTAAAAAACTGGAAATTTTAGAAGAAAAAGCAGTACATTTCAAATTTCACGTTTTCAATATTTCACATTATAAGTTTTCTTCAGCTATTTTTTCAAACTGCAATTATCTTTAAATGTTCCGTCACTGAAGACATAAAATTGGAAGAAAAGAGAGATAAAGTATCATACTTCAATCTGTTTGGGATTCGTTTTGTTGGTAAACGAAATATCACCATTACTTGTTCGTTTAGATTTTGGCCAACAATGACTCATTCCTCATGGTACTTGTGCCCAAATTACAATGGTAACGGTGAAACGTTTTTTTCGTCCTCCTACGCAAGAATTTCAGGTGAGATATGCCATAGGACAGAGCAAATTGTCCTCACTTGAAATGACTAGGCAAAAGATTAAAGTCAAGAGACTGGTCAAATACGCGGTTCACAGAGTACCTACATAAAATCCCCTCGTGACTGTCAATAAAGCTAAACTGGACACTTGAAAACACTGGGACCTTGAGACCGGCTACAAGAAATCCGCTGGTACTAACGTATACGTACGACCCAACATGAGATTACTATAATTCCGATCGCCGTTCTGGTACTCCCGCATATAATTTCAAAGTAAAATACGACTGCAGTCACCTTGGTCCGGTACCACCGAAGTGGTTGATTAGCCGGGGATTAAGTCGTATTTACTTAGGTTCGTTTAAATCGTAACATTTCCTTAAGCCCCGTTATGGTACTGGGTTTTATTAAAAACATGCAGAGTGTGCTTATGTAATGGGTACCGTTCAAGGTGACATGTACGGCGATTTGCTTTTGTCTGCTGGGTTACGTGTTAAAGCGTGGGGCGCTTTTGGGCCTTGTGACGGTGGGTACCAGCAACCACCTGGAAGATTACCATCGGGACCGCATTCCGCTGCATAAAACTTATTCGGTATTCCATAACATCCGATATAAATATTACATTGTCTCGAACCCAAAGGCGGTTCTGGGAAGAGATTAACGATCCGTTCTTGTAATGTAACTTCTCGCAGGATTTATAGCACATCTTCACATGCATATGCCTACGTTTCGAAAATTTCTCCGTAACGCGACACCCTTCTTTTGAAACAGTTTTGCAGGAATTCGGACATTAACAATGGCTTTAGAGGTGACACATCAGGGTCAGGAGACGGCGAAGAGGAAGAAAGCAGCCATAAATTTCGATTCCGAGACGCGAGTGATGAAAATTCAATTAAACACGCCGCGAAGATAAAGAAGAACAAGAAGGATCGTGAAGACAACAATTACTGGGGTTTGCGTAACACTTTGTGTGATGGGTCTAATCGTATTATTACCACGAGGAAGATTTCAAAATTTAGTGGCTTGACATTTAAGCGGAATTGTGCTCTTTTAGGTGCAGCGTAGATTGCTTTTGTTGCCACTTACTCTTATCGGCTTGGCAACGCGTCCTTCTAGGTTAAATATGACCATCTTAACCTAAATAGGCAGCAGCATCTCTTTCTTCAATATAACAAAGCTTTAAATTGACTTATGATTTCAATAAAAAGCATTCCAAGAAAATATTTGATCGCTTTTAAAAGATAAAGAATATCTTTTGTAGAGCGTATTTGGTTGGATTTTAATTTTTTTCTTCTAGGTATCTTCGTTATTTGCTTCAATTTTGATAATCTGAGTGAAGAATAAATGTCAACAAAAGAGCCAATCAGGCCCTTTGAGGCATTTTCTCAGTACTTCTAGATCTTTGGAACTTCTAGATCTTGGAAAAAAAGGAAGATTATAATAAAATATGCTTCAAACTGAAACAGGAGTGTTTTTCCTAGGCAAAGCTCTCAAGAATTGCAAAAAAAAATCACAACCGAAAGAATAAAGAAACAAGAGAAAGAACGAAATTTTAGAGTTCAGTCTATAAGAAGAATTGAAGATATAAGAACTGAAATGGCGTTACGAGTGAATAATAAAAGGATGAGAGAAGAAAAATTAAAAAATCATGGAGATAGAAAAGAAGATAGAGTACAAACTACGAAATGGTGATATTTGGAGAATAGTGAAGATTAAATGGAAGAAAGTGTGACTAAACCTGAAGAAATCATGGAGATAGTAAAGAAGAAGATATGAACGGAATTATGTCAGTAAAACTGTCTTATATGGTTGTGGGGAAAGAAAGATGAAGAAAGGAAGAAATAGAAACTGAGGATGCAGATGCTGTAATGATGATATTAGAACAGTAATGAAGTTTGAAAGAAGATTATTAAAATAAACCTGTGGAGGTAGGAAGAAAGAAGAAATAAGAACTAAAAGGGTTCTAGTAAATCTACCTTTAAAGATTGCAAGGTCACGAGAATAGAACCTATTTTTTCAGAAGATTGAATATGCAAAGCTAACAAATAGTTATGCATTAATTGAAATGCTGATTGGAAGAAGTATATAATTTAGTTGAAATAATACTACATTAAGAAAGAAGTTTGAGGTCTGGAATTCGGTCTATAAGAAGAATTGACGATATAGGTTGTGGTATAACGAGTGAATATAAAAAATATGACATGAGAAGAGAAGAAAACCATGGAGATAAAGATGAAGTAGATAATTTGGTTGAGATAGTGCGACGTCTAGAGAAGTTTGAGTAACCTCGCCTAAAATTAGGTCTATAAGAAAAATTGAAGATATAGATACTGATGACCGGCTTAACCTAAATAGGCAGCAGCATCTCTTTCTTCAATATAATAAAGCTTTAAAGCTCAAATTGACTCATGATTTCAATTCAAAACATTCCAAGAAAATATTTGCTTGCTTCAAAAAACAAAAGAAGATCTTTTGTAGAGCGTATTTGGTTAAAAATGTCACTGATTTTCATTTTTTTCTTCTAGGCATCTTCGTTATTTGCTGCAATTTCGATAATCTGAGTGAAGAATAAATGTCCAAAAAAAGTTAAGAATCAATCAGGCCCTGTGAGGCATTTTCCTGAAAACTTTTAATTGAGTCCTCAGTACTTCTAGATCTTTAGAACTTCTAAATCTCGGAAAAAAAGGAAAACGGTTTCTTCTTTTCCCTCTCATCCTCTACAAAATAATAACTGAAGATGTAGATGCTGAAACGATGAAGTTGGAGTATTAATGAAAATTAAAAGGATAAAATGAGAACAAAGCTAAAGAAATCGAGGTAGAAGGAAAGAAGAAATAAGTAATTAAACTGGTATTACCAGTAAAGTTTCCTTTAAAAATTGCAAAACCATAAGAAAAGAAACTATTTCTTCGGAAGATTTATTATGCAAAGCTAGCGATTAGTTGCACATTAATTGAGATGCTAACCTGAACTAACCTGAACACTAAATGGAGAAAATGTGAATAAACAAGAAGAAATAGTGGAGTCTCTTCTTAGAAACTGGAAGGCAAACAAATAAGAACCTGTTTCTTCATATAATTTAATTGCACAGGTTATTACGTGAAGAAATAGATTAGATGTATGGTTCTGGGGTAGCATTTAATTGCACGTAAATGCAGGCGATCACGTGATTTGTTACTTGATTAAAAGGAAATAGGATATATCTTTGCTTAGGATTAGGTATATAAAGAAAGAAGATATAGATAGTGAAATGATGTTATATAGAGAATAGTGAATGGAGAAGATGTGAATAAACCAGAAGAAATCGAGGAGTCTGTTCTTAGAAACTGGAAGGCAAACAAATAAGAACCTGTTTCTTCATAGAATTTTTTACACAGGTTATTACGTGAAGAAATAGATTAGCTATATGGTTTTGATATAGCTTTATTGAGAAAAAAGTTTTATTCCTTTCGCTTAAGGTGACGTATAGAATAGAAACTGAAGATGTCCCCTCAGAAATCGTGGAGGTAAAAAAGAAGAAATTGAGTGAACGAGCTCAGGTTATTACGTGAAGAAATAGATTAGGTATATGGTTACTGGGGTAGCATTTAATTGCACGTAAATGCAGGCGATCACGTGATTCGTTACTTGATTAAAATGAAATAGTAAATATCTTTGCTTACGGTACGTTTTATAAAGAAAGAAGATATAGATAGTGAAATGATGTTATATAGAAAATAGTGAACACTAAACGGAGAAGATGTAAATAAACCACAAGAAATCGAGGAGTCTGTTCTTAGAAACTGGAAGGCAAACAAATAAGAACTTGTTTCTTCATATAATTTAATTGCACAGGTTATTACGTGAAGAAATAGATTAGGTATATGGTTTTGATATAGCTTTATTGACAAAAAAGTTTTATTACTTTTGCTTAAGGTGAGGTATAGAATAGAAACTGAAGATGTCCCCTCAGAAATCGTGGAGGTAGAAACGAAGAAATAAGGAGTCAATTCTATTTCTTGAGAAGCTTTAATACGCTAGATAGAGATTAGTGAAGAAAGAGAAATGAGAGGGGAGAAATAGTAACTTTTAAGTGAGTCCTCAGTACTTCTAGATCTTTGGAACTTCAAGATCTTGGAAAAAAAGAAAGATTATAATAAAATATGCTTCAAACTGAAACAGGAGTGTTTTTCCTACGCAAAGCTCTCAAGAATTGCAAAAAAAAATCACAACAGAAAGAATAAAGAAACAAGAGCAAGAACGAAATTCTAGAGTTCGGTCTATAAGAAGAATTGAAGATATAGGAACTGAAATGGCAATAGGAGTGAATAATAAAAGGATGAGAGAAGAAAAATTAAGAAATCATGGAGATAGAAAAGCAGGTAGAGTACAAACTACGAAATGGTGATATTTGGAGAATAGTGAAGATTAAATGGAGGAAAGTGTGACTAAACCTGAAGAAATCCTGGAGATAGTAAAGAAGAAGATATGAACGGAATTATGTCAGTAAAACTGTCTTATATGGTTGTGAGGAAAGAAAGATGAAGAAAGGAAGAAATAGAAACTGAAGATGTAGATGCTGTAATGATGATATTAGAACAGTAATGAAGTTTGAAAGAAAATTATTAAAATAAACCTGTGGAGGTAGGAAGAAAGAAGAAATAAGAACTAAAAGGGCTCTAGTAAATCTACCTTTAAAGATTGCAAGGTCGCGAGAATAGAACCTATTTTTTCAGAGGATTGAATATGCAAAGTTAACAAATAGGTATGCGTTAATTGAAATGCTGATAGGAAGAAGTATATAATTTAGTTGAAATAATACTACATTAAGAAATAAGTTTGAGGTCTGGAATTCGGTCTATAAGAAGAATTGAAGATATAGGTTGTGGTATAAGGAGTGAATATAAAAAAATATGACATGAGAAGAGAAGAAAACCATGGAGATAAAGATGAAGTAGATAATAGGTTGAGATAGTGCGACGTCTAGAGAAGTTTGAGTAACCTCGCCTAAAATTCGGTCTATAAGAAAAATTGAAGATATAGATACTGAGGACCGGCTTAACCTAAATAGGCAGCAGCATCTCTTTCTTCAATATAATAAAGCTTTAAAGCTCAAATTGACTCATGATTTCAATTCAAAACATTCCAAGAAAATATTTGCTTGCTTTAAAAAGCAAAAGAAGATCTTTTGTAGAGCGTATTTGGTTAAAAATGTCACTGATTTTCATTTTTTTCTTCTAGGTATCTTCGTTATTTGCTGCAATTTCGATAATCTGAGTGAAGAATAAATGTCAAAAAAAGTTAAGAATCAATCAGGCACTGTGGGGCATTTTCCTGAAAACTTTTAATTGAGTCCTCAGTACTTCTAGATCTTTGGAACTTCTAAATCTCGGAAAAAAAGGAAAACGGTTTCTTCTTTTCCATCTCATCCTCTACAAAATAATAACTGAAGATGTAGATGCTGAAACGATGAAGTGGGAGTATTAATGAAAATTAAAAGGATAAAATGAGAACAAAGCTAAAGAAATCGAGGTAGAAGGAAAGAAGAAATAAGTAATTAAACTGGTATTACCAGTAAAGTTTCCCTTAAAAATTGCAAAACCATAAGAAAAGAAACTATTTCTTCGGAAAATTTATTATGCAAAGCTAGTAATTAGTTGCATATTAATTGAGATGCTAACCTGAACTAACCTGAACACTAAATGGAAAAGATGTGAATAAACAAGAAGAAATAGTGGAGTCTCTTCTTAGAAACTGGAAGGCAAACAAAGAAGAACCTGTTTCTTCATATAATTTAATTGCACAGGTTATTACGTAAAGAAATAGATTAGGTGTATGGTTGCTGGGGTAGCATTTAATTGCACGTAAATGCAGGCGATCACGTGATTTGTTACTTGATTAAAAGGAAATAGGATATATCTTTGCTTAGGATTAGGTATATAAAAAAAGAAGATATAGATAGTGAAATGATGTTATATAGCGAATAGTGAATACTAAATGGAGAAGATGTGAATAAACCAGAAGAAATCGAGGAGTCTGTTCTTAAAAACTGGAAGGCAAACAAATAAGAATCTGTTTCTTCATATAATTTAATTGCACAGGTTATTACGTGAAGAAATAGATTAGCTATATGGTTTTGATATAGCTTTATTGAGAAAAAGTTTTATTCCTTTCGCTTAAGGTGACGTATAAAATAGAAACTGAAGATGTCCCCTCAGAAATCGTGGAGGTAGAAAAGAAGAAATTGAGTGAACGAGTGAACGAGCTCAGGTTATTACGTGAAGAAATAGATTAGGTATGTGGTTGCTGGGGTAGCATTTAATTGCACGTAAATGCAGGCGATCACGTGATTTGTTATTTGATTAAAAGGAAATATGATATATCTTTGCTTAGGATTAGGTATATAAAGAAAGAAGATTTAGATAGTGAAATGATGTTATATAGAGAATAGTGAATGGAGAAGATGTGAATAAACCAGAAGAAATCGAGGAGTCTGTTCCTAGAAACTGGAAGGCAAACAAATAAGAACCTGTTTTTTCATATAATTTAATTGCACAGGTTATTACGTGAAGAAATAGATTAGGTATATGGTTTTGATATAGCTTTATTGACAAAAAAGTTTTTTTACTTTTGCTTAAGGTGAGGTGTAGAATAGAAACTGAAGATGTCCCCTCAGAAATCGTGGAGGTAGAAACGAAGAAATAAGGAGTCAATTCTATTTCTTGAGAAGCTTTAATACGCAAGATAGAGATTAGTGAAGAAAGAGAAATGAAAGGGGAGAAAGAGTAGTAAAGATTGAAAGGGGTTGATAGAAGAGGGGAAGAAAAACAAATTCGCTCGAACAAAACTTTACTTAAAAACTTGCAAGCCAAGGCGACGACAATCTACTTCTTCAGAAGATTTACTATGGCAAGTCAGCGTTTAATTGCACATTAATATAAGCGATGTTATGATTAATTGCTTCAATAAGAGTAAAGCAAGCTTGAATACCATTACCTAGGGTACGGTGTACAAGAGAAGAAGAAACTGAAACGAAACTTGGAGAGCAATGAAGATTGATGTTAACTAATATGAAGAAATCGTGGAGATAGAAATAATTTCAGTTTCTTCAACAAATACATGTTTAAAAGAAGGCAAAGGTATGTTTTATATTGTGTTGTCTTGTCTTGCAGCAACACTAATTGTCATGATTCCTTTTTCATTTTCCTGTTCAACTTGAAATTACAAAAAGTTTTATGGTATCACTCTTTCGCCATCAGTAGAAACTACGGGGGTGGCACTAACAAATCGCGTTCTTTTCGCTATTTGCCTTACGGGGCTTTTTGAAAAAAATATGATTACTGATGTGCATGATACATGTAATTCATAACGTTTCTAGAACTGCAGATATGAAGAATCTAAAAGAACTACTAATAAAAACTAAATTCGAGTTAATATGTCTGCGCAGTTATGATAACCTAAAGTTTAAATTTCCAGTTTTATTATGGTCTTATGGTCGACTAACTCGGCATAACTTTTATTAAATCGAAACCACTAAATAACCTTCGCAAATTACCTGCTCGCCGAAACCTTTTATAGCTATTTTATTATGTTTTACCTCCAGTTTGCACCAATTCATTCTGCTTCAGCGACTTTCCGGTGCAAAAAAAGTGTCTCTCTGTGTGATGGTGTGTGTAGTGTGTCTCTTTTACGTCCACCCTTATCTCGCACTTATGTAGTAAGTACTCAAGTCGTATAAAGTTTGAGATCGAAGGAAGCGCCTCGTAGATATAATGACACGAAACTAGTCTCGTAAGAGCATCTTACCGTGACACGTCGTAATTGCTTTTAAGTACAAAAACATCGGTGTTAACGGCCTCCCATTTGAAGAATTTGTCCTTGCCAGGTGATTCACATAAACAATCGCGACTAATTGTCCCAGGTCTGAGTATTAAATATTTTTAGTTTATTAAACCCTACGACGAGTCGCCTATTGTTTCCATTTAGCGACCGTGCGAGAGTCATGAACGTACTAAATTGACAAAAATTAGTCACAAAATGACGTTAAAACTCTCAAACCTAACTGTTGTCAATGGTAAGTTGATTGGCTGCTATTGCCCTAAACAGACATTTGATCTAACATGGCGGACAGTTTAAACCCTACGACGTGTCGCCTATTCTTTCCATTTAACAACAATGTGAGAATCAATAAATTGACAAAAATTAGTTATACAATGACGTTAAAACTCTCAAACCTAACTGTTGTCAATGGTAAGTTGTAGTACCCTAAACAGACATTTGATCTAACACGGCGGTCAGCTTTTATACCTCTATGGGAGACTCTGCGTCTGAACGCGGCTTTATCTCTCATTCGGATCGGCTCGGATTAATTAATGCAAATTAGAGGACTATTATTTGGTTTTAGCTTTATCATGCTTCGGATGACGATCGTTAGATAAGCAGCAGCTGGGGATTCTCCTTTCGGATGATTAAAGTGCTTGTTAAGGCCACGCCCGATCGGATTTGAAAAGTGCATCCGCAAAGAAAAAGCCCCGAAAGGCGAGTAGTCAAAAAAATGTCGTTTGTTAGTGCCACCCCCCATTAGTTTCTACTGAGGGCAAAAGAGTGATACCACAAAAGTGCAGTTTTTATCCCTATATTTTTTCAACAATGTTTTGCAGTGCTTTTTTTGAAAAATTGAAGAAAGCAATAAAACATATTTTTGTGTTTTCTTAAAATCAAGATAAAAACTCGACAAGACAAGAGAGCGTCAAGAGAAGGGCTGTATCTTGTTTGGCCCATGGGTCAAAATTTCATACTCATTCCGGGTTTAGAAACAGGGTTTACAATATCAGCTAAGGGGTATTATTAGAAGGTTAATGTTAAAGTTTGATTTGTAAAGGTTAAAAAATATTTTCCAACAAAAAAAAGCAAAGGTTTTGACCTCTATTGTGTTCTTCATCAAGACTTTTTTTTTTAATTCGAGGGAGTTAAGTACATAAAATTCAGGTCAGGTTATGGCCAAAATCGATTACAAAAAGGACAAAATTAGTGGTGGCCTTTTTTTTTTTTTTTTTTTTTTTTTGTGCCAGTCACCTAATGTTAATAACCAAAAATCGACAAAAAATTACTCGCAAAGTGCCTAAAAATGCAAATTTAATGTTTTTGGAGAAGTTTAAGTTAGAATTCGGGATTGAAAAATAAAAAAAAAACTTGAAAAAAAAATTATGCAAAGTGTTAAAAAATGCTAATTCGGAAACTTTGAAGAAATTCGGGTTAGTATTAGGGCTAAACTGTAAATTTAGAGCCGCTTAGAGAATTACACAAAGTATCTAGAATTGCAAATTTAAAGCCTTTGATGAAACTCGGGTTAGAATTAGGGCAAAAATCGGTTAAAAATTACCCACATTCTCTAAAAAATGCAAATTTTAATAATTTTTTTAGAAACAAGTATTTAGAACAAAGGAAGGCTAAAATGATCAATGTTTAATTTATTTTTACGAAATTTGAGGTTAGAATTAGGGCTGAAATCGGTTATAAAACAACCAAAAATGTCTAAAAAATGCACCGTTTGACGTTATTGGAGGAATTAGAGTTTTGAACAAAATCAGGCATATTGATTCAAATTCTAATGTGCTGCTTTTGGAGAAAGAAACCAAAATTTATATAAAAATGATTTAGAGCGCGAAAAAAAAACGTTTGAAGAATCTGGCGAAATTGAGCCAAAAACGATTAAAATTTAAACTTTAAAATAATTAAAACACAAAACTAATGGTTTCTGGAAAACTTATAATTTTTTTTTTAAATATATAATTATAGCTATAGCCAAGAATCGGCGAAAAATAACTCGCAAAGCGCCCAAAAATGGAAATTTAAGGTTGTTGGAGAAGTTCAAGAAAAATGCAAATTTGGAGATTTTGAAGAAATTCGGGTAACAATTAGGGCTAAAATAATTGTTTAAGAATAATAATAATAAAAATAATAAAAATTTTGCTACAAAAACCGAAATAAGTGAAATTTGACTAACAATGCTGAAAAATGTTTTTTTTTTTTTAATTTTGCAAATTTGAAGATTTTCAAGAAATTCTGGTTAGAAATGGTTGTTTACGAATTACAAAAAATGTCTAAAACTGCAAATTTGGAGCCGTTTAGAAATTACACAAAGTGTCTAGAATTGCAAAACTTGGAGCCTTTGATGAAACTGAGGTTAGAAGTAGGGCAAAAATTGGTTAAAAATTATCCACAGTCTCTAACAATGCAAATTTTAATATTTTTTGAGAAACTCGAATTTAGAACAAACGAAGGCTAAAGTGAACAAATATTTAATTTATTTTTATAAAAATTGAGGTTACAATTAGGGCTGAAATCGGTTAAAATCAACCAAAATTGTCTAAAAATGCACCTTTTGATGTTATTGGAGGAATTAGATTTTAGAACAAAATCAGGAATAATGGATTAAAATTCTAATGTGCTGCTTTTAGAGAAAGAGACCAAAAATTATTTAAAATTGATTTAGAACGGGTAAAAAAAAAACGTTTTAAGAATCAGCGAAATTCAGGTTTATGGCCAAAAACAATTAAAATATACTGAAAATTTAAATTTAAAAATAATCAAAAACAAAAGGAATGGCTTCTAATTTTTTTTTAATTCGAGAGAGTCAAGTACAAATTATAGCCAAAATTCGGCGAAAAATTACTCGCAAAGCGCCTAAAAATGCAAATTAAATGTTTTTGGAGAAGTTCATGTCACGATTAGCGCCTGAAAAAATTAATAAAAAACTTGGAAAAATATTAAGCAAAGCGTTAAAAAATGCAAATTTGAAGATTTTGAAGAAATTCCGGTGAGAATTAGGACAAAAATAATTGTTTAAGAATTACAAAAAATGTCCGACGCTGCAAATTTGGAGCCTAAATTTTGGTACAAAAACCAAAATAAGTAAAATTTGACTAGAGAATGCTTAAAAAATTAAAAATTTGTTTTTTTTTTAATTCGAGGGAGTCAAGTAAAGATTATAGCCAAAAATCGGCGAAAAATTACACGCAAATCGCCTAAAAATGAAAATTTAAGATTTTTGGTTCAGGTTAGGATTAGGGCTTGGAAGATTTGGATAAAAAACTTGAAAAAAAAAACATTATGCAAAGCATTAAAAAATGCAAATGTTTAGATTTTGAAGACATTTGAGTTAAGGCTAAAATAATTGTTTAAGAATTACAAAAAATTCTAAAACTGCAAATTTGGCGCCTAAATTTTGGTACAAAAACCGAAATAAGCGAAATTTTACTAACAATACTTTAAAACATATTTTTTTTTTATTTTTCGAAAGACAAGTAAAAATTATAGCCAAAAATCGGCGAAAAATTATTCGCAAAGCGCCTAAAAATGGAAATTTAAGGTTATTTTAGAAATTCAGGTTAGGATTAGGGCTTGGAAAATTTTGAAAAAAAAAAAGTGGAAAAAAAAAACGCAAAAATTTTGAAAAAATTTAAGTTAGAATGAGGTCAAAAATCGGTTAAAAATTACCCACATTCTCTAAAAATGCAAATTTTAATATTTTTTGAGAAACTCGAACTTAGAACATAGTAAGGCTAATCTGATCAAAAATATTTAATTTATTTTTACGAAATTTGAGGTTACAGTTAGGGCTGAATTCGGTTAAAAACAACCAAAATTAACATTTTTTTTTTCTTTTAATTGTAGGGAGTCAAGTATATTAAGGGGTCTCAAGTATAGAGTATAGCCAAAAATCGGGAAAAAATCCTCGCAAAGCGCCTAAATGCAAATTTAATGTTTTGAGGGAAATTTAGGTTAGGATTAGGGCTTGGAAAACTTGGAACAAAAAATTACGCAAAGTGTTAAAAATGGGGATTTGGAGGTTTTGAATAATTTCGGGTTAGAAATAGCGCAAAAATATCCGTTAAAATTTCAGAAAATGTCTTAAATAGCAAATCTGAAGCCTGTGATGAAAGGCACGCAAGAATTAGAGCAAAAATCGGTTAAAAATGACAGATATTCTCTAAAAATGCAAATTTTAATATTTTTTGAGAAACTCGAATTTAGAACATAGTAAGGCTAATCTGATCAAATATTTTAATTTATTGTTACGAAATGTGAGGTTAGAATTAGGGCTGAAATCGGTTAAAAACAACCAAAGTTGTCTAATTTTTTTTTGTAATTAGGATTATGAAAACTTGGAAGAAAAAATGACGCAAAGGGTTAAAAAATGCGAATTTGGAGATTTTGAAGAATACGAGTTAGAAAAAATAGGGCTAAAATAATCGTCTAAAATCTTTAAAATAATTTAAAAAAATGTCTAAAACAGCAAATTTGAAGCCTTTGAAGAAAGTCAGGTCAGAATTAGAGCAAAAATCGATTAAAATTACCCACATTCTTTCAAATTTTCGAAAAAATAAAATTCGAATTTAGAACATAGTAAGGCTAATCTCACAAAGCGCCTAAAAATTTAATGTTTTTTTAGGAACATTCAGGTTAGGATTGGGGCTTGGAAAACTTGAAGCAAAAAATGACGCAAAGTGTTAAAAAATGCCAATTTGGAGATATTAAAGAATTTCGGGTTAGAAATAAGGCTAAAATAATTGTTAATCAAATATTTAATTTATTTTTACGAAATTTGAGGTTAGAATTAAGGCGCTGAAAACAATAAAAAAAATGTCAACTACAGCAAATTTGAAGCCAATGATGAGAGTCAGGTAAGAACTAGAGCAAAAATCGGTTAAAAAAGATCCACATTCTCTAAAATTTTTAAAACCACATTCCCAAAAATATTAAAAAAATTTTAATATTTTTGGAGAACCTCGAATTCAGAACATAGTAAGGATAATCTGATCAATAATATTTAATATCTTTTTACGAAATTTGAGGTTAGAATTAGAGCTGAAATCGGTTAAAAACAACCAAAATTAACTAGTTTTTTTTTAATTCGAGGGCGTCAAGTATAGAGTATAGCCAAGAATCGGCGAAAAATTACTCGCAAAGCGCCTAAAAATGCAAATTTTATGGTTTTGGGGTGGGGAAATTCATCTTAGGACTAGGGCTTGAAAAACTTGGAAATAAAAATGACGCAAAGTGATATAAAATGCGAATTTGGAGATTTTGAAGAATTTCGGATTAGAAATAGCGCTAAAATAATCGTTAAAATTTAAAAAAATTTCTAAAACAGCAAATTTGAAGCCTTTAATGGAAGTCAGGCAAGAATTAAAGCAAAAATTGGTTAAAAATGACCCACATTCTCTAAAAATGCAAATTTTAATATTTTTGGAGTAATTCGAATTTAGAACAAAATACTGACAAAAACTAACCTAAACTGATCAATATTTAATTTATTGTATTTAGGAAACATAATTTTAGAACCAAAATAAATGAATTTTGACCCACAAAGCCTCAAACTGAAAATTTTGTTCTTCAAAAAATTTAGGTTAGGATTAGGACAAAAAAATCGGTGAAATATGATTGAAAGCTTGTAAAAAGGCAATTTTGTTTTTTTTAATGACGTCAGGATTAGGGTTAAGATCCGTTAAAAAGTCTTAAAAAAATTTGAGTTTTAGAAGAAGCACAAGTTAGAATTAGGGTCAACATCGGTTCAGAGATTTAATTTTGGTACAGAAGCAAAATTTGTGAAATTTGACTAATAAGGCCTCAAAATAAAAATTTGATGTTTTTGTAGAAAGTCAAGTTAAAATTAGGTCGCAAAAATGAGTGAAAAATCATTCAAAGCTCCTAAAAATGCAAAATTTAAAATTGCTGAAAACACTCAGATTATAATTACGGCAAAAATTGTATAAAAAGTAAACAAAGTGTCTAGAAAAGGCAAATTTTGAGTCTTTGTTAAAATCAGGGATAAAATCGGTTCAAAATAACACACATTGCCAGAAATGAAAATTTTGATAATTTTTAGAAAAATAAATTTTAGGCAAATATCCTCATTGGTTTTTTTGGAAAAATAATTTTTTAAATAAAATTTGAATACTTAATAAAAATCCTAAAATAAAAATCAATTTAGTTCTGTGAGTATTAAACGGATATAAAGCAACGCCAGAAATAACTATTAAAGGTCAAGTCCAATTAGGTTCTCCACTCAGTCAAAAGCCTGCACGCAAATCGTATCGAAATAGTACTCTAAGGCAGTACTCCTACAAAACAACATCCTCGTCTACACCCACCGGTGTCCTCCTAAAACAAATTAGCCCACAACAACATATATGAACGGACCCCGAAAAAAAAATGAAAACAACGAAACCTAGTTATCATTACCGTCGTGGTACTGCCGCTGAACTGCGGTACTATGTGGAACACTTTCTCATTAAATCAAGGTGCCGTAGAAAGGAAAACTTTTTGCGGTCACTCGATTATTGTGCGTTCTTATGTAGGTTTTTAATTGCTCTAGTACCACACGAGGGGGCGGCACCTTTCGTACCTTACACTCACTCAGCGGCATTATAGTTTAATATCAATTGCAGCTAGTTGGCGGGTACCAGATTTTAATTTCAATTCAGGCAGTTAAAGTTAAGAGCCATCATAAGGTACTACCTATTAAATGGTTGAGTAAGCCACGTATTAACTACAATAACGAAAATTGCAGCTTTCGTGTGTAAGTCGATTTTGATGATTTATTAGAAAGTGTCTATAATGCAAGTAGTACCAAAGTACTTTCGCCTTTATTCGCGAACTTAGCCCATAGTTACATAAGCAAATTGAAATTGTTACGAACGATTAGTTGTAGTTGGTTAGATTTAATGTTATAATTTAAATCTAACCAACTGAAGCTTATACTCGGGTACTACCTATTTATCTCTCTAAATGCCTCGGCTACTTATGTAAACGAAGCGTTAAGTGGTAATCTTCCACGAAGAGATTGAGGTGTTTTAAATGTGTCGGAGAGATTTCTTCGTTATTGGCGGATATCCTAAATGCGAAAATAAACGGTGAAAACGTCTGGTACGGCTTTGCGAGAGTCGTTTCCAGTAGCCAATGAGCAGACACGCACTAGCTTTGACCAGCAAATTGTTATTAAAGACGTCCGGTGATAGGGCAATAATTTGCATTACGATGCAAATGCGTCGGTTTCTAAGTACTGCTTTCTCTGGTGCAGAAGATTAGACACCGATCGGGTCGGGTAATTAGTACTTACTGTAGTAATGGGGAAAGATGCAGGGCGGAAACTCACCTAAAACAAAGAAAAGTCCATTATAAGTACTGTTAAGTTTGTTGCACTGCAACTAAGGAAATGGAATTTTTTAAACCTTAGCGTTTACAAAAGTTAAGCATCAAAATCGTACTAATGAGTACCTATATAAAGTTCGTGACCTATTTACACAAAGCATTGTCAAGAAAACATTAGCATTGATGGCAATGTAATGCTTCAAATAATTGTTCACTGCTTTTAAAGCATTTTGAAAAATGCTTCTTGTAAATGCTTATGATATCAAAATATTTTGTCGATAATGCCTTTAAACACTTTAAAGTGATTTTGCGTTGGTCAATTATGAAAGCCGCAGCTCGCTGGGCATTAAAAAAAGCATTATTCAAAAGTTGAACATGCTTCTTATACATGCTTATAATAACAAAATATTTTGTCGATAATGCCTTTTTAGTTTTAAAGTATACCGTTCATAAAGAATACCATTTTAAAGTTTTAAAAACTTTAAAATGGTATTCTTGTGGTTACTTGTGAAATCCGCAGTTCGGCAGGATTATGAATTCCCTACAAAAAGTATTTGTCATAGGTTGACAGATTTTAATGCTTCTTAAGAATCCTTATGATGACAAAAGATTGAAATACTTAAATAAAAACATAATTATATAAGGCATTTTCAAAAATTTATTTTGTTGATAATGCTTTTAACAAAATTATTTTTATAAATTTTAAAGTGGTATTACTGCGGATGCGTCAACGTCGGGAAGCACGGGAGATAACTTCGCCCATTGCCTCATAACCTTTGATAATGTCTGCCGCGGCTGTAGACGAAACGTCAGGAAGAAATTCCACTGAACCACGGTTTCAAAGCCCGGAAAACACTATAGATTGTATTTTGACCGGCCGTGAAAGCCTTATAACTTTAAAGTGGTATTAATGCTGTTTTTACACAACATTAGAAACTCTACAATAAGCATTTTTCAAAAGTTTGTTGATGATTTTACATGCTTCCTATAAATGCTTATAATAACAGAACAACCACAATTTGAAAGCTAAGAAACTATTATCAAATTTAGTTGTAATTGTCAAAAACGTATTTTGTTGATAATGCTTGTAACAATATTATTTTTTTAAACTCTAAAGTGGCATTACTGCAGGTATTTATCTAAACCGCAACTTGTTGGATAATGAGAACACTTCAAAAATCTTTTTTCAAGAATTATCTCGTGGTGAAAATGCTTCTTATTAATGCTTATAAATAAGAAATGTTTACATTCTGAAAACATGCGACGTGGTTTTATTTCTCAAAATTTGATGGTAATTGACATATTTACCCAGAGCATTTTCGAAATTTTATAATATTGATTAACGGTCGAAGTTTTAAAAACTTTAAAGTGGCATTATTGCGTTCTTTTATAAAAAATTAAAAACCCTACATTAAGCATTTTTCAAAAATTTAGAGATGTTTTAAATGCTTCTCATAAATGCTTATAATAACGGAATATCCACAATCAGAAAGCAAAGAGACTATTATTATAGAATTTGGTTCTATAATAATTTCTAATTCTCTAAACTTTACGGTTATTGAAAATTGAAATATTTATATAGAATATTCTCAAATACGCATTGCGTTGATAATGCTTTTAACAACAATAATTTTAATAACTTTAAAGTGGTATTATCGCGGTGTCTTATGAAAGCTGCAGCTGGCTGGACATTGGAAACACTACAAAAAGCATTTTTCATGAATTATCCAGTAGCGAAAATGCTTCTTATTAATGATTATAATTACAAAATATTTACAATATGAAAGCATGGAACGTAGTTGAATTTTTCAAAATTTGATTGTCATTGAAATACGTACTCAAAGCATTTTCAAAATTTACAATGTTGATGATAATGCTTTTAACAGTTAAATTTTAAAGAAACTTGTAAGTGGTTATATTGATGTTTCTTATGAGAGATTGAAAACTCTACAATAAGCATTTTTCATGAATTATCCAGCAGCGAAAACGATTCTTTTTAATGATAATAATTACGAAATATTTACAATATGAAAGCAAGGAACGTAGATGTATTTTTCAAAATTTGATTGTCATGGAAATACGTACTCAAAGCATTTTCGAAATTTATAATGTTGATAAAGCTTTTAACAGTTAAATTTTAAAGAAATTTTTAAGTGGTATTACTGCGGTTTCTTAAGAAAGATTAAAAACTCTACAATAAGCATTTTTCATAAATTATCCAGTAGCATAAATGGTTTGTTTGTCAATTTGATTGTCATTGAGATATGTACTCAAAGCATTCTCGAAATTTATAATGTTGATAATGCTTTTAACAGTTAAATTTTAAAGAAACTTTCAAGTGGTATTACTGCGATTTCTTATGAAAGATTGAAAACTCTACAATAAGCATTTATCATAAATTATCCAGTAGCGAAAATGATTCTTATTAATGATTATAATTACGAAATATTTACAATATGAAAGCATGAAACGTAATTGGATTTCTCAAAGTTTGATTGTCATTGAAATACACACTCAAAGCATTTTCGAACTTTTTAATGTTGATAATGCTTTTAACAGTTAAATTTTAAAGACACTTTCAAGTGGTATTACTGCGGTTTCTTATAAATGCTTGAAAACACTACAAAAAGCATTTTTCATGAATTATCCAGTGAAAAAGCTTATTATTAATTATTATAATTACGAAATGTTTACAATACGAAAGGAACATAGTTGGATTTCTCAAAATTTGATTGCCATTGAAATAGATACTTAAAGCATTTTCGAAATTTATAACGTTGATAATGCTTTTAACAGTTAAATTTTAAAGAAACTTTGCAGGGCGGTAGGTATTCAGTGGGTTTCAAGTAGTATTAATACCGTTTTTAATGAAACATTAAAAACTCTACAATAAGCATTTTGCAAAAGTTTGTTGATGATTTTACATGCTTCCTACAAATGCTTATAATAAAAGAACAACCACAATTACAAAGCTAAGAAACTATTATCGAATTTGTTTGTTATTCTTCAAATTTTACGGTTATTGAAAATTTGATATAAAGCATTTTCAAAAACGTATTTTGTTGATAATGCCTGTAACAATATTATTTTTAAAAACTCTAAAGTGGTATTACTGCAGGTATTTATCAAAGCCGCAGCTTGTTGGACATTGAGAAAACCTCAAAGAGCTTTATTCAAGAATTACCTAGTGGTAAAAATGCTTCTTATTAATGCTTATAAATAAGAAATATTTACCTTCTGAAAACATGCAACGTGGTTGTATTTCTCAAGATTTGATGGTAATTGAAATAATTACACAAAGCGCTTTTCGGAATTTCGAAATGAAGATTAAAAACGCTACATTAAGCATTTTTCAAAAATTCAAAAATGTTTTAAATGCTTCTTATAAATGCTTATAATATCCACAATCAGAAAGCTAAGAGACTTCTCTCTACATCTTACGTTTATTGAAAATTGAAATATTTATATAAATTATTTTCAAAAACGTATTGTGAAATAATTATATAAAGCATTTTCAAAAACGTATTTTGTTGATAATGCCTGTAACAATATTATTTTTAAAAACTCTAAAGTGGTATTACTGCAGGTATTTATCAAAGCCGCAGCTTGTTGGACATTGAAAACACCTTTAAAAAGCATTTTTCAAGAATTATCTAGTGGTGAAAATGCTTCTTATTAATGCTTATAAATACGAAATATTTACATTCTGAAAACATGCAACGTCGTTGTATTTCTCAAGGTCGTAATTGAAATAATTACACAAAGCGTTTTCGAAATGAACATTATAAACGCTACATTAAGCATTTTTCAAAAATTAAAAAATGTTTTAAATGCTTCTTATAAATGCTTATAATATCCACAATCCGAAAGCTAAAAGACTATTATAGAATCTGGTTCTATAATAGTTTCTAATTCTCTAAATTTTATGGTTTTGAAAAATGCTTATTGAAGAGTTTTCAATCTTTCATAAGATACCTCAGTAATACCACTTGAAAGTTTATTTAAAATTTAATTGTTAAAAGCATTATCAACATTACAAATTTCGAAAATGCTTTGAACACGTATTTCAATGACAATAAAATTTTGAGAAATACAACTACCTTCCATGCTTTTTTATTGTAAATATTTCGTAATTATAATCATTAATAAGAAACATTTTCGCTACTGGATAATTAAAGAAAAATGCTTTTTGTAGTGTTTCCTACTGCCAGCCAGCTGCATCTTTCATAAGAAACCGCAGTAATACCACTTTCAAATTATTAAAATTATTGTTGTTAAAAGCATTATCAACGCAATACGTATTTGAAAATAATTTATATATATGGTCAGACTGTGAAGGCTTTCACGGCCGGTCATAATACTATCTAAAGTGTTTTCCGGGCTACAAAGCCGTGGTCCAATGGAACTGCTTCCTGACGTTTCGTCTACTACTGCGACAGACATTATCAAAGGCGATGAGGCAGTGGGCGAAGTGATCTCCCTTGCTTCCCGACGATTATATTTATGGTTATCAACTTTCAAGTGGTATTACTGCGGTTTCTTTATGGAAGTTTGAAAACCCTACAATAAGCATTTTTCAAAAGCTTAGAGATGAATTAAACGCTTTTTATAAATGTTTGAAAACACTGTAAAAATCATTTTTCATGAATTATCCAGTAGCGTAAATGCTTCATATTAATGACTATTTTTACGAAATATTTACAATATGAAAGCATGGAACGTAATTGGATTTCTCAAAGTTTGATTGTCATTGAAATACACACTCAAAGCATTTTCGAAATTTATAATGTTGATAATGCTTTTAACAGTAAAATTTTAAAGAAACTTTTAAGTGGTATTAATGCGGTTTTTAAACAACATTAAAAACTTTACAATAAGCATTTTTTAAAAGTTTGTTGATTATTTCACATGCTTTCTATAAATGCTTATAATAACAGAATAACTACAATTTGAAAGCTAAGAAACTATTATCGGATTTAGCTGTAATTCTTGTTGCAATGCTTAAATATAAAGCATTTTCAAAAATTTATTTTGTTGTTAATGCTTGTAACAATATTATTTTAAAGTGGTACTACTGCGGATTTTTATCAATGCCGCAGCTTGTTGGACATTGAAAACACTTCAAAAAGCTTTTTTCAAGAATAATCTAGTGCTGAAAATTCTTCTTATTAATGCTTATAAATAAGAAATGTTTACATTCTGAAAACATGCGACGTGGTTTTATTTCTCAAAATTTGATGGTAATTGAAATAATAATTACCCAAAGCATTTTCAAAATTTTATAATATTGATAATGCTTATAATAGGCAAAGTTTTAAAAACTTTAAGGTGGTATTATTGAGTTTTTTTATGAAACATTAAAAGCTCTACATTAAGCATTTTTTAACAGTTTAGAAATGTTCTAAATACTTTTTTAGAACATTTTGCACCAACATTATACAAAAGTCTAGCTACGTAATTCGACGTTCTTTAATCACTTTCGACATCTCTTCAGCCCACACCTTGACCAGAAACACGTTTAGCAACGCCGAAATCATATGTTCGAGACCGTAATGAACTTGACCATCCTCAGCAAGAAGAGAACAATGGCGGTCTTTGTCCGTATTGTTGTTAATGATCGTTATCGGTGTGTTGTCGCGGCTAATTAATGACGTGAATAAAAAATATTTCATAACACGATTCCATTCATATAGCGGCAATAATGTCGTTATTCCATTGTTCGCGGGCAGCCTTGCACCATTTTACACACAGGCAAGAGAGAGATGAAACGAAAAAGTTTTATTTACACGGCCAATAATAATAGTGGATGTAGATTTTTCGGAGTGTAACCTAGTTTCTGGTCTATAGTGTCACACATTTTTTGTGGTCGTGGGTGTTTTGTAACGGCCGTTCCTCATGTTAATGTAATTGGGTTAGTTTTGTTACCGTATCTTGGATCGTTTTTTGTCTACTTATAGATAATCACTTTGTGCCCTTTTTTTCCCTCAATTTAGAACGAATAAATTCGCTGTTTTGACTGTAAAGAACCACAAATGCTGCAGGAGTTGCAACATGGACTTGACGCAACGCACAGCTGAGATTCAATTGTTCGATTAGAATTTCTATTTTTTCCAATTTCGACTTTCACGTGTTTAATTAACAACAAATCCGATTATTCACGGTGATTGAAATAACCTTATTCAAGCGGCTCGATAACAGGTTGGCTGTTATAAAATGGCAAAGGTTGTTGTCTTGTTTTTAACAACTTTTTCGATTAAGATCTTTTTCAACTTTAAAATTTCTTAGAAATTTGATTTAATTTTTTTTAGGTTTCTTAACCTAATATTTTAGCTAATCTTTTAAACAATTGTTTCTAAATACAGAATGGAAACGAGTTCTACGACATACTTCAAGTGCGCCGAAACCCCGCACCACCACTACCCCCACCCCAGTCCCTTCAATGCAGCGCGATAGTGGGAGATTAAATACCACGGAGCTCACCACAGTCGAATCAGTCAACATCGGGAAGCGCGGAAAATCACTTCGCCCAATGTGTCATCGCTTTTGATAATGCCTGCCGCAGCTGTAGGCGAAACGTCAGGAAGAAATTCCATTGGATTTAAAGCCCCGAAAATACTTTAGATTGTTTTTTTTTTATGTTTGACGAGTTTTATCTTCATGTTCGAAGCTATTAAAAGGGTATTTATTAGAAGCATTATCAACATCAGTAAAACGTAAAAAACGCATAAAACTATAAAGTTCGGAAATTAAAACGAAATTCCATAATGCTTTGTCTTTAAGAACCTTAACATCTACCAAATATTGAATATTGAAAAGTATAATTGTGATTATTAATAGTAATTATATGAAGCATTTTCAAGATGTATTTATTCATGAATAATGCTTTTTGTAGGTTCTTTATTTTTGAGTGGAAACTCTTTGAAATTTCTAAAAATATCCCTGTACTAATGGGTAATTTTCAATTTATACTTGTAACCCTGAAGATGGCAATATACAATCGAAACATCGGCAAACTACGTTGAAATCCTATCTATTTGAAACAAGAATGATGGTTAGTTCAAGACAAGATTGCAGCTAAATTCCATAATAGTCTTTTAGCTTTTAAATCATGAACATTCTGTTTTAATAAGCATTTATAAAAAGACCCTTTCGGAGGTCGATTCTTTGGAACTTTTTAGAATCGCGTTTTTGGACCAATTTTAAAAAACCTCTCTGGAGGTTAATTTTATTCGAATTGAATTTGTTACGTTCTTAGGGGATTTCAAACGTGCCATTTCGATCAAAAACAGCACAAAAAAAATTCCGAAATTGTCCAAAGAGGTACGATCCAAAGAGATACGAGTCCACGACTTTTTCCTCAATTTTCAACTATGACCGCCTGTAACTTGAGAACGCCTGGACCGATTGGAGTAAATCCAACGGTTTTTTCCTCTTCTGGAGGTCATCTCGCACCTTTCACCAGAGAAAGTTCTGTAGGTACAATATTTTCGGAGATAGACCCCTAAGGGATCGCAAACGAGAAATTTCGATAAAAAAAAAAGCAAAAAAATTTTCCGATTTTTTTTCTAAATTGTCCAAAGGGGGGGGGGGTATTACGACTTTTTTTCTCAATTCTCAACTTTGATCGTCTGTAACTTGAGAACGCCTGGAGCGATTGGAGTAAATCCAACTGTTTTTTCCTCTTCTTGATGTCCTCCCACCATCGGAAGTCCCGTGGGTGCAATATTTTTGGAGATGGACTCCTTTGGTGGTCGATTTTTAGGCACTTTCAGAATCGCGTTTTTGGGCCATTTAAAAAAAAAAGGTTAATTTTATTCGAATTGAGTTTGTTACGTTTTTAGGGGATTGCAAACGTGTCATTCCGATCAAAAAAAGCAAAAAAAAAATCCGATATTTCTTCGAAAATGTCCAAAGGGGGTATTACGACTTTTTTCTCAATTCTTAACTTTGACCGCCTGTCACTTGAGAACGCCTGGACCGATTGTAGTAAATCCTACTGTTTTTTCCTCTTATTGATGTCCTCTTTCATCTCCCACATTCGGAAATTCAGTAGGTGCATTATTTTCGGAGATAGACCCCTTCGGGAGTCGATTTTTAGGCACTTTTAGAACCGCGTTTTAGGACCATTTTTAAAAAAAACCTCTTTAGAGGTTAATTTCATTCGAATTGATTTTGTTACGTTCTTAAGGGATTGCAAACGAGCCATTCCGATAAAAAAAAACCAAAAAAATTTTCCGAATTTTTTTCGAAATTGTCCAAAGGGGGAGAATTTTTAATTTTGTTTTTAAAATTTTTGACACGAAATATGATTTCAAGATTTAACTAAATTCTGAGTTTAAACTTGGAACTTAATTGAATGTCGACTTTAAATACGGAGTTTAACCAAAGTACGACGTAAACACAAAATTTAAACTCGTAATTTAACTATAGTTCTAATTTGAACTCAAAATTTAAATCCGCCTCTATACAATAAATTTAATCTCAGTAAATAACCAAACTTTGTCTTTGAACTTGATCTCATGTCTATGATGTCTTGATCAATGATGAATTTAACAAAATTACAATTTTAAATACAAAATTTAAAATCTAAATTTTCACAAAATTTTTTCTTTAAGCAGGAAGTTTAACTAAATTACGACTTTGAATCTGAAATTTAACTAAATTGCGATTTTATACACAAAATTTAAATTTTAACTTGGAATTTACCTAAATTGCGACTTTAAACACTGAAATATTCTAAATTCTGAGAACAGATCGTAATTTAAACTCGAAGTTTAAGTAAATTACGACGGTAAATTTGGAATCTAATTGCAATCCGACTCTGAACACGGAATTTAATTAAATTTTATCTCTGAACTTGGAGTTTTCCAAGATTGTGACTTTAAGCACGAAGTTCAACTAAATTTCGTCTCTAAACATGGTATTTATCGAAATTACGACTTTGAACTCAAAACTGAAGAAACTTACTTTTTCTAAACACAAAATTTTAATTCGGAATTTAACTAATTACGAATTTAATTTAAATTTAACTTGAATTCAATATTTAACAAAATTTGAAATTTTGCGTTTAAAATTTTTAACACGGTTCAACTAAATTTTCGAGTTTGAATTCAGAACTGCACTGAACTCCTACTTTAAATACAAAATTTTAATTCGGAATTAACTAATTCGAATTTAATTTAAATTTAACACAATTTTAAATTTTGCGTTTAAAATTTTTAACACGAAATTTGATATCAGGGATTAACTAATTTCTTTTTATGGGATTAACAAATTAACTCTTAATTAAATTTCGTCTTTAAACACGAAGTTTAACTAAATTATGGATTTGAACTCGGAATTTAAATAAATTCGAACTCTAAATACAAAATTTAAACTCGAAATTTAATTGTATTCCGACTTTGAACATAGAACTTGACTCAGTTTTATCTTTAAACTTGGACTTTCCTAAATTGCGACTTTAAGCACTAAATTTAACTAAATTTCGTCTCTAAACATGGAGTTGAGCTAAATTACGACTCTTAATTCAGAACTGCACTGAACTCCTACTTTAAATACAAAATTTTAATTCGGAATTTAATTTAAATTTAACACAATTTTAAATTTTGCGTTTAAAATTTTGAACACGAAATGTGATATCAGGGTTTAACTAAATTCTTTAGTTTAGACTTGGAACTTAATTAAATTTCGTCTTTAAACACGGAGTTTAACTAAATTACGACTTTGAACTCGGAATTTAAATAAATTCAAACTTTAAAAACAAAATTTAAACTAGAAATTGAATCGTGTTCCGACCTTGAACCTAGAACTTGACTAAGTTTTAACTTTAAACTTGGACTTTCCTAAATTGCGACGTTAAGCACGAAATTTAACTAAATTTCGTCTCTAAACATGGAGTTGAGCTAAATTACGACTTTGAATTCAGAACTGCACTGAACTCCTACTTTAAATACAAAATTTTAATTCGGAATTTAACTAATTTCGAATTTAATTTAAATTTAACTTGAATTCAAAATTTAACAAAATTCTAAATTTTAAATGTTGCGCTTAAAATTTTTAACACGAAATTTGATCTCAGGATTTCACTAAATTTTTTAGTTTAGACTTGAAACTTAATTAAATGTCGACTTTAAATACGGAATTTAACCAAAGTACGACGTAAACACAAAATTTAAACTCGGAATTTAAATAAACTACTACCCTGAACTCGGAATTTAACTATAGTTCTCATATGAACTCAAAATTTAAATCTGCCTCTATACAGAAAATTTAAACTCGGTAAATAGCTAAACTAAACTGTATTTAACGTAAATACAAAATTTTAATTCAGTATTTAACTAATTACGAATATAATTTAAATTTAACTTAAATTCAATGTTTAACAAAATTTTAAATTTTGCGTTTAAAATTTTTAACACATAATTTTATCTCAGGATTTAACTAAATTCTGAGTTTAGACTGGAAACTTAATTAAATGTCGATTTTAAGTATGGAGTTTAACTAAATTGCGACTTTGAACTCGGAATTTACCTAAATTGCGACTTTAAACACTGAAATTTACTAAATTCTGAGAACAGATCGTAATTTAAACTCGGAGTTTAACTAAATGACAACTGTGAACTTGGAATTTAATTGCATTTTGACACTGAACACGGAATTTAATTAATTTTTAACTCTGAACTAGATTTTTCTAGATTGTAACTTTAAATGCAAAGTTCAACTAAATTTCGTCGCTAAACATGGAGTTTATCTAAATTAAGACTTTGAACTCAGAAATGAAGAAACTTAGTTTTGATGCGAAATTCTAATTCGGAATTTAACTAATTACGAATGTAATTTAAATTTAACTTGAATTCAATATTTAACAAAATTTAAAATTTTACGTTTAAAATTTTTGACACGAAATTTGATCTCAGGATTTAACTAAATTTCGAGTTTAGACTTGGACTTTAATTAAATGTCGGCTTTAAATACAGAGTTTAACCAAAGTACGACATAAACACAAAATTTAAACTCGGAATTTAACTAAACTACTACCCTGAACTCGGAAATTAACTATAGTTCTAATTTCGACTCAAAATTTAAATCCGCCTCTATACAGAACATTTAAACTCGGTAAATAACTAAACTTTGACTTTGAACTTGGAATTTAACTAAATTGAAATTTTAAATACAACAAAATTTAAATTCTGAATTCCACTAAATTTTGTCTTTAAACACGGGGTTTAACTAAATTACGACTTTGAACTCAATTTAAATAAATTCGGACTTTAAATACAAATTCTAAACTCGAAGTTTAAATGTATTCTGACCTTGAACATAGAACTTAACTAACTTTTTACTTTGAAGTTTTATTTTCCTAATTGCGACTTTAAGCACGGAGTTTAACTAAATTTTTTCTCTAAGTCCACAGAGTTGAACTAAATTATGACTTTAAATACAGAATTTAACTACATTTTGACTATAAACAGGAAATTAAAACGCGGAGTTTAACTAAATTTTGACTTTAGAGTCAACTAAGTTCAACTAAATTCCGACATCACACTCGGAGTTGACTTTGAAATTAGAATTTTACTGGATTCTGAGTTTAAATACAAAATTTAAATTCAGAGTTTAACTAATTTTGGGATTTAAGTTAAATGTAATTTAAATTCGAAATTTTTCAAAATTTGGTTTTATGTTTCAATCAATTTCAATCAAAAAAACAAAATTTACATATTTCAAATTTGTTTGAAACTCTACCGGCTGTGTCAAAAAATACTAAAGTTGTTTTTTTTTTAACGGAACACCTTGTATGATTGTTGATTTTTGGGTTTTGCTTTCAAAAGTGACACGTCAACTAACTATAATCAAAATAACCCGTTTTGTTTCGTTATCGAATCCCTAATAGTTTGAGGATTGGCACAATGCGCAGAAGCATCAATCGAGATTTATATATATAATGAAAATATACAACCCACCACTCACCCAAGGATATGAGCAAATAATATCGTTGGGTCAGTGGTGGGTTGCATATTTTGCCACGTTTAAACGCACCTCGAGCTTAGTGATGATGGACGCGATTCACCTGAGGGAATGATGTCATCAGGGCGGTCTTAACAGTTTGAACCTTCATTTCTTTTGTTTGTTGTGGTTGCGTGGGATGGATGTGGTTATATATCCCAAGTGTATAATGAAAAAGCAAAAGACGCAGCGTGAAGAATTAATATCATTCACATTGTTTCAGTTCAAAGCTTATGACAGACCCTATTATGTGTTTACAACGTGACATATGATGCCCATCGTTTTGGTACATTTTTAATTATTTTTAAAGGGATAGAAGAAAAAACTCAAAGAAATGTTTGGTTATCGATATCGACTTCGACTAGTATCGAGGGGGGGGGGCGGGTATTACGACTTTTTTCTCTCAATTCTCAACTTTGATCGTCTGTAACTTGAGAACGCCTGGAGCGATTGGAGTAAATCCAACTGTTTTTTCCTCTTCTTGATGTCCTCCCACCATCGCACGTCCCGTGGGTGCAATATTTTTGGAGATGGACTCCTTTGGTGGTCGATTTTTAGGCACTTTCAGAATCGCGTTTTTGGGCAATTTTAAAAAAAAAGGTTAATTTTATTCGAATTGAGTTCGTAACGTTTTTAGGGGATTGCAAACGTGTCATTCCGATCAAAAAAAGCAAAAAAAAAAGCCGATATTTCTTCGAAAATGTCCAAAGGGGGTATTACGACTTTTTCTCAATTCTCAAATTTGACCGCCTGTCACTTGAGAACGCCTGGACCGATTGGAGTAAATCCTACGGTTTTTTCCTCTTAATGATGTCCTCTTTCATCTCCCACAATCGGAAATTCGGTAGGTGCAATATTTTCAGAGATAGACCCCTTCGAAAGTCGATTTTTAGAATCCCGTTTCTAGACCATTTTTAAAAAACCTTTTTAGAGGTTAAATTCGTTCGACTTGAGCTTGTTAAGTTCTTAGGGGATTGCAAGCGTGCCATTCCGAAAATTACAGACAGACGAGCGATTGCGAGCATTTATATTTTTGCAAAGGCTTATGAAAACCTCAGGTGTTGCTGATTCCTTCAGTCGGTACCACTGCCATAAATACGGAAGTAATGATTTGAAATTTGCGAAAACCTGAGGTAATTACGTTCGATAGACCTTTCTCCACGGCCCATCGTCCACCTAATTAAAACAACTTTTTCTGGGGCCGTTTTCAGAGCGATCGTGGTCTAGATTTTTATCTAACGGACCAGTTGGTGCACTACTTTCCACTCATAGAACGTTTATCCGATTGGACACGTGACAATCATAAGAAAAGGCTTCGAAGACATTATTGTGTAACCAAGAGGCTTAAGTGCCATTGTTTCGTACCATAACACGCTTCTCAATAATTATTGTTAAGGATTCTTTTTTTTTTGTTTAATTATTATTGCAGTACCGTGAAAAAGTAGGCCAGGAGAGTGTCGAAACTCCTCCGAAAATCCAATCTATCCATCATACATACAAGCGAACATGACTAAAGGCGTGGCCTAGACGAGGAAATTACACTTATTAGGGAGTGTGTTTGAACAGATGATGGCAAGATAGCTCCAGGATATGTACGCGATGTGAGAACTTGAAAAAACAATGCATGGACTTGACCTTTCTCCATTAACCGCGAGCTTTTCTATTTGTTCTAAAAATTGCGTGTTTTGTTTACCTTAGAGGAACGGTAAAATTGTTACGACTTTGCTTAGTAAATACTGCCAAAATGTGATCGTGGTGGTAGAGAAAATCAATTTCATAACGTAACACGAACTCGAGAATCTCTCATGCAAATTAGAGGACCCACCAAGCGGTCTAACGGTACTTTAATTATTCCCAAAACAACTGAAACAACTAACCCGATATACATGCCAGTTATTCGTGGTCTAATGGGTTCTTTAACGGCCGATATAAATCTGCCATCGCCATCGGTTGAGTCACATCTATGGGACTTTCGGAAGCAAACATCACAGAGTTTTTCCAGTTCTCACGACAATTCCCATCGTCACCGTCATCATAATCATATCGACGACCGGTTCTGTAACGCCTCGGAATTGGTTCAACCGATTTTTAATGCCTAATGTTTTGTTTATCTGCTACTCTGTCCACTTAGCGAGATACCCACCTAAAAGTCGTTAAAAACCAGTTTTAAAAATAAACCATCCAGAACCCGAGGTAGGTAATAAATTCAGCAGGAAAAAAGTGCCAACGATAATGAAACCAGTCTATAGTAGTTCCAGGCAGGTAGTACTTTGAGTCGTGAGTAAGTTAGGGCGTCTGCTGCCTGTTACCTTTACTTTATTTCACAGGTAGATCACTCGAAAAGCGAACGCATTTATGTGTTTAGAGGGTTCAGGCAGGTATGAGACAGGGGCGACATCTAACGGTGACGCAGTTGAACTCAGAGATTATAGATGGCGCTGCCGCTGTAAGCACTCTTCGTCCATTGCATCAAAGTCATTTATCTAAAAATTTGAATTTGGGGCCTTATATTGATGATTTCTGAGCCTTACTGTTCCATAACAAGGATTCTTACTAGAAAACATTTTGAAATTGTGACGTAAACCTAAGCATGACTTGCCATTTTTTTGATGAAAAATTCTCAGGCCATTGTTCTATACAGCGGAATGTCATATATTTTGTCTCACAAGTAGATCACCCGAAAAACGAACTCATTCATGTGTTTAGAGAGTCCAGGCAAGTACAAGACAGTGGCGACATCTAATGGTGACGCAGTTGAACTCAGAGATTATAGATGGCGCTCGTGTTTTAAGCGCTCATCAAAGTAATTTATCAAAAAATTTCAATTTGACGCTCTATATTGATGATTAGTCTTACTGTTACATAACAAGGATTCTTACTAGAAAACGTTTTGAATTCGGGCCATTCTTCTGTATAGCATTGTACAGCGGAATGTCATATCTCGAAATATGTTTCTTCTTCCTGGGTTGAAATTTTTGAAGGTAATTTTAAAGAAGTCGATGAAGACCGTTGTTAAAAGAAGACGCATTGAAGAATAATAAAGAAATTGAAAAGAAGCAAAAGCCATGTGGTGGAGTCTGAAGAAATAATCTAAAAAGATAAGTTAACAGGACCCTGTCCTTCCACTCTTGATTACACTTCATTGCACTCTTAATGGTATAGTACCATTCAACTTTTGCAAACAGTATTATGCATCTTCACACGTCACACTAAACGTTCCTAGAAATATATATTCTATTTTTAGAATCAATAACGTATTTACCATCAATTTCCTACACTTTTAAGACGTCACCGCACGTATTTATAAACCTGAAGACTTCTGAATAATACCCACTAATTAAGAAATAACGTTACCACAGGAAGGTCGTGTGATCTAACACTGAATTAGCATATAAATACCAAACAAGAAGATTCACAAAATGGCGCGGCACTCATAAAAGCTTCGAATCAGATTCCAGCCTGACAGATGCTCTTAAGATTGATGGTGGTCACTCGAATTCAATGGGTGTTCTATAGAAGATCACCTAAGAGCTGATACACATTCACACGAAATAAGTCCAGAGTCATCAACCTTTCTAGTACCACATATAAATATGCATGACCGTTAAAAATCTCACAGTTCCGAAAAATGAAGAATCACTAATTGCATTATAATTTCAAATTATCATCATTCGAAGAAGTGGAAAAGTGAATTTTTGATAGGACAACAGTTACAACCGGAGAGGTCCAATTAGCGTATTTATCTGTTTACGCCTTCGTGAAATGAAAGCGAACACTTTCCACGTCACTTAATTTCGCCGAAAGTGTCTCAGAAGCGGGAATTTGGGTCAACGATTGTCATGTGTTTGCTGTTTTCTTTGAAATGAGCAATTCGATGGAAAAGTTTGGCTTTAACCAAGACAGTAGTATGATTAGTGTTAATGAGTCAGTAGATCAGCTTTTATTATGTATGCAAGTTGAATATTCAGTGAGCCTTTGGAAATGTCCTTTCTCGAATACAAGGAAAATCACAATACCCACTTTTATCCCATATCCTGGTTAGTAAAAAAAAAAACATTAACAAGTACCCACTCTAATTTTGTCTGGTTCCTTATCTTTTGCAAAACCCAACCGGAAATAACTCACTGGGTAAGGTGGTAGGACACCTTCTATCAAAACAATAACAATTTGTTGGTTGCCCTTATACATGTCAGCTGAAACCTAGAAGAAAATATATGGGTTCTTCTTTAAGAATAAAGGAATTAGTAAGTGTTAGTAAAAGTGTGTGGCTATCAAAGTTGGATTGGTGTCAAAAGCTGCGTTATTTGGGAAAAATGAGCTAAATACGAGAAGAAATGTTATATTTTTTAGGAAAAATAACCAAGTTAGTAAGTGTTAGTAAAAATTTCAATGACGATTCGAGGTTTACCAAAACTGTATTGAGCACTTTATTTGTTAAAAAGAAAATCAGCTGAAAGTAATAGTAAAAGTGTCTAAGTTACCAAAATTGGTAGAGTCTGGAACGCAAAAAAAAATTGGAAAAAGTAATCTGAAAATAACAACAAAAAACGTATAGGTTTTTGTTTCAAAATAACAAAGTTAGTAAGTGTTAGTAAGAGTGTATAAGTTACCAAAATTGGTATAGTCTGGAACGCTGTGTTGGTTGGAAAAGTAAACTGAAAATAAGAAAAGAAAATGTATGGGTCTTTGTTTCAAAATAACAAAGTTAGTAAGTGTTAATAAAAGTTTTAATACCAATTTGAAGTTACCGAAATTGTATTGGACTACTGTATTATTTGAAAAGAAAATCAGCTGAAAAAAAAAGAGTAAAAACTTAAGTGTTTCTTTTTGAGAATAACAAAGTTAGTAAGTGTTAGTAAGAGTGTATAAGTTACCAAAATTGGTATAGTCTGGAACGCTGTGTTGGTTGGAAAAGTTAACTGATAATAAGAAAAGAAAATGTATGGGTCTTTGTTTCAAAATAACAAAGTTAGTAAGTGTTAATAAAAGTTTTAATACCAATTTGAAGTTACCGAAATTGTATTGGACTACTGTATTATTTGAAAAGAAAATCAGCTGAAAAAAAAAGAGTAAAAACTTAAGTGTTTCTTTTTGAGAATAACAAAGTTAGTAAGTGTTAGTAAGAGTGTATAAGTTACCAAAATTGGTATAGTCTGGAACGCTGTGTTGGTTGGAAAAGTTGACTGATAATAAGAAAAGAAAATGTATGGGTCTTTGTTTCAAAATAACAAGGTTAGTAAGTGTTAACAAAAGTTTTAATACCAATTTGAAGTTACCGGAATTGTATTGGACTACTGTATTAGTTGAAAGGAAAGTCAGCTGAAAAAAAGAGTAAAAACTTAAGTGTTTCTTTTTGAAAATAACAAAGTTAGTAAGTGTTAGTAAGAGGGTATAAGTTACCAAAATTGGTATAGTCTGGAACGCTGTGTTGGTTGGAAAAGTAAACTGAAAATAAGAAAAGAAAATGTATGGGTCTTTGTCTCAAAATAACAAAGTTAGTAAGTGTTAATAAAAGTTTTAATACCAATTTGAAGTTACCGGAATTGTATTGGACTACTATATTAGTTGAAAAGAAAGTCAGCTAAAAAAAAGAGTAAAACTTAAGTGTTTCTTTTTGAGAATAACAAAGTTAGTAAGTGTTAGTAAGAGTGTATAAGTTACCAAAATTGGTATAGTCTGGAACGCTGTGTTGGTTGGAAAAGTAAACTGAAAATAAGAAAAGAAAATGTATGGGTCTTTGTTTCAAAATAACAAAGTTAGTAAGTGTTAATAAAAGTTTTAATACCAATTTGAAGTTACCGGAATTGTATTGGACTACTGTATTAGTTGAAAAGAAAGTCAGCTGAAAAAAAGAGTAAAAACTTAAGTGTCTCTTTTTGAAAATAACAAAGTTAGTAAGTGTTAATAAAAGTTTTAATACCAATTTGAAGTTACCGGAATTGTATTGGACTACTGTATTAGTTGAAAAGAAAGTCAGCTGAAAAAAAGAGTAAAAACTTAAGTGTTTCTTTTTGAGAATAATAAAGTTAGTAAGTGTTAGTAAGAGTGTATAAGTTACCAAAATTGGTATAGTCTGGAACGCTGTGTTGGTTGGAAAAGTAAACTGAAAATAAGAAAAGAAAATGTATGGGTCTTTGTTTCAAAATAACAAAGTTAGTAAGTGTTAATAAAAGTTTTAATACCAATTTGAAGTTACCGAAATTGTATTGGACTACTGTATTAGTTGAAAAGAAAGTCAGCTGAAAAAAAGAGTAAAAACTTAAGTGTTTCTTTTTGAGAATAACAAAGTTAGTAAGTGTTAGTAAGAGTGTATAAGTTACCAAAATTGGTATAGTCTGGAACGCTGTGTTGGTTGGAAAAGTAAACTGAAAATAAGAAAAGAAAATGTATGGGTCTATGTTTCAAAATAACAAAGTTAGTAAGTGTTAATAAAAGTTTTAATACCAATTTGAAGTTACCGAAATTATATTGTATATAGTGCATTATATTGGACTACTGTATTAGTTGAAAAGAAAGTCAGCTGAAAAAAAGAGTAAAAACTTAAGTGTTTCTTTTTGAGAATAACAAAGTTAGTAAGTGTTAGTAAGAGTGTATAAGTTACCAAAATTGGTATAGTCTGGAACGCTGTGTTGGTTGGAAAAGTAAACTGAAAATAAGAAAAGAAAACGTATGGGTCTTTGTTTCAAAATAACAAAGTTAGTAAGTGTTAATACCAATTTGAAGTTACCGGAATTGTATTGGACTACTGTATTAGTTGAAAAGAAAGTCAGCTGAAAAAAAGAGTAAAAACTTAAGTGTCTCTTTTTGAAAATAACAAAGTTAGTAAGTGTTAGTAAGAGTGTATAAGTTACCAAAATTGGTATAGTCTGGAACGCTGTGTTGGTTGGAAAAGTAAACTGAAAATAAGAAAAGAAAATGTATGGGTCTTTGTTTCAAAATAACAAAGTTAGTAAGTGTTAATAAAAGTTTTAATACCAATTTGAAGTTACCGGAATTGTATTGGACTACTGTATTAGTTGAAAAGAAAGTCAGCTAAAAAAAAGAGTAAAAACTTAAGTGTTTCTTTTTGAAAATAACAAAGTTAGTGTTAGTAAGACTGTATAAGTTACCAAAATTGGTATAGTATGGAACGCTGTGTTGGTTGGAAAAGTAAACTGAAAATAAGAAAAGAAAATGTATGGGTCTATGTTTCAAAATAACAAAGTTAGTAAGTGTTAATAAAAATTTTAATACCAATTTGAAGTTACCGGAATTGTATTGGACTACTGTATTAGTTGAAAAGTCAGCTGAAAAAAAGAGTAAAAACTTAAGTGTTTCTTTTTGAAAATAACAAAGTTAGTAAGTGTTAGTAAGAGTGTATAAGTTACCAAAATTGGTATAGTCTGGAACGCTGTGTTGGTTGGAAAAGTAAACTGAAAATAAGAAAAGAAAATGTATGGGTCTTTGTTTCAAAATAACAAAGTTAGTAAGTGTTAATAAAAGTTTTAATACCAATTTGAAGTTACCGGAATTGTATTGGACTACTGTATTAGTTGAAAAGAAAGTCAGCTAAAAAAAAGAGTAAAAACTTAAGTGTTTCTTTTTGAAAATAACAAAGTTAGTGTTAGTAAGACTGTATAAGTTACCAAAATTGGTATAGTATGGAACGCTGTATTGGTTGGAAAAGTAAACTGAAAATAAGAAAAGAAAATGTATGGGTCTTTGTTTCAAAATAACAAAGTTAGTAAGTGTTAATAAAAGTTTTAATACCAATTTGAAGTTACCGGAATTGTATTGGACTACTGTATTAGTTGAAAAGAAAGTCAGCTGAAAAAAAGAGTAAAAACTTAAGTGTTTCTTTTTGAAAATAACAAAGTTAGTAAGTGTTAGTAAGAGTGTATAAGTTACCAAAATTGGTATAGTCTGGAACGATGTGTTGGTTGGAAAAGTAAACTGAAAATAAGAAAAGAAAATGTATGGGTCTTTGTTTCAAAATAACAAAGTTAGTAAGTGTTAATAACAATTCTTCTCCATCTACAATATCGTCAACGAATAATAGTAAATTACAAAGTTGTGAGTGACTATTCAGCCGCATATACGTACATATAACCTGTCACTTGATAACTATCTCAATTAGCTCATTATAGCGACACAAAAATTAGTTTTTCGTTAGTTAACCTAGCTCTTCAGTTCGAAGCCAGTTACAGCTACTGCCTTTATCTCTTTTCAGGGTGTAGATGTAAAAAAGTGAAGACAAAGAAAACTTCTCCATTCACTTTTAGAAATCCCAACAAACTTGTGTGCTTTATCTACAGATATCTTCATCTTCAATCACCTTAATGACATAGATTTAAGCAGAAAAAAAAGAATTAAGTAATTGCTCCGTAAGCCCACTTTCACTGTTTATGATCAAGAAATTTACAGTGAAAGGAAGAATATTGGTAATTTAAAGGATCAGCGTTTTAGTAAAAAAAAACACCCAGAAGGATGTGAAACAGTCAAACATAAACGGAAGAAAACTAGAAGAAGAGTAAAATAGTGTCCTTAATCTTGTCTGCTAAGTGAGACAGGGAATAAAAAGTGCAGAAATTAACTAATTATTCATTCGCTATAGAATAGAAAATAAAAAGAAGAAATAGTGCAGTAGAAAACAGTTCTCAAGTAAACTCGTTTTTTTTTGCCTTCAGAGCTACATATAACTTTGGTTTTCTTCAAACTGACGCTTTCTTCTAATTAGTTAAAGAACTAGACAAATACTAAAGTTTTTCAACTTTAAGTCCTCCTTAAGTAGGGATTTTCCCTCTTCAGCTTTGCCCAGCTGCAAGAAAAATTTGACTGACCTACAGTACTAAAAAAAAGGTGAAGAAAATTCCTAAAGAAGATTTAGAACTAACCAAATATAGTACCAACCGAGGTGTTAATAACCCGACACCAAGTTTTCTTCAATCCGTTTGCTTAGGTTCAATGAGTCGAAGTAATGCCGCCTAGAACCTAAACGTATATATGTTCCAGCTTTCTTATTGAAATCAATACATAAATCATTACGTCACTTCCAAGCACACCAACAATCACTTTGCCGGTACTACCACGCACTTCTAATTAGCCGAATCTATCAATCACACCAATGCCTTGCTCGAGTCAAAGGCTTTAGGAGTTTTCTTTAATGACACAAGACTATTCGGGTTTTAATAGGTTGAAATCATAATTTAAGCGTTTATGTTGCTAGGAGGTACCAAAGGTGAGCGATTAGTACCTTGGTACCGTTGTAGGTGTGGTATAATAACAAATTTTGTTTCAGAAAACTGTGAGAATAATTGAGTTGTCCTCACAGCTATCCCATCATACTGTTCTGAAATGCGAGCAAGACTAAAAAAAAAATAAAAACCTAGAGAATTACGGATAAGCATGAAGCAATAAGTAGGTCTCCAACAAAAATGAAATTTTCTCCCTTCCATTTTAAAGAACAGCACCAGCATCGCCCACGAAGACACCAAATACATAATGTATTAGATTATTCATCACATTCCGATTTGCTCAACACACGTCAGTCGATCTTGACCTCATAAAGAATGTAAATTTTTTTCTTACGTCCTGTTTGGCTTAAGTAACTGGAGCTTTTAAGAACCGTCGCCCATTTGCATAACCCCACAATCCTCATCAAAATGGTCTTCGTGTTCCTTTGCATACGCACGAAGAACCTTCAACTTTCTGCTTGGCTGAGCCGCAAACGTCTAGACGAAGAGCTTCAAGGGACAAAGGATCCTCTATCGCCCTCTTCTTCTTCTTCTCCGTTTTTTTTTGTCGTCTTTGACCAACAACAACAACAACAGCAACAGAATAAATTTCAATAAAAATCAGCGCACTCATGCTGGTTTTTATTATGCTCAGTGGTTTTTTCCTGGGTCGTATGAATTATTCATTAGTTCGCCATCATAAACGTGACGTTCGATGAGATTTCGGGGCTACGGTAGAGCAGTTCGGGAGGTCGAAGGCTCATAGAACGAAACAACCGGCTATTTGAGCAAATTGCAACTCTACACCATCAATCAATGGTAACTAAAATTAGTTGATGTACTGACCCAAATCACACAAAAAAATAACAAACAGGTGAAAGAAGACACCAAGAAGAGGGAAAAACAGTTGGATTCACTCCAATCGATCGAGGCGTTTTCAAGTTACAGGCGGTCAAAGTTGAGAATTGAGAAGAAAGTCGTAATACTCCCCCTCTAGACATTTTCAAAAAAACTTTTTTTGTTGCTGTTTTTGATCAGAATGGCGCGTTTGCAATCCATTAAGAACCTAACAAATTCATTTTGAATGAAATTTACCTTTAAAGGGGTTATTTCAAAAAAATGGTCCAAAAATACGATTCTAAAAGTGCCTAAAAATCGACCATCGAAGGGGTCTATCTCCGAAAATATTGCACCCACAGGACTTCCGATCAAGAGGACATCAAGAAGAGGAAAAAACCGTTGGATTCACTCCGATCGGTCGAGGCGTTCTCAAGTTACAGGCGGTCAAAGTTGAGAATTGAGAAAAAAGTCGTAATACCCCTCCTTTTGACATTTTCGAAACAATTTCAGAAATGTTTTTTTGCTCTTTTTTATCGGAATGGCACGCTTGCCATCCCCTAAGAACGTAACAAACTCAATTCGAATGAATTGAACATCTAGACAGGCTTATTAAAAAATTGTCAAAAAACGCGATTCTAAAAGTGATTAAAAATCGACTTCCGAAGGGGTCTATCTCCTAGAATATTGCAGCTATGGAACTGACGATGGTGGGACGTGAAAGAAGACACGTAGAAGAGGAAAAACAGTGGGATTAATCCCCATCGGTCGAGGCGTTCTCAAGTTACAGGCGGTCAATGAAGTTGTTACTGACTTTCTCACTCAGAATTGGTTAGTAAAAAAGTGGGCGTGGCATCCCAAAACATTTTTGGCGATATTTCCCCCCCCCCCCCCACCTTTCCCAGAAGGCTAGATCCGCCACTGCTGAGTAATATAAGAAGACAAAAACTACAACAGACAGACATAACAGATTACAAGAAACAACACCAGGAAAGATGTAACTGAGTCAGCTACGAGCAAACACAAACGAAATACGCAAAAGGATTTGGAATCAACAAGTTGGTCAGCAAAAATTTTGAGTTGGTGTGTTTATGGTGTGCTTTTGTCACACACGCTTTTTTTTTGGCGCAATTTTTTTTTTTTTTTTTTTTTTTTTTTTTTTTTAAATATCCGAACGGTCCTCTGATATAGCGCAAACTGACGTCAAATTATCAACAAAACCTTTGAAATACTTTATTTCATATTCGCAAACTTAACAGCTTTTGAAGAAGGGTAAAAAACGTGCTAAACGAATCTACAATTGAAATTTCACTTTACTAGCTTTGATTGTTCGTAAAAATGTAATATATTTGCCAATTTTTGGGTCACCCTACAGTATCTAAATCAGAAATCAAGGCAGTGTTTATAATAAGGTAACAAAACTTAGCATTAGCACTTAGCATTATTTGGGACACCGTATACTATTTAAAACAGAAATAAACGCTCTATTTATGATAAAACTACTCGAATTAACGCAGTAAATTAATTGATATCAATCTACATGCAAAAATCCTAAAATTCCAGGTTACAAAATTTTTTTGGGACACTTTATACTATCTAAAACGCAAACATACGCCCTATTTGTCACAAAACTACTAGAACCAACGAATAAAATCGACTACTATTGGTTTATGTGGGAAAAGTCGTTAATTCTTTGTTAAGCTTATAGAGCTCTCAAACCGATCCGAAAACCTAATTTTGGGGATCAAAATCGTGCATTTCAGCCTTCAACAGCTTATATCGCGCTTTAATGAAGATTTATCCGAAAAGCTATATGAGGAGCCAAAAAAGTACAATAATTTTAGTGTTTTTTAACAATTTGTGGATAAAATGGCGAAGGAAACGTTCTACAGTAAATATTACTAATATCTGACAACACCAGACTCCTTGAATAATTAAAATTGCTTTCATTACTAAGTTTTAATAACGCTTTCATCGCCTATATCTAACATTTTATTCCACCTTGTCTACGTACTAACTAATCCACCCTTTCTATGTAAAAGACACTGCTTATGGACCTTTTCTGCATTATTAGCCACATCAGTTTTTGAGCCACCCTATACTATCTAAAACTGAAATCAACGACCTATTCATTATAAAAGGACTGGAAGTAACAAATAAAATGGATTACTATCGATTTATATGACACATATCGAAACTTTCATGTTACACATATGGGGCTCTCAAACCGGCCTAAAAAACTAAATTTTGATATAAAAATCGTGCATTGCTGCCTTTAACAGCTAATATCTCGTTTCGATGAAGATTTAGCAGAAAATGTATAAGAAGAGCTAAGGAAGAAAAGGAATAGTGCTACACGTAGAGCCCATGCTTGAAGCTCTGCCTAGAACGGTAACTGAGCACGGGTGGCCCAAAAATAAGGTACAAATTTTGCACTTTTTTTTTAATTTTCTCGAAAACCGTGACAGCTAGCTTCTTTCTGATACATGCATTTGATAGCCCTTGAAGACCTCTTCATACATCATAATAACCTGCATATCGAAAAACCTTACCATTTCCAAGAAAAACACAAAAATGTAAAAATTTCAAAATTTTCAAAGGGGGTAGGTCGTGAAAATTTTCAGCCAAAATCGATTGTCATAGATTTTGTCAAAAATAGTCTCGAATGAAAGAGGGGGTAAAAATATGTAAAAAAAATGCAATTCTGGAATTTTCGGTAATTTCCTTCCCCTTCAAAATGGCGCCAAAAACGTAATTTTTCCAATTTTTATCGACATTTTAATCCTTATATCTATATAATTCAAAAACTGAACATGGTACAACGATGCTATTGACACCCATGGATAGAGCATTCTCGACCACAAAATACCTGCTTAATTTTTCGTTCAAGGTTTTTAATTTAGTTGACGTAATCTTCGATCAAATAAAAACATTAGGTAATTTTTACAAAATTTTAATAGTCTTTCACTTCCCATGAGACTGTTATTAAACTTAGCAAAATAGTAATTAACGTTTTGAGCAGTATTTGAGCCGACTCACACTTAATTGAGTCACCGTTGTTCTATTGCCGTAAATGGCTTTGCTATAAAATGGCAAATGTCACTCTACCCCTATATATGAGAAATTTAATCAGTTAAATCTCGGAACCCAGAAACGATAAAATCGAACAGTTAGTGCCAGTCGAATGGGCTTCGTTAAAGCTATTTTATCAGTCATATACGAAGAACTGATTGTTTGGGCGTGGCACATTTATGAAGCAATATTTGTAATAAACGTGAATACCCTGATGATGGCGTATAGTAGGCGTAAAGTCGAAACGTCGGATATATTTGGTTTCAGCGCCCTTTAGTAACAGTCAGTAAGTTGTAGCAAAAAAGTGTAATTTTAATAAAAAAGTTTCCAAAATAGAACCTTGGGTACCCGCGGAAAGGTTTAGGACCTCAGAGACCTCTAGCCCGTCCTATAAAATGGCCACATACCAAATTTCAGCTTTCTAGCTCGAACCGTTCCCGAGATATCGGCTTAAAACCAAAACTTTTCAGGCGGCCATCTTGGATTTTTAAAAATGTCATTTTTAGCGAATTTTACATAAGGGAAACCTACCATTCGATTTTCAACTTGATATCATCGTCGGTTCATAAAACAGCTATAACCTAGCTACAGTCAGCTACATATAACTATGTGAGCTATATTACCATTCATGGTACCTCCATGGGCACCCAGCATTCAAAGTTGAACCATGTATCATTAACAGTTCTCTAAATATCAACGGTACTCAGCTACTGTAGCTATGATAGCTACGGCAACTATATTACAATTTATAATACCCCCGTAGGTACCTACCATCCAAATTTGAACCATGTACCATCAATGGTACCCTAAATATAACCTTTTCTATATTCCTCCCATTTAAAAAGCATTGCACAATGTATTTCTTATGGGAAACACGTGCAAAAGCCTGAAAACTTATATGCAAAATTTCGTTAATGGTACCCATGGGTTTGGTACCATAAATAAGGTTTCGACCCATGACAACTTGCAGTCCATTCCCTAATGAACCATGGTACCAAATTTCAGCTCTCTAACTTTATTCGTCTCAGAGATATCACCATTTTTTAATTACCCTGTCTACGGCGGCCATTTTTTTTTCGCTTCCATCTTTTATTTATGACGAATCGAATATTGTCCCATTTAAAAAGCGTTGCACAATGTATTTCTTATGGGAAATACACGTGCAAAAGCCTGAAAACTTGTATGCAAAATTTCGTTAACGGTACCCATGGGTTTGGTACCACGACGAAGGTTTCCACCCATGGCAACTTGCAGTCCATTCCCTAATGAACCATGGTACCAAATTTCAGCTCCCTAACTTTATTCGTTTCAGAGATATCCCCATTTTTTAATTACCCTGTCTACGGCGGCCATTTTTTTTCGCCTCCATCTTTTATTCATGACGAAATCAATATTGTCCCATTTAAAAAGCATTGCACAATGTATTTCTTATGGGAAAACGGAAGAAATGGCAAAAAAAAAATAACTACGCCCATGTCTGCCGAAAAATCGAAAAAATACATTTTTGCCCGAATTTGTAACCGCCACTGTCTGGGCGAAAACCCCGTGACGTTATCAGCCAAAAATGAATCCCGACATGAAATTTTCAAATCGACCAGTCTTTGTGAAAACGACCTCGAGGACTGGGCATTTTGCCAATAATCTTCTTAGAAATGTTCAAATTTTCCCCGGCCAGACAGTTTTCCCCGCTTTTCGTCCGATTTTCCTTAGTCTGAGGCTTTAAAGTTAATGTTTACATTTCGGAAATCTCAGCTGTCAGTTGTAGATGAGCGCGGCCGCCGAATGCTTCCGATTACTAGTTAGTGGCTGGCAAATCGGAACCATTCGGGATTTTCGGCCAAAATTTGAAAAATTTTGCATCGTTCGTTTCGAAATTCAATTAAGACCATTTCGCGACATCCCAACGAAAAATGGTTCCTAAGTCCCAAAAAGAAAACATTCCAACGTATCTCCTGGGATAGAAAACCATCGCATTAGATGCACGGTCTGGGCAGAAATATACCTCAAAGTGGCAATTTGAAATTTAAAGTTTAAAAATTCATCAAAATTTCAAATTCAAAGCTAGGACCTTGATTTTCGGCACGATCAAGGGCCCACGTGTGGACTACCTCCCTGAATTATTTCAGATATTTGCTACGAAAATGTCGAATCTACAGGGTGAAATGTGAGAAAAGTACACCAAAATTGGCAAAAAATGCGGCACAAAAAAACTTTTGTAGCTCACCCGGTATAAGAGCTAGACCAAAACTAACGACTGATTTTTTTTTCTCTCCACGTCTTCTAGTTGCCCATATACCACCGAAGCCGGACCGATTTTCGTAAAAATCGCAAAAAACTACCTTCAAATTTTGGACTCGTTTCCTTAATTGTCTTTGGACATTTTTTTGACCACTCTGTATTAACGTGACGCCTTTGGCGAGATAGGATTAAAAGTAGCCAAGGATATGCCCTTTCCCCTGGTACCATCGTTATTGGGCCAGTCGTCTAACTAAAGGGTTCCAGAAGGCCCAGAAGTAGACCATTACAAAATATTTTTCAAAAAACCGTCCCAACTTTGCGATTTTCTGTAGATTTTCCTATTTAACTTATCGGAATTAGACGTAAAAATTGTTCGTCTACACATATGCGGAAATCTACCCGTGGTGTGTCCTATACCCCACATAGCCCCGGAGTTTCGACAAAGACGCCGTAAATTTGGGTACTTAAAAAAACGCATTTTTGACTTTGGTACGCCACTGGTCGGCCCCCCCCCCTCACGTACCGCCAAACCGTCCACATATTTGAAAAGCCCGTTCATTTCTGTATATACGCGCAACACTTCCAATCCCGTCAAATGAGCAGTTTCCGAGTTATAAGCGTTAGAATGGAAAAACCACCAAATATATACAACCAAAATGTCTCCGTTGGCTCGCCTTTATAATCCTCACTGGCGTTCGGATAAAAACGACCATATATTTGGAATGCCCGTTCATTTCTGTATCTACGCCCATTGAACGAAAATCGCGTCAAATGAGTAGTTTTAAAGTTATAAGCGTTAGAAGGGAAAAAATACCAAATATATAAAACCAAAAAGTCAGAGTAAGCTGCTCGTTATACAGGGTGGACCAGGTTTTTGGTGCCAAACTTTAAGGAGGTATTCTACGTCCAAAAATAACCCTAGTTTGCTATATAAACCATAGTCTAAAAATACTCCGTTACGGAAATACAGGGTGTTAAAGTTTTTTTTGAAAAACCAAAAAATTGATTTTTTTCTGAAACTGCCAGAGATATTTTTATGAAATTTTACAGGTGTCAATAGCGATGAAAGACTCAAGTTTTGCAATAGAAAAGGCCTTTTCAGCGTTACCAGTGGCGTGCACTGAGGCTCGTGACTGGCTATTTTTCAACAAAAAAGTGATACGCTACTGGTTTTTCTGAAGATAAAAAGTATATTTGAGGTCCTTGTTCAATTTGAAAGAAAAAAGGCCCCTTGACTTTTTTTCGTAGGGCACACCGTTTAATAATAATAAAATATTTTTAAATGTTTGTGTTTAAATGGGTTACCTAGCTATTTTTTAATTGCATACCACACTTTTAATAGATTATTAATTTTGTTACTTGCGTACCGCCAGATAATCAATATTTGCCACGCCTTGTTGGCGTAGCTATTCATGGCAACCTAAAACAGCCAAGCTTATTTTTTTAACTGTGTTGTAACAATATTTATTTTCAGAATTAAAAACTAAAAGTAACTAAAACAATCATTGAAAACATAACAAAAACAGTTATAAAAATTGTTCAAAATGGGAACCATTATTTTCAATGCACAACTGGCATCGACGTATAATAGACCGATTTAAATGTACTAGATGTGGTAATATTTGATTGCAACCATATCTTATGCGGTTCATAAGTTCTTCTTCCGTATTGACAGGAGTCGCATAAACTTTCTCTTTTAAAAAACCCCACACAAAAAAGTCTAACACGGTAAGATCCGGAGACCGTGGTGGCCATGTAACTGGACCCCCTCTACCAATCCACCTATCCGGAAAATGATTGTCCAGCCAATTTCTGACATTTCTGCCAAAATGAGCGGGACAACCGTCAAGCTGAAACCATGCATTCTGTCTTAAAAGTATCGGTATTTCTTCCCACATATTCGGAGTTTCCGTTTCTAAAAACTCTAAGAAGTTTTCTGAGTTCAAACGTCGAGGTAAAAAGTAGGGTCCAAATAAATGGTTGTTGTAAACCCCTATCCACACATTTAAGCTAAATTCAACTTGAAAATTTCGAGGTCTAATGGCGTGAGGATTTTCATGGTCCCATACATGTTGATTATGCAAATTAACTACGCCGCGGCGGGTAAAGCAGCACTCGTCAGACCACTGTATGTTGTTCAAAAAATCCCTATTTTCTTGAACTGCGTAAAGGATCCACCTACAATAAGTAATTCTTTTTTCTTGGTCTCCTGGATGTAGCCCTTGAACAGGTTGTAGGTGAAATGGACGCCGATGATCTCGTCTAAGAGTACGAAGTATATTGGATTTTGAGGTGCGAAGAATACGAGAAGCAATACGGGAACTCGTTGTTGGATTTCTGTCAAATTCATTTAATATCTGTTGAGAAATTCTTCTTTGTTGTTGGTTTTGGTTTGCATCTCGATCCTCATGCGAATTCCTTAAACCTTTCTCCATTAATTGCTGATGGACTTTTGCGAACATTTTACGACTAGGATGCGTTCTTTGCGGATATCTCCTTCTGTATTCTCTGGCGGCCGCCCTTGAGTTTCCGTTAGCAAATCCGTACACAAAATGGATATCCGCTATTTCTCTATTTGAAAATCTAAACGGCATTTTGACACTAATGAACCTTACAGAAATTAGTTATGTTAAATTTGTCAAATATTGTCATGGAAACTGCCGCTAACATCATCAAGGTGGTATGCAATTAAGAAATAGCTAGGTAATCCATTTAAACACAAACATTTAAAAATATTTTATTATTATTAAACGGTGTGCTCTACGAAAAAAAGCCAAGGGGCCTTTTTTCTTTCAAATTGAACAAGTACCTCAAATATACTTTTTATCTTCAGAAAAACCAGTAGCGTACCACTTTTTTGTTGAAAAATAGCCAGTCACGAGCCGCAGTGCACGCCACTGGTAAAGCTGAAAAGGCCTTTTGTATTGCAAAACTTAAGTCTTTCATCGCTATTGACACCTGTAAAATTTCATAAAAATATCTCTGGCAGTTTCAGAAAAAAATCAATTTTTTGGTTTTTCAAAAAAAACTTTAACACCCTGTATTTCCGTAACGGAGTATTTTTAGACTATGGTTTATATAGCAAACTAGGGTTATTTTTGGACGTAGAATACCTCCTTAAAGTTTGGCACCAAAAACCTGGTCCACCCTGTATATCCTCACTGGCGTTCGGATAATAAGTTTTGTCTTGAGATGACAGCTGGGTCAGCAGCACTCAGCATTAGATGCCTCGCATTTTATTTTTGCATTAACTAATTTCGCTTTATATTTCTCGCATTAACTGATAATAAGTAGTTGCACAAACTTCTTGGACAAGTAATAAAAAAGTAGGAAACTGTAGCTGAGTCAGTAACAGAAATGCCAAAATGGCCCTTTGAGTTATAAATTTCTAGAAACGAGTTCGGATTCACTGAGGCTAAAGTGGCTGAAACTAGGAAGATGTTGAAAGTTCTTAGTTTAAAGCAAAAAACACTACAGAGCTACGTAAACTTCTGTCATTCTTTGACGTTATCTAACCTAAGTAGTCTCGATCAGGCCCTGTGTATAGCAACTATTATTTGTGTTTGTACAGAGTGTTCCACCCTTATTGACACTCTACGACAATGTTGTTTGGACTGAATTTCCCCTTCGTTCCATGAATGAGACCGGATATCAATTATAGAATATCCGTGTATCGAATAGCTCATTGTGGGGGTCAAGACAGATGTTTTGCATCAGGCTGTTTGTATCGAAATGGGAAAGTGATGGGAACAGCTGTGTTTGGCGCGTGTTTGTGCCTGACTGTGGTCAAGATCATTTTACCTTATGGTCACTGCAGCCACAATAGAGAACAATGGATTTGGTTCATTATTATCATATTGGTTGAAACTTCAAGAGATCGCTGTCTGGGTTATTTTAAACCTTGAAGTTTAAATAATCGAACATAAATGTTGCAGACCCGCTCTCACATAAAAACAGCAGCAATATGATTGCACGTTACAGTTACCTTAATAAACAAACCATTATAACAGTACACCAACACCGGCAATTTTCACGAAATTTTAATTGATTTCCTGCCTTTGTCCAATCAACACTTTGTCGCTACTCCTAATGGCTTAATTCCACACCATCATCCTTTGATGAACACCATCCCATTATCTTTTACGCCACGTCCCATTGTTGATAATCAACCTTTTTGCGATAGACGTATCAATGATTTATGATCGTAGCAACAATTTACGGCCTAACTGTACTCGTTCGTCTGGCTACTCGTATTGACGATGGAAAAAGTGATTTAGAAGCAGCCGTTTCGATTTATTGAAATTAGCTTTTACTATTTGTAGGAGTTGAAGGAACTTTGTTAAGTGTGCGGAGTCGAACGGTTCCGCGATAAAACAATGCGGAATTGCCATGAAAAAGTAGCAGGAAGGTAATCAGAAAATGCCATGTAGTTAACTGTATGTGGTTATAGGGGCAGGTGGCGAAGTGTGGCGACATCTGGCAGCGCCCTAGGCAAGGTGTCGCCCATGAAAATTCTAATAGAGGGAGGCAGCTGCAATATCGCCTTCTACTCATTGTGTAGTCAACAAGTTTTTCCTTTTTTTTCATTCCTTTACATTTTCTATGTGGATTTGTTGAGAATCACGACTTTAGTTTCTTAGTATCGTAAGCAGATCAGGCAGTTTCCGATTTGACATCAAGACAAATGTTTCTGAGTAAAAAGTTAGTCGCGACACGGCAGTAGATCAGACAATTTTATGTTGGTATCAGAATATTTTCTCTGAGTAGTTTTCCTGAGAAAAGTACGTAGTTAGCACTTAACAGACTTGACATGAGATCACAACATTGTTTCTTAGTAGTGCTTATCTGAGAAGTCTTCTTTAGTATCGTAAGCAGATCAGACAGTTTCCGATTTGACATCAAGACAATGTTGTAGATCAGACAATTTTATGTTGGTATCAGAATATTTTCTCTGAGTAGTTTTCCTGAGAAAAGTTTTTTCACTTAACAGACTTGACATGAGATCACAACATTGTTTCTTAGTAGTACTTATCTGAGAAGTCTTCCTTAGTGTCGTAAGCAGATCAGACAGTTTCCGATTTGAGATCAAGACAATGTTGTAGATCAGACAATTTTATGTTGGTATCAGAATATTTTCTCTGAGTAGTTTTCCTGAGAAAAGTACGTAGTTAGCACTTAACAGACTTGACATGAGATCACAACATTGTTTCTTAGTAGTGCTTATCTGAGAAGTCTTCCTTAGTGTCGTAAGCAGATCAGACAGTTTCCGATTTGAGATCAAGACAATGTTGTAGATCAGACAATTTTATGTTGGTATCAGAATATTTTCTCTGAGTAGTTTTCCTGAGAAAAGTACGTAGTTAGCACTTAACAGACTTGACATGAGATCACAACATTGTTTCTTAGTAGTGCTTATCTGAGAAGTCTTCCTTAGTGTCGTAAGCAGATCAGACAGTTTCCGATTTGAGATCAAGACAATGTTGTAGATCAGACAATTTTATGTTGGTATCAGAATATTTTCTCTGAGTAGTTTTCCTGAGAAAAAGTACGTAGTTAGCACTTAACAGACTTGACATGAGATCACAACATTGTTTCTTAGTAGTGCTTAGAGAGGCTAGGAAGTCTTCGTTAGTATCGTAAGTAGATCAGGCAGTTTCCGGTTTGACATCAAGACAAATGTTTCTGAGTAAAAAGTTTGTCGCGACACGGCAGTAGATCAGAAAATTTTATGTTGGTATCAGAATATTTTCTCTGAGTAGTTTTCCTGAGAAAAGTTTTTTCAATTAACAGACTTGACATGAGATCACATCATTGTTTCTTAGTAGTGCTTATCTGAGAAGTCTTCCTTAGTGTCGTAAGCAGATCAGACAGTTTCCGATTTGAGATCAAGACAATGGTGTAGATCAGACAATTTTATGTTGGTATCAGAATATTTTCTCTGAGTAGTTTTCCTGAGAAAAAGTACGTAGTTAGCACTTAACAGACTTGACATGAGATCACAACATTGTTTCTTAGTAGTGCTTAGAGAGGCTAGGAAGTCTTCGTTAGTATCGTAAGTAGATCAGGCAGTTTCCGGTTTGACATCAAGACAAATGTTTCTGAGTAAAAAGTTTGTCGCGACACGGCAGTAGATCAGACAATTTTATGTTGGTATCAGAATATTTTCTCTGAGTAGTTTTCCTGAGAAAAGTACGTAGTTAGCACTTAACAGACTTGACATGAGATCACAACATTGTTTCTTAGTAGTGCTTATCTGAGAAGTCTTCTTTAGTATCGTAAGCAGATCAGACAGTTTCCGATTTGACATCAAGACAATGTTGTAGATCAGACAATTTTATGTTGGTATCAGAATATTTTCTCTGAGTAGTTTTCCTGAGAAAAGTTTTTTCACTTAACAGACTTGACATGAGATCACAACATTGTTTCTTAGTAGTGCTTATCTGAGAAGTCTTCCTCAGTATCCTAAGCAGATCAGACAGTTTCCGATTTGACATCAAGACAATGTTGTAGATCAGACAATTTTGTGTTGGTATCAGAATATTTTCTCTGAGTAGTTTTCCTGAGAAAAGTACGTAGTTAGCACTTAACAGACTTTTACATGAGATCACAACATTGTTTCGTAGTAGTGCTTATCTGAGTAGTCTTACTTAGTATCGTAAGCAGATCAGGAAGTTTCCGACTTGACATCAAGACAAATATTTCTGAGTAAAAAGTTTGTCGCGACACGGCAATAGATCAGACAATTTTATGTTGGTATCAGAATATTTTCTCTGAGTAGTCTTCCTGGGAAAAGTACGCAGTTAGCACTTAACAGACTTGACATGAGATCACAACATTGTTTCTTAGTAGTACTTATCTGAGAAGTCTTCCTTAGTATCGTAAGAAGATCAGGCAGTTTCCGATTTGACATCAAGATAATGTTCCTGAGTAAAAATTTTGTCACGACACGACAGTAGATCAGACAATTTTATGTTGGTATCAGAATATTTTCTCTGAGTAGTTTTCCTGAGAAAAAGTACGTAGTTAGCACTTAACAGACTTGACATGAGATCACTACATTGTTTCTTAGTAGTACTTTTCTCAAAAGTCTTCCTTAGCACGAAACCTATATATTCCGATAGAACCGACCTGTGACAAATCTTACCAGATGATAGTACCACTTTAATAGTGACTATAACTTTTTCAGATAATGAGAAATTTCCAGCGGATTTCCTCTGGTAGAGCAATCGCATCTTTAGTCACAGCCTTTTAAGCACCCAGTGCATTTTTAGCGCCAATGCAACGTAACAGAGGCAACCTAATTGCTCACCTACTGGTACTAACGCTATCGTAGGCGTAGAACGCGAACGGTACCGCACCAATACACTCAATCACGATTTCTAGGACAAAAAACAGCCGAGTTACACATCTTCCTTCTTTTGTACGATGGTGCTTATTAAAGTCACCGTTACATTCATAACACCCGACAAAGTAATATGAACAGTATATCAAAGCGTGTCGTGCTAATGGTATTATGGATTTTTTTGCAGATTCCTGGTATATAAAATGCATCCGCGAATGGTATTCCACTGACCCACCATCAGCGCGGCCTAGCGGTATCCGTTGATGAATAGGATGACTCTTTGAAACAATCCCGAAAATTATTATAATCGAGCGTGGTCTGCGGAGAGATAAATGTTTAAATAATTACTTTCTGAACTGTTGTTAGAGGCTCCGATTTACATATTACGGTACGGCGTATTAATAATGGTACCCGAGGGTCTTGGGTAGTCGAGAGGTCTTCGAGAGGTCAAGAGAATATCGATGTGGTGCATGAAAAGTTACCTGTATACCGTGGACGTCTCTCACTTTCAATGTTAGTACCACCACTGGTAGTACTACCATTGGACGCTCCAAAACACCTTCTCCCGTGTTCGGGCGACTTAAAAATATCATCCGAAAGTAAAATATGATCTAACGGTTTGAGCTCGTGCCGGCTCCCGCAGTACTATCGGTACTTATTACATGTTTTTATTTCGATCTCGACAAATGTTTCTCAGACTTTCATGCATCGCAACCCACCGCATTGAGCAACCGACATCAGGGATCCCGGCCCGTGTCGCTGGCCCACGTCGATTGACTATAGAGTTGTTGTCGATTTGCATTTGTTTTTTGGTTTCGGGTTGACCAATAAGGTACGACTTCGATGTCTGGTTACGTCGAATGATGTACTTTTTGTCAAGTTGCGCAATTTTCGGATCAAAAAGTAACGGGTTGCTGTTGTAACCGCGCGTCGATCTCTCTGGGAGTTCGATTGGCGATAAACAGGCCAACCCCAACATTATGTTCATTATTCTAAGTAGTTATTTGAATTTTGAAATAAAAAGGTGCACTTGAAGTATGTCATAGAACTCTTTTTCAGTCTGCATTTAGAAACGTAATTTCCTACTTCCTCGTGCAATTGTTGTGTTTAAAGATCTCAATGTCCTCTCTCGTTAGTCTCGGATTGAATCCGTGCTTGGGCTGAAATCTTCCGTTCAGGTGTCAAAAAACGTCAAACAGCATCAAACGTAACCTGTTGATATCTTTTGCAGCACTATTTTAGAGCAAAAGAAAAAAGGCACTGAAAGAACCGCTTTATATAGTAAAAAGTACAAGAAAAAATAAGTTAAAACGTTCATAAAATAATTATTAGAATACATTTTGTTTAGAGCTCAGAAGGGAATACTAGTGGTGATACAGCGGGATTGTAATTTCAAGTCATCAAATTGTTTAAATTGTATGCCTCATGCTGTTGTGGTTAATTCTATATATTTAACTAGCTAACATCAGAAAAGAATTCAGAATTAATTCAAATTTTACGAGGTATAACCTGCCTTCTACTCCCCAGATGAAAATTTTAGAAACCAATTTCTATAAAAAAAAGTAAAGGAAAAATGTGTTGAGGTGACTAAAAAAATTATTATTGGGTTAAATCTTGCTCAGAGCTCAGAAGCAACCAATTGCTAATAATATAGACTTCCAGCTGTCGAGGTTAAATCTAAATATTTGACTAACAGAAAAAGCTCAGATATAATTCAAATTTCAGGAGTGATTACCCTTTTCATATCTTCAGATCTGAATTTCGAAAATCCACGTAATTTCAATTTTATAGGAAAAAGTACAGAAAAAATTAATTAAACGCGCTCAGAAAAATTTTATTAGAATAAACCTTGCTCAGAGTTCAGAAGCAACCAATCGCTTAAAATAAAGACTTCCAGCTGTCGAGTTTAAATCTAAATATTTGATTAACATCAGAAAATAACTCAGAATTAATTCAAATTTCAGGAGTGATTACCCTGTTCAGCTCTTCAGATCTGAATTTCGAAAATCCACGTAATTTCAAATTTTATAAAAAAAAGTACAGAAAAAAAATGATTAAAACCGGTCAGAAAAATGCTATTAGAATAAACCTTGCTCAGAGCTCAGAGGCAACCAATCGCTTAAACTATAGACTTCCAGCTGTGGAGGCTAAATGTAAATATTTGACAAACATCATAAAAGAACTCAGGGTTAATTCAAATTTTAGAAGTGATTACCCTTTTCATTTCTTCCGATCCGAATTACGAAAATCCACGTAATTTCATTTTTATAGAAAAAGGTACAGAAAAAAAAAATAATAAAAGCGCTCAGAAAATAGTTATTTTTGCTGAAAAAAAGTAGGAGAAAAATTGATTCAAATCACTCAGAAAATAAGTATTTAAATTTAATTAAATATAATTATCAAATTTAAATATTTTACTGGTTAACATCAAAAATGAACTCAGAATGAATTCAAATTTTTAGAAGTTATTACTCATCTTGTCATATAACTTTAAATTTTAGAAACAGAAAAACAGAAAAAAATACAGAAGAAATTGCTCAGAAAATTATTATTGGGATTAACTTTGCTCAGAGCTCAGAAGACTATAGATATCGAATTTTTTTAAGACTATAGGTATACAGTAAAGTTAAAGTCTTAACTCAACCAATCGTTTTAATTGTAAGTTGAATTGTGTCAGGATATAATCGACTAGATAATACAAAAGATTACATCAGAAAGGAGCAGAAAACTAGATCCAATTTTAGGAGTTATTGCCGTTCTTGTCTACTACTCCCAGTCTAAACTTTGCAAACCCACAAAAACACGTTTTTACAGTAAACAGTCTAGAAAAAAATTGTTTTAAGTGACTCAGGAAAAACTTTAGTCGGAGCTCAGAAAATTAGTCCAAACAGAGCTTCTAAATTATAATTCGCCTAGCAACATCAGAAAACTCAATTCCGATTTTAAACTCAGAATTTAGTTAAATTGACACTTTAAACCCGAAATTTAATTAAGTTCCGAGTTCAAAGTCCGAATTTAGTTAAATTCCGAGTTCAAAGTCGAAATTTAGTTAAATACCGAGTTCAAAGGCGGATGTTATTCCTAAGTCTACTTCTACTAAATTCCAACTGTAAACTCGGAATTTAGTTAAATTCCGAGTTCAAAGTCGGAATTTAGTTAAATTCCGAGTTCAAAGTAGGAATTTAGCTAAATTGGCACTTTAAACCCGAAATTTAATTAAATTCCGAGTTCAAAGTCCGAATTTAGTTAAATTCCAAGTTTAAAGTCCGAATTTAGTTAAATTCCGAGTTCAAAGTCAGAATTTAGTTAAATTCCGAGTTCAAAGTCGACATTTAGTTAAATTCCGAGTTCAAAGTCGAATGTTATTCCTAAGCCTACTTCTACTACATTCCAACTGTAAACTCGGAATTTAGTTAAATTGACACTTTAAACCCAGAATCTAGTTAAATTCCGAGTTCAAAGTCGAAATTTAGTTAAATTCCGAGTTCAAAGTCGGAATTTAGTTAAATTGACACTTTAAACACGAAATTTAATTAAATTCCGAGTTCAAAGTCCGAATTTAGTTAAATTCCAAGTTTAAAGTCCGAATTTAGTTAAATTCCGAGTTCAAAGTCCGGATTTAGTTAAATTCCGAGTTCAAAGACGAAATTTAGTTAAATGCCGAGTTCAAAGTCGGATGTTATTCCTAAGTCTACTTCTACTAAATTCCAACTGTAAACTCGGAATTTAGTTAAATTGACACTTTAAACCCAGAATTTAGTTAAATTCCGAGTTCAAAGTCGGAATTTAGTTTAAATTCCGAATTCAAAGTCGGAATTTAGTTAAATTGACACTTTAAACCCGAAATTTAATTAAATTCCGAGTTCAAAGTCCGAATTTAGTTAAATTCTAAGTTCAAAGTCGGAATTTATTCCTAAGCCTACTTATAGCAAATTCCGACTTTAAACTCGGAATTTAACTAAATGCCAACTCGAACTCGGAATTTGACTAAATTGCGACTTTAAACTCGGAATTTAGTTAAATTGACACTTTAAACCCAGAATTTAGTTAAATTCCGAGTTCAAAGTCGGAATTTAGTTAATTTGACACCTTAAACCCGAAATTTAATTAAACTCCGAGTTCAAAGTCCGAATTTAGTTAAATTCCAAGTTTAAAGTCGAAATTTAGTTAAATTCCGAGTTCAAAGTCGGAATTTAGTTAAATTGACACTTTAAACCCGAAATTTAATTAAATTCCGAGTTCAAAGTCGGATGTTATTCCTAAGTCTACTTCTACTAAATTCCAACTGTAAAATCGGAATTTACTTAAATTGACACTTTAAACCCAGAATTTAGTTAAATTCTGAGTTCAAAGTCGGAATTTAGTTAAATTCCGGGTCCAAAGTCGGAATTTAGTTAAATTCCGAGTTCAAAGTCGAAATTTAGTTAAATTCCGAGTTCAAAGTCGAAATTTAGTTAAACTGACACTTTAAACCCAAAATTTAATTAAATTCCGAGTTCAAAGTCGGAATTTAGTTAAATTCCGAGTTCAAAGTCAAAATTTAGTTAAATTCCGAGTTCAAAGTCGAAATTTAGTTAAGCTGACACTTTAAACCCGAAATTTAATTAAATTCCGAGTTCAAAGTCCGAATTTAGTCAAATTCCGAGTTCAAAGTCCGAATTTAGTTAAATTCCTAGTTCAAAGTCGAAATTTAGTTAAATTCCGAGTTCAAAGTCGGATGTTATTCCTAAGTCTACTTCTACTAAATTCCAACTGTAAACTCGGAATTTAGTTAAATTGACACTTTAAACCCAGAATTTATTTAAATTCTGAGTTGAAAGTCGGAATTTAGTTAAATTCCGAGTCCAAAGTCGGAATTTAGTTAAATTCCGAGTTCAAAGTCGAAATTTAGTTAAATTCCGAGTTCAAAGTCGAAATTTGGTTAAACTGACACTTTAAACCCGAAATTTAATTAAATTCCGAGTTCAAAGTCGGAATTTAGTTAAATTCCGAGTTCAAAGTCGAAATTTAGTTAAACTGACACTTTAAACCCGAAATTTAATTAAATTCCGAGTTCAAAGTCGGAATTTAGTTAAATTCCGAGTTCAAAGTCGAAATTTAGTTAAATTCCGAGTTCAAAGTCGAAATTTAGTTAAACTGACACTTTAAACCCGAAATTTAATTAAATTCCGAGTTCAAAGTCCGAATTTAGTTAAATTCCGAGTTCAAAGTCGAAATTTAGTTAAATTCCGAGTTCAAAGTCGGATGTTATTCCTAAGTCTACTTCTACTAAATTCCAACTGTAAACTCGGAATTTAGTTAAATTAACACTTTAAACCCAGAATTTAGTTAAATTCCGAGTTCAAAGTAGGAATTTAGTTAAATTCCGAGTTCAAAGTCGAAATTTAGTTAAACTGACACTTAAACCCGAAATTTAATTAAATTTCGAGTTCAAAGTCCGAATTTAGTTAAATTCCGAGTTCAAAGTCCGAATTTAGTTAAATTCAGAGTTCAAAGTCGAAATTTAGTTAAATTCCGAGTTCAAAGTCGAATGTTATTCCTAAGTCTACTTCTACTAAATTCCAACAGTAAACTCGGAATTTAGTTAAATTGACACTTTAAACCCGAAATTTAATTAAATTCCGAGTTCAAAGTTCGAACTTAATTAAATTCCGAGTTCAAAGTCTGAATTTATTCGTAAGCCTACTTATAGCAAATCCCGACTTTACACTCGGAATTTAACTAAATGCCAACTCGAACTCGGAATTTAATTAAATTTCGACTTTAAACTCGGAATTTAGTTAAATTGACACTTTAAACCCGCAATTAAATTCTGAGTTTAAAGTCGAAATTTAGTAAAATTGTGAGTTCAAAGTCGGAATTTATTCCAAGTCTACTTTTACTAAATTCCGACTTTGAACTCGAAATTTAACTAAATTCCGACTTTAAGCACGGATCTCGACTCTTAACATGGAATTTAATTAAATTTTATCTTTGGACTCAGAACTGATCTACATTTTGATGTTAAACATGAAATTTAACTAAATTCCGTCATTAAGTATGGATTCTAACTAAACTACGATTTTAATCCGACTTTAAACAAGAAATTTCTCTAAACCATAGCTTTGAATTCCTTGGATTATCCTTGAATTTAACTGAACTCCGACTTTAAAAACTAAAATTTATTAATGTAATTAAAGTTTTGTTTTGAACTCGGTTTACCTAAATTGCGACTTTAAACATGGAATTTAACTAAATTCCGATTTTAAATTCAAAATTTAAATTTTAACTTGAAATTTACTTAAATTGCGACTTTAAACACTGAAATTTACAAAATTCATAGAACAGATCGTAATTTTAACTCGGAGTTTAACTAAATTGCGACAGTAAATTTGAATTTAATTGCATTCCGACACTGAACACGGAATTTATTTAAATTTGAACTCTAAACTTGGAATTTTCCGAAATTGTGACTTCACGCACGAAGTTCAACTAAATTTCGCCTATGAACATGGAGTTGAGCTACATTCCGACTTTGAATTCAGAACTGCACTCCTACTTTAAATACAAAATTTTAAATCGGAATTTAACTAATTACGAATTTAATTTAAATTTAACTTAAATAATTAACAAACTTAACAAAATTGTGCTTAAAATTTGGACACACAATTTGATTTCAGGACTTAACTAAATTCTGAGTTTAGACTTGGAACTTAATTAGGTAAATGTCGACTTTAAATACGGAGTTTAACCAAGGTACGACATAAAACACAATATTTAAACTCGGAATTTAACTAAATACTACCCTGAACTCGGAAATTAACTATAGTTCTAATTTCGACTCAAAATTTAAATCCGCCTCTATACAGAACATTTAAACTCGGTAAATAACTAAACTTTGACTTTGAACTTGGAATTTAACTAAATTGAAATTTTAAATACAACAAAATTTAAATTCTGAATTCCACTAAATTTTGTCTTTAAACACGGGGTTTAACTAAATTACGACTTTGAACTCAATTTAAATAAATTCGGACTTTAAATACAAATTCTAAACTCGAAGTTTAAATGTATTCTGACCTTGAACATAGAACTTAACTAAACTTTAACTTTGAAGTTGTATTTTCCTAATTGCGACTTTAAGCACGGAGTTTAACTAAATTTTTTCTCTAAGCCCACAGAGTTGAACTAAATTATGACTTTAAATACAGAATTTAACTACATTTTGACTATAAACAGGAAATTAAAACGCGGAGTTTAACTAAATTTTGACTTTAGAGTCAACTAAGTGCAACAAAATTCCGACATCACACTCGGAGTTGACTTTGAAATAAGAATTTTACTGGATTCTGAGTTTAAATACAAAATTTAAATTCAGAATTTAACTAATTTTAGGGATTTAAGTTAAATGTAATTTAAATTCGAAATTTTTCAAAATTTGGTTTTATGTTTCAATCAATTTCAATCAAAAAAACAAATTTACATATTTTAAAATGTGTTTGAAACTCTACCGGGTGTGTCAAAAAATACTAAAGTTGTTTTTTTTAACGGAACACCTTGTATGATTGTTGATTATTTTTGATTGATACTACCCTCAACTCGGAATTAAACTATAGTTCAAACTTGAACTCACCATTTAAATAATCTCCGCCATTAAACAGAAAATTTAAACTCGGTAAATAACTAAACTTTGACTTTGAGCTGGGAATTTAACTAAATTACAACGTTAATTAAAAAATTTAAAATCTAAATTTAACTAAATATCGTCTTTAAACACGGAGTTTAACTAAGTCAGAATTTAACTAAATTCCGACTTGGAACTCGGAATTTAACTAAACTCCAACTTTAAACTCAGAATTTAACTAAATTTTGACTTTGAACTCGGAATTTAATTAAATTCCAACTTTAAACTCGGAATTTAAGCAAATTCCGACTTTGAACTCGGAATTTAACTAAATTTCGTCTTTAAATTCGGAATTTAACTAAATTCTGAATTTAAAGTAAGAATTTAAAAAAAAAAAATCTTATTGCTCCTTCTACTTATTGCCATTCGTAAAATACTACTGTTTTCTAAATGTTTTACTAGTCAACATCAGGAAAAAAGCTCAAATTTCTTAGAAGTCTTAGAAGTGGTTAGGTACTTTTATTTTCTACTCTCCTCAGTCACTCTCCTCGTTAGAAATATACTCGGACAAGTATGTAACTATTGTAATAAGCCTTGTTTTGTCTCAGAAGACTAAGGAATTAGTAGTTTCTAAATATTTTATTAGTCAACAACAAAAAAAGGCTCAGATTTCTCTCAGTAAAAATTTCTTAAAACCCACAGAGTCATTTACAATAAAGAAGAAGAATACAATAAAAACAAAAACAGTGTTTAAATATTTCACAAGTTAACACTAAAAAAGTGTAAATCTTATTCAAATTTTAGGAGTTATTACCTTCTTGTTTTCTACTCCCCAAAACTAACTTTTAAAAACCCACAGAACTTTTATAGAATCTACAAGAAAAAAAATGGAACAAATTGCTCAGAAAATAATTTTTAGCTTTCCTTTTTACTTTCTAGCTAACGTGAACCAACGTTAGACACTGGAACACCATTAGTTAAAATTTTAAGTGGTAAAAATTTTGGAAAACCCACAGAAATCCCTATTTTACTAGCAAGCACACCAACAAAAATTGATTTAAGACGCTCAGATAAACACTATTGGAATATAATTTTCTAAGGGGTCAGAAGACTAGTGCATTAACAGTTTATTAATTAGTGAACTTCAGAAAAGTGATCCGTTTTAATGGAAGTTTTAGGAGTAGTTACTGTATTCTACTTCTCAAATCAATTTTTTTTTAAACTTCCACAAAAAAAATTCATTTATTGATAAGAGACTGCTGATAATCGAATAAGACTCTTAAAGGACACAAAACTTCTAAAAATCTGTCTGTCAATAATTTCTAACTTACTTCTTTCTTAAGGATGCACTTTAATTTCCTCTGATGCCAATTTCCCATGGCGTGGCAATCAAATCCTGCTTTGCAGGCCCATAAGAACACGAATTAATCCAAGGAGTTTTGCACCATTAACAGTGCATAAAGAGGTTTCAACAATTAGCAATAATCACTAACTGCGTTTAATCGACCGTTTAATAATCCTCCGTTTTCTCCTCCGGTATTTGATTTGTTCGACAGCAGTAAATCACAATCGAACCAAAATTCCTGCCGAGGATTAATAGCAACATTTTTCGCAATTTAAAGCGTTAGCAATAATTTGCTGTAAGAATTAAGACGCTCATTCGCAATAACAAGCAAAGCTGATTGCTTTGACATTAATGCTTAAAGCTCCCCATTCATTCGGGGCCCGCATAATCGGTCATTTATTTATGTATTTATTAAGTCGTAAATTCAGAGCATTGTTTGCTTAAAGGTGAAGGACCTATTATGGCACAAGCTCATCAGAGTTGCACCACCAAAAAAAGCTCTGGTTTTATTGGATCTACGGGAGGCTTTTGTTACAAGCTCCAATAACAAAAAATAAATCGTTTTACGGTTACCAACGACATGGCCGAGGCTTATTAAATTAATATTTCAGTACTTGGCAAAAAAAGCCGTGAGAAACTGACAAGAAAAAACTGTAAAATTCCGATTTATTAGTCCAATAACCGATTGGCCCAACAGCAACAGTTTTTGCGTCTCTTAACTTACTGGAGTGAACAGGGACCTTAAATCGACAACCTCCCTATTAGAAAAAAATCCCTAAACTTACATTATCTGCTCAAAACCTTTTCTGCCAGGCATGTAATATCCATGAATGGAACTGGGGCCACCACTATGCGCACCACCTCACACCACTTCCGAAATACTCGTTCGAAAAAGTCCGCGAATCGGCGCTGCTCGCAAGTTCAAAAGTTTCCAGACGAGTGCCGGATTTTGGAAAACCAGCCACCCCGGAAATAGTAGAGATGTTGGACGCGGCTCGATCGATCGATACCGTGTACACGGTGCGACTGCGACCGATAAACTGACTTCGCACAAGCCTCGAGTTGTCGTTGCCGGACAGGTAAGTCAGGTAATGTGAGGGTCCGCAGGCTTGCGCTATTGTTCCGCTGCAGGATTGTGCCGAGAAGAGGTCTTCTGCTTATTCTTCCTCGCTGCTATCGCGTTGAAGGTAGGAACGATCGATATGAATAGCGTCGATACTAGTCGAAGTCGATATCGATAACCAAACATTTCTTTGAGTTTTTTCTTCTATCCCTTTAAAAATAATTAAAAATGTACCAAAACGATGGGCATCATATGTCACGTTGTAAACACATAATAGGGTCTGTCATAAGCTTTGAACTGAAACAATGTGAATGATATTAATTCTTCACGCTGCGTCTTTTGCTTTTTCATTATACACTTGGGATATATAACCACATCCATCCCACGCAACCACAACAAACAGAAGAAATGAAGGTTCAAACTGTTAAGACCGCCCTGATGACATCATTCCCTCAGGTGAATCGCGTCCATCATCAGTAAGCTCGAGGGCTCAAACGTGGCAAAATATGCAACCCACCACTGACCCAACGATATTATTTGCTCATATCCTTGGGTGAGTGGGGGGTTGTATATTTTCATTATATATATAAATCTCGATTGATGCTTCTGCGCATTGTGCCAATCCTCAAACTATTAGGGATTCGATAACGAAACAAAACGGGTTATTTTGATTATAGTTAGTTGCCCTGTCACTTTTGAAAGCAAAACCCAAAAATCAACAATCATACAAGGTGTTCCGTTAAAAAAAGACAACTTTAGTATTTTTTGACACACCCGGTAGAGCTTCAAACAAATTTAAAATATGTAAATTTGTTTTTTTGATTGAAATTGATTGAAACATAAAACCAAATTTTGAAAAATTTTGAATTTAAATTACATTTAACTTAAATCCCAAAATTAGTTAAATTCTGAATTTAAATTTTGTATTTAAACTCAGAATCCAGTAAAATTCTTATTTCAAAGTCAACTACGAGTGTGATGTCGGAATTTAGTTGAACTTAGTTGACTCTAAAGTCAAAATTTAGTTAAACTCCGCGTTTTAATTTCCTGTTTATAGTCAAAATGTAGTTAAATTCTGTATTTAAAGTCATAATTTAGTTCAACTCTGTGGGCTTAGAGAAAAAATTTAGTTAAACTCCGTGCTTAAAGTCGCAATTAGGAAAATAAAACTTCAAAGTAAAAAGTTAGTTAAGTTCTATGTTCAAGGTCAGAATACATTTAAACTTCGAGTTTAGAATTTGTATTTAAAGTCCGAATTTATTTAAATTGAGTTCAAAGTCGTAATTTAGTTAAACCCCGTGTTTAAAGAAAAAATTTAGTAGTAAATTCCAAGTTCAAAGTCAAAGTTTAGTTATTTACCGAGTTTAAATGTTCTGTATAGAGGCGGATTTAAATTTTGAGTCGAAATTAGAACTATAGTTAATTTCCGATTTCAGGGTAGTAGTTTAGTTAAATTCCGAGTTTAAATTTGGTGTTTATGTCGTACTTTGGTTAAACTCTGTATTTAAAGCCGACATTTAATTAAGGTCCAAGTCTAAACTCAAAATTTAGTTAAATCCTGAGATCAAATTTCCTGTCAAAAATTTTAAACGTAAAATTTTAAATTTTGTTAAATATTGAATTCAAGTTAAATTTAAATTACATTCGTAATTAGTTAAATTCCGAATTAGAATTTCGCATCAAAACTAAGTTTCTTCATTTGTGAGTTTAAGTCTTAATTTAGATAAACTCCATGTTTAGCGACGAAATTTAGTTGAACTTTGCATTTAAAGTTACAATCTAGAAAAATCTAGTTCATAGTTAAAAATTAATTAAATTCCGTGTTCAGTGTCAAAATGCAATTAAATTCCAAGTTCACAGTTGTCATTTAGTTAAACTCCGAGTTTAAATTACGATCTGTTCTCAGAATTTAGTAAATTTCAGTGTTTAAAGTCGCAATTTAGGTAAATTCCAAGTTAAAATTTAAATTTCGTGTTAAAAATCGGAATTTAGTTAAATTCCGAGTTCAAAGTCGCAATTTAGTTAAACTCCGTACTTAAAATCGACATTTAATTAAGTTTCAAGTCTAAACTCAGAATTTAGTTAAATCCTGAGATAAAATTATGTGTTAAAAATTTTAAACGCAAAATTTAAAATTTTGTTAAACATTGAATTTAAGTTAAATTTAAATTATATTCGTAATTAGTTAAATTCTGAATTAAAATTTTGTATTTATTTTAAATACAGTTTAGTTTAGCTATTTACCAAGTTTAAATTTTCTGTATAGAGGCAGATTTAAATTTTGAGTTCATATGAGAACTATAGTTAAATTCCGAGTTCAATATAGTTTAGTTAAATTCCGAGTTTAAATTTTGTGTTTATGTCGTATTTTGGTTAAACTCCGTATTTAAAGTCGACATTTAATTAAGTTTCAAGTCTAATCGAAAGAGTTTAGTTAAATCCTGAGATCAAATTTCGTGTTAAAAATTTTAAGCGCAAAATTTAAAATTTTGTTAAATATTGAATTCAAGTTAAATTGAAATTAAATTCGTAATTATTTAAGTCCTGCAATGAAATTGTGTGTTAAAAATTTTAAACACAAAATTTAGAATTTTGTTAAATTTTGAATTCAAGTTAAATTAAATTCGAAATTAGTTAAATTCAGAATTAAAATTTTGTATTTAAAGGAGGAGTTCAGTGCAGTTCTGAATTCAAAGTCATAATTTAGCTTAACTCCATGTTTAGAGACGAAATTTAGTTAAATTTCGTGCTTAACGTCGCACATTTAGGAAAGTCCAAGTTTAAAGTTAAAACTTAGTCAAGTTCTATGTTCAAGGTCGGAACACAATTCAATTTCGAGCTTAAATTTTGTATTTAAAGTTCGAATTTATTTAAATTCCGAGTTCAAAGTCTTAATTTAGTTAAACTCCGTGTTTAAAGACGAAATTTAATTAAGTTCCAAGTCTAAACTAAAGAATTTAGTTAAATCCTGAGATCAAATGTCGTGTTAAAAATTTTAAATGCAAAATTTTAAATTGTGTTGTATTTAAAGTAGGAGTTCAGTGCAGTTCTGAATTCAAAGTTGTAATTTAGCTCAACTCCATGTTTAGAGACGAAATTTAGTTAAATTTAGTGCTTAAAGTCGCAATTTTTTAGGAAAGTCCAAGTTTAAAGATAAAACTGATCAAAGTCAGAATATAATTAAATTTCGAGTTTAAATTTTGTATTTAGAGTTCGAATTTATGTAAATTCCGAGTTCAAATCCGTAATTTAGTTAAACTTCGTGTTTAAAGCCGACATTTAATTAAAGTCCAAGTCTAAACTCAAAATTTAGTTAAATCCTGAGATCAAATTTCGTGTCAAAAATTTTAAACGTAAAATTTTAAATTTTGTTAAATATTGAATTCAAGTTAAATTTAAATTACATTCGTAATTAGTTAAATTCCGAATTAGAATTTCGCATCAAAACTAAGTTTCTTCATTTCTGAGTTTAAGTCTTAATTTAGATAAACTCCATGTTTAGCGACGAAATTTAGTTGAACTTTGCATTTAAAGTTACAATCTAGAAAAATCTAGTTCAGAGTTAAAAATTAATTAAATTCCGTGTTCAGTGTCGAAATGCAATTAAATTCCAAGTTCACAGTTGTCATTTAGTTAAACTCCGAGTTTAAATTACGATCTGTTCTCAGAATTTAGTAAATTTCAGTGTTTAAAGTCGCAATTTAGGTAAATTCCAAGTTAAAATTTAAATTTCGTGTTAAAAATCGGAATTTAGTTAAATTCCGAGTTCAAAGTCGCAATTTAGTTAAACTCCGTACTTAAAATCGACATTTAATTAAGTTTCAAGTCTAAACTCAGAATTTAGTTAAATCCTGAGATAAAATTATGTGTTAAAAATTTTAAACGCAAAATTTAAAATTTTGTTAAACATTGAATTTAAGTTAAATTTAAATTATATTCGTAATTAGTTAAATTCTGAATTCAAATTTTGTATTTATTTTAAATACTGTTTAGTTTAGCTATTTACCAAGTTTAAATTTTCTGTATAGAGGCAGATTTAAATTTTGAGTTCATATGAGAACTATAGTTAAATTCCGAGTTCAGGGTAGTAGTTTAGTTAAATTCCGAGTTTAAATTTTGTGTTTATGTCGTATTTTGGTTAAACTCCGTATTTAAAGTCGACATTTAATTCAGTTTCAAGTCTAATCGAAAGAGTTTAGTTAAATCCTGAGATCAAATTTCGTGTTAAAAATTTTAAGCGCAAAATTTAAAATTTTGTTAAATATTGAATTCAAGTTAAATTGAAATTAAATTCGTAATTATTTAAGTCCTGCAATGAAATTGTGTGTTAAAAATTTTAAACACAAAATTTAGAATTTTGTTAAATTTTGAATTCAAGTTAAATTAAATTCGAAATTAGTTAAATTCAGAATTAAAATTTTGTATTTAAAGGAGGAGTTCAGTGCAGTTCTGAATTCAAAGTCGTAATTTAGCTCAACTCCATGTTTAGAGACGAAATTTAGTTAAATTTCGTGCTTAACGTCGCAATTTAGGAAAGTCCAAGTTTAAAGTTAAAACTTAGTCAAGTTCTATGTTCAAGGTCGGAACACAATTCAATTTCGAGTTTAAATTTTGTATTTAAAGTTCGAATTTATTTAAATTCCGAGTTCAAAGTCGTAATTTAGTTAAACTCCGTGTTTAAAGACGAAATTTAATTAAGTTCCAAGTCTAAACTAAAGAATTTAGTTAAATCCTGAGATCAAATTTCGTGTTAAAAATTTTAAATGCAAAATTTTAAATTGTGTTGTATTTAAAGTAGGAGTTCAGTGCAGTTCTGAATTCAAAGTTGTAATTTAGCTCAACTCCATGTTTAGAGATGAAATTTAGTTAAATTTAGTGCTTAAAGTCGCAATTTAGGAAAGTCCAAGTTTAAAGATAAAACTGATCAAAGTCGGAATACAATTAAATTTCGAGTTTAAATTTTGTATTTAGAGTTCGAATTTATGTAAATTCCGAGTTCAAATCCGTAATTTAGTTAAACTTCGTGTTTAAAGCCGACATTTAATTAAAGTCCAAGTCTAAACTCAAAATTTAGTTAAATCCTGAGATCAAATTTCGTGTCAAAAATTTTAAACGTAAAATTTTAAATTTTGTTAAATATTGAATTCAAGTTAAATTTAAATTACATTCGTAATTAGTTAAATTCCGAATTAGAATTTCGCATCAAAACTAAGTTTCTTCATTTCTGAGTTTAAGTCTTAATTTAGATAAACTCCATGTTTAGCGACGAAATTTAGTTGAACTTTGCATTTAAAGTTACAATCTAGAAAAATCTAGTTCAGAGTTAAAAATTAATTAAATTCCGTGTTCAGTGTCGAAATGCAATTAAATTCCAAGTTCACAGTTGTCATTTAGTTAAACTCCGAGTTTAAATTACGATCTGTTCTCAGAATTTAGTAAATTTCAGTGTTTAAAGTCGCAATTTAGGTAAATTCCAAGTTAAAATTTAAATTTCGTGTTAAAAATCGGAATTTAGTTAAATTCCGAGTTCAAAGTCGCAATTTAGTTAAACTCCGTACTTAAAATCGACATTTAATTAAGTTTCAAGTCTAAACTCAGAATTTAGTTAAATCCTGAGATAAAATTATGTGCTAAAAATTTTAAACGCAAAATTTAAAATTTTGTTAAACATTGAATTTAAGTTAAATTTAAATTATATTCGTAATTAGTTAAATTCTGAATTAAAATTTTGTATTTATTTTAAATACTGTTTAGTTTAGCTATTTACCAAGTTTAAATTTTCTGTATAGAGGCAGATTTAAATTTTGAGTTCATATGAGAACTATAGTTAAATTCCGAGTTCAGGGTAGTAGTTTAGTTAAATTCCGAGTTTAAATTTTGTGTTTATGTCGTATTTTGGTTAAACTCCGTATTTAAAGTCGACATTTAATTCAGTTTCAAGTCTAATCGAAAGAGTTTAGTTAAATCCTGAGATCAAATTTCGTGTTAAAAATTTTAAGCGCAAAATTTAAAATTTTGTTAAATATTGAATTCAAGTTAAATTGAAATTAAATTCGTAATTATTTAAGTCCTGCAATGAAATTGTGTGTTAAAAATTTTAAACACAAAATTTAGAATTTTGTTAAATTTTGAATTCAAGTTAAATTAAATTCGAAATTAGTTAAATTCAGAATTAAAATTTTGTATTTAAAGGAGGAGTTCAGTGCAGTTCTGAATTCAAAGTCGTAATTTAGCTCAACTCCATGTTTAGAGACGAAATTTAGTTAAATTTCGTGCTTAACGTCGCAATTTAGGAAAGTCCAAGTTTAAAGTTAAAACTTAGTCAAGTTCTATGTTCAAGGTCGGAACACAATTCAATTTCGAGTTTAAATTTTGTATTTAAAGTTCGAATTTATTTAAATTCCGAGTTCAAAGTCGTAATTTAGTTAAACTCCGTGTTTAAAGACGAAATTTAATTAAGTTCCAAGTCTAAACTAAAGAATTTAGTTAAATCCTGAGATCAAATTTCGTGTTAAAAATTTTAAATGCAAAATTTTAAATTGTGTTGTATTTAAAGTAGGAGTTCAGTGCAGTTCTGAATTCAAAGTTGTAATTTAGCTCAACTCCATGTTTAGAGATGAAATTTAGTTAAATTTAGTGCTTAAAGTCGCAATTTAGGAAAGTCCAAGTTTAAAGATAAAACTGATCAAAGTCGGAATACAATTAAATTTCGAGTTTAAATTTTGTATTTAGAGTTCGAATTTATGTAAATTCCGAGTTCAAATCCGTAATTTAGTTAAACTTCGTGTTTAAAGACGAAATTTAATTAAGTTCCAAGTCTAAACTAAAGAATTTAGTTAAACCCTGATATCAAATTTCGTGTTAAAAATTTTAAACGCAAAATTTAAAATTGTGTTAAATTTAAATTAGTTAAATTCCGAATTAAAATTTTGTATTTAAGCTAGGAGTTCAGTGCAGTTCTGAATTCAAACTCGTAAATTTAGTTGAACCGTGTTAAAAATTTTAAACGCAAAATTTCAAATTTTGTTAAATATTGAATTCAAGTTAAATTTAAATTAAATTCGTAATTAGTTAAATTCCGAATTAAAATTTTGTGTTTAGAAAAAGTAAGTTTCTTCAGTTTTGAGTTCAAAGTCGTAATTTCGATAAAATCCATGTTTAGAGACAAAATTTAGTTGAACTTCGTGCTTAAAGTCACAATCTTGGAAAACTCCAAGTTCAGAGATAAAATTTAATTAAATTCCGTGTTCAGAGTCGGGTTGCAATTAAATTCCAAATTTACCGTCGTAATTTACTTAAACTTCGAGTTTAAATTACGATCTGTTCTCAGAATTTAGAATATTTCAGTGTTTAAAGTTAAAATTTAAATTTTTTGTTTAAAATCGCAATTTAGTTAAATTTCAGATTCAAAGTCGTAATTTAGTTAAACTTCCTGTTTAAAGACAAAATTTTGTAAAAATTTAGATTTTAAATTTTGTATTTAAAATTGTAATTTTGTTAAATTCATCATAGATCAAGACATCATAGACATAAGATCAAGTTCAAAGACAAAGTTTGGTTATTTACTGAGATTAAATTTCTTGTATAGAGGCGGATTTAAATTTTGAGTTCAAATTAGAACTATAGTTAAATTACGAGTTTAAATTTTGTGTTTACGTCGTACTTTGGTTAAACTCCGTATTTAAAGTCGACATTCAATTAAGTTCCAAGTTTAAACTCAGAATTTAGTTAAATCTTGAAATCATATTTCGTGTCAAAAATTTTAAAAACAAAATTAAAAATTCTGTTAAATTTCGAATTTAAGTTAAATTTAAATAAATTCCTTGTTCAGAGTCGGAATGCAATTAAATTCCAAGTTCACAGTCGTAATTTAGTTAAACTCCGAGTTAAAATTACAATCCGTTCTTCAGAATTTAGTAAATTTCAGTGTTTAAAGTCGCAGTTTAGGTAAATTCCAAGTTAAAATTAAAATTTTTTGTTTTACATCGGAATTTAGTTAAGTTCCGGGCTCAAAGTCGTAATTTAGTTATATTCCGTGTTTAAAATTGTAATTTAGTTAAATTTCAAGTTCACAGACAAAGTTTGGTTATTTACCGAGTTTAATTTTTCTGTACAGAGGCGTATTTAAATTTTAAGTTCAAATTAGAACTACAGTTAAATTCCGAGTTTAAATTTTGTGTTTATGACGTACTTTGGTTAAACTCCGTATTTAAAGTCGACATTCAATTAAGTTCCAAGCCTAAACTTAGAATTTAGTTAAATCCTGAGATCAAATTTCGTGTTAAAACTTTAAACGCAAAATTTAAATTTTTTTGTTAAAAATTGAATTTAAGTTAAATTTAAATTAAATTCGTAATTAGTTAAATACCGAATTAAAATTTTGTATTTAAAGTAAATTTCTTCAGTTCTGAGTTCGAAGTCCTAATTTAGATAAACTCCATGTTTAGAGACGAAATTTAGTCGAACCTTGTGCTTCAAGTTACAATCCAGAAAAATTCCAAGTTCAGAGTTAAAATTTAATTAAATTCCGTGTTCAAAGTCGGAATGCAATTACATTTCAAGTTCACAGTCGTAATTTAGTTAAACCGAGTTTAATTTACGACCTGTTCTCAGAATTTAATACATTTCAGTATTTAAAGTCGCAGTTTAGGTAAATTCCAAGTTAAAGTTTAAATTTAAGTTCCGTGTTTAAAGACGAAATTTAGTTAAATTTAAATTTTTTAATTTTGTATTTAAAGTTCAGTGCAGTTCTGAGTTCAAAGTCCTAATTTAGCTAAACTGCATGTTTACAGACGAAATTTAGTTGAACTTCGTGCTTAAAGTCACAATCTGGAAAAATTTCAAGTTCAGAGTTAAAATTTAATTAAATTCCGTGTTCAAAGTCGGAATGCAATTACATTTCAAGTTCGCAGTCGTAATTTAGTTAAACCGAGATTAATTTACGACCTGTTCTCAGAATTTAATAAATTTCAGTGTTTAAAGTCGCAGTTTAGGTAAATTCCAAGTTAAAGTTTAAATTTAAGTTCCGTGTTTAAAGACGAGTTTTAGTTAAATTTAAATTTTTAAATTTTGTATTTAAAGTTCAGTGCAGTTCTGAGTTCAAAGTCCTAATTTAACTAAACTCCATGTTTAGAGACGAAATTTAGTTGAACTTCGTGCTTAAAGTCACAATCTGGAAAAATTTCAAGTACAAAGTTAAAATTTAATTAAAATTCCGTGCCCCCCAATATAAAACCCTCACGTTCTTTCTCGCATCTGGCAGCAAGCACCTCTGAGAAGAAACCACCCTGTATATTTCAAAACAATAAACCAATTCGAAATCTTAATTGCTTGATGTCCATAGAACTATCAAGATCTCAAAGATTATGTTTCCTAAAATTAAATTTGTTGTTACTTTCTGTGTATGTCCATGAATGGTTAAGTTATTTGGTTCCTGAACCAATACCGTAGATAATAATTTCAACATGGGTGCGTTTCGAAATACTCTGTATTTACAAGTACTCACTAACAACAGCTTTAGTAAGTATTCCAATCTTGTAACCTAACCAAAAAGGTACAAAATATGCGGATGTGCTATGCTTTTTTAACCTTCTTAAGTCTTTAGCACAACAAGTTTCTGCAACATCTTTATGAGAACCCTCAAGGTTCTTTGTTGAAATGGTGGTAGCCCGACATTAATAAACCGTTTTTCAAATCGTTTGACCGTTTTTGACCATTACTCTCATAACGAATTTCACATTCCATAAGTACCAGTCACTAATGTGTTTTGAATATATAAGAGGAATGTAAATCGAATCAAAACCGTCATTTGCAGGTACTTAACAGCTGGAAATCTGCATTCGCACATTCTTTATCACTTAGTCATACCATATACCAACCAACCAATCGCGTTTCCACTACTTGAAAAGTGGACTCAAACAATCGTTAAGTGGTCAAGAAGGAATATAACCATCGACGAAGGCTCATCAGTGACGTCACACTCATCAGTAGCCATTGCTTCGCATAAACACTAATCTAAAGTCCATTAGCAAGGCTTTCGGCTTAGCTACCTAAAGATGACGATTAACCGCTCCAAAGGTGATAACGATCGATACCCCATCGGAGTAAAAATGCGAGAAATTCGCCAGTAATCGTGCATTCAAGTAGCGGCTTAACCTCAAACTTGAATCGGCCGTTGCATAACACCCGTGAAGATGAAGATGAAGAATTTTCGCGGTCTCAAGACGACACTTCGTCCAATCCGCGAATCGGCCCAACCACGTTCGAGTTCAAGGTTTTCGTAAACGCATTCTTCGTTGGTGACGGGCGTGCTTGTATTTGCTCGCCGCCACTATTGAATTTCGGCCCTGTCCATCCAACTCTTCTTCTTCTGCTTCGCCCCGAGTCGGGCTGAAGAAGCGGCGGCGGCGGCCAGATCCGGCAAAGTTAGAGGCTTGCGCCCGCCGCCGGGTGGGTTTGAATTGCGATGGGAACTTTCGATTTTGCAAGGAACAGATGGTGCGATTTGTGTGGGTTGCCGTAGAAACAAATGAAGCGCAAACTGTCGCCTTCATCTGTTTTCTTTTGGTGCTAGGTGAAAACTGATGTGAGAGCTTTGATGCCATGTGTAGGTTAGTCATTATATAGCATAGTCGATATTTTACAAGTTTCTAAACTTTACTTTAAATTGGTTTTGGTTAGATCACACATAATTTTTAGGTTAACATATAGATTATTAGGTTAGCACATTTGTATGAACGTTAAGTTGAGATAAAGTACCACGATTTTTCGGGTTATTGGGTTAAGACAAATGTTAGGACATAGTTTAAGTTAGTTCAGATCTAGCTGGTTTAGCTTCTTGTTTATATAAAATCGGTATTGTATGGGTTATATAGTTCTGCCTAGATTGGAGTCTTGTGCATATGTTCTTCTGAGTCTTCAGCTTAGAGATCTGTTTCAATAACTTTTGATTTTATTAGGTACCTATATTCTACTTTTATGCTGCCTTTGGAACGCGTTTTTGAATAGTGTTTTGAGTATAATGATTTTGACCAATAGTTACAAGACAAGACAATACAATTTTTCTTGTCTTGAAATCAAGATAAAAACTCATTAAGACAAGAAAAGACAGTGTCAAGACAAGGCTCAATCTTGTCTCGAGTCTTGTCTTGAAATTTCATAGAACTGGCCGAAAAGTGGGTTTTGTGCATATAATATTAAATGTAAAGTTTGATTTGTACCTTGTGACCTTCGGAGGCTGATGAGGTGTGTTGCAGTAGTTATACTGGGTAGAGTCCAGAAAAAAAAAATCCAGAAATCGAGGGGAGAAAAACCCTAAAAAAGAAAACCTGAGATATAGCAAGTTTATAACAACTACAACAGGTGATTTGCTTTCCTAGTAATGTGAGAGAGTTACTCTTAAACATATTAACAAATTTAGGAAAGGTAAATGAATTTATGAATAAAGTTTACACTCCATTAATAGCAAATTAAATGAAACTAGTAATAGCAATTTGACTAGCAACCTCAAACCATATTAAATATTAAAAAAAAGAAAGCAAATCTATTTAAAAAAAGGTAAAAAAGAATAAAAATATAATTACCTCTCTGAGGGTTTTTTCCACAAAAGGAAAAATACATCCCGGCAACTGCAGCTCCGCAAGGATGGTGGTGATGCAGGAAATGGCTACGAGGCTTTCACCTGAGCGGAGGGAAAGGGTCGCCTGCCACTTGAATCCTGCCGTAGCAGTTAAACTGTTCCCTTTAAGGTAACTTAACACAAAAAGTTAAAAAAAAAGGAAAATTAAATATGGATCGAATCAGTATAAATGAATTCTGTCAAATCTTACCCGATCTGTCAACAGTGTCACATTATCAACCCGCGTCAAAAGTCAACGCGCTTGCGCTTGAAACTCGTTCGTGCACCCACGCACCCTATTTACTCTCTCTGCTCCAGGCTGCAGAGCCCAAAGCCAAAACTCGTAACTTAGCGATTTGTAGCTTCAGCTAATCATTGAATTAGCTGAAGCTACAAATCGATAAGTTACGAGTTGGGAACTTTCTTTAACGGAAAGGTGCAAATGTAGATAGTTTTGATGTGGCCAAAAAAAAATTCGTAGAAAGTGGCTCTTTATCCGTGCCGCCTGTTTCGTATTAAATTGACTGTACTATTCGCTTTTCGTGTTGAATAATGAAGATTAAATTAACCAAAATGTATTTAATTACAAAAAAAAACGTTTGTACATGTTATTCGCTTCTTCTCATGGCTCTCTGTCGTTCGTTTGGTCTTGGTCGAATCATTCTTGTCCCCTCCCGTGCTCCTTCCTTACGCATCTCGCCGCAGGGGGCCGCCTTGCGCTTCCGGTTCCTACGCTGTGTCCCCGTCCGGCAGCCAGGAGGTGGCGCCCTCGGCGACGACACTTTGCACGGAACGCCACCGTACAAGTGTTTCCAAATCCGTAGATTTACAGATAATTCCGTAGGGTTGGCAACACTGCCTAAATCCGCCAAAATCCAAATGCACTGGATAGAACTCGGAACCAGCGCAAAAAGAAGATAAGATGACGATCGAATTTAGGTTAGGTACCAGAAAGGGAGTGGGGGAAAGTGTCACGTGACGTACGCCAAATGAGTTCACTTTAATAGCGTTTTCTTTTGGTAAATATAGTTTCACATGAGGGTTGCACTAGTTATCTACCAGTTCTACTATCATGGAAAATTGATGCAGTGCAACGTAACGCGTGCGGCGCGAATTCGACGAGGTCGTGCCAAAAAGTTGGCACTCAGTTGAACCCTGGCCCCGCAAGTTATCCAATAGAACACACAAATATGCACACGTTATACCAAAAAAACATACAATTCGCAACAGTGCAACACTAGTGCTACCCGGTTTTACCAAAAGAAAACGCTATAAGAAACGTAGAAATCGCAAAACTCTTGCATCCTTGTCTGACGCTAGCGCAGCCAGCGTCAGGCAGAGCCAATCCATTCTATCGAGTGATAGAGTGACATTTAAAATGAAGGATGTCAATGGTGTCATTAGTGTCAATGTCGGCAAAGATAAAATTGATAAGATAATTTAGGTTTTGTTATTTATTCAAAATAGAAAATAATAAAATTAACAAGGAAAAGGCGGTTTATCTTTTCCCTGTTATGCAAAAGCAAATCAGGAGTCCTGAAAGATCAATAAAATAACCATTCAAGCCCTCAGGAATATACTCGGAATTGCAGTGCCACAACATGTGTTGCATTGTAAACAAAGATGCTGGTAGATGGGAAAAAGGCACCCTTTATTGCATAAAAACTAACAGTTTTATAAAAATCCTACATGCCAGGGGGAAACCAGACCTCAGCAGCAGCACAAAACCTAGAGAGTTTCTTCAGTGAATGAACAGCAAGGGCAAAATCAAGCAAAACTCGATAAGTACAAAAGTGAAAGTGAGTGATTCAAATGTGTGAGCCATTAACATCAATAATACAGAGATATAAGCAAACAGTTAAGGTAAGTTAATTAGGTATTAAAGTTAAAAGATTACACTAATGGCAAAAAATGATTGTGACAAGACAGGCCAAGGAAAGGAAATGCATTTCAGTAAAAAAACTAAATCTGTTACAATTGATTCAAGGCACTCGAAACTGCAAAATTTAAAGCTTTTAAAAAAATTCAGGTTATTATTAGGGAGAGAATCAGTTAAAAATTACTTAAAGCATCTAAAAATGCAGATTTTGAATTTTTACAGTAACTCGGTTAGGATCAGGCCCAAATGGGCCTCAATCAAAAATGGCTCAAGTAAATGCAAATTTGAAATTTGAGAGAAAAGCTAGGAGTTGTTTAAAAGTCGTTTAAACACTCACGATTGAATGACTTTAACGATTGAATGACTTAATGAATTTAATTAAAATTAGGGCTCAATTCGTTTACAAGTAACCCATATCGTTAAAAAATTAAATTTTGATGTTTTGCAGAAACTCAGTTTTAGGCCAAATTCAAACAAAACTTAATCAATCTTCTAATTTGTTTTTTTTCTAGTAAAATTACTTTTATGAAGTTCAACTCAAAACGCTGAAAATGGAAATGTGACCTTTGTTGAGAAGGTGAAGTTAGGGTCAGGTGCAAAATTGATTAAAAATGACTGTAAAAATTAAAGAAATTTCATTTAAAGTTAGGCCTAAAACTTTTTAAAAATTACACAAACCCTCTAAAAAGGCAAATTACATCTTTTGAAGAAATTCAGGTTAAGACTAGGAATCGGCTAAAAATTACTCAAAATATCTAAAAATACCAATCTGGAGTTTTTGTAGAACTTCAGTTAGGGCCATATCAGTGGAAAATAACACTAAGCGTTTAGAAATACAAAAATGGTATTTTTAGAGAAATGCGGAACAGGAATAGGGTCAAAACCCTTCAAAAGTTACACAAAGCATTACAAATTTTAAATAACTGAGGATTTTAAAATAAAATTAGGTATAAAATCGTATAAAACTGAGCCACACGAGGAGCCACATCATGAAACAATTTAATTTTAGATTTTTTTACAGAAATGTAATATTTGGCCAAAATCTTACTTGAATCTTCTAATTTCTTGTTTTTTGGTAAAATTACTTTTATGAAGTTTGACTTGAAACGCCTCAAAATAGATAGGTATGTGTTGTCTTTCGAGAAGGTAAAGTAGGATTAGGTCCAAAATCGATTTAAAATGAAAGATTGATTTAAGTTAGGCCTCAGACTATTTAAAAATGACACAAAACTTCTAAAAACGCAAAATAGGTTCTAGCTAACTAGAAAGAGGTGTTTTTGAAAAACATTCAGATTAAGATTAGAACTAAAATTGGTTGAAATGACACAAAACGTTAAGAAATGCCTCGAGGAATGCCAAAATCAGGCAAAACTTGCTAAAATTTTCTAATTTCTTGTTTTGTAGTAAAATTATCTTTGGAAAGTTTGGCTCAAAACGTCTCAAAATAGAAATGTGGTACTTTTCGAGAAGGTAAAGTTAGGATTTCATGTTTTTGGAGAAATTTCTATTACAGTTGGGTCTAAAACCGGTTAAAAATGACATAAAGCCCATAAAAATACAAATTTGGTGTTTTTGAAGAAATTCATGTTTACATTAGGGCCAGTACTTAATCGGATAAAGATGACACAGCTTCTCAGAATTCAAATTTGAAACTGTAGAGAAATACAGGTTATAATGACAGTCAAAATTTAAATACGTTTAGAAATTACCCAAAGTATCTAACATTGCAAATTCTGTTTTTTTTTGAAAAGCGCTTTTTATGTTTTGTAGAAACTCAATTTTAGTACAAAACATACTCAAATTATCTACTTTTTTTGGAAAATTACATTTTTGGACCAAAATATGTGAAGGTTGACTCAAGACGCCTCAAAATTGAAATGTGGTGTAATTTGAGAAGATAAGAATAGGATTAAAACCGAAATCGGTTAATAAAGACTGACAAATTTGAATTTTGGACCAAAATGAGGCAAAACCGACTCAAACCTTGTAATTTGTCGTTTTTTTGGTAAAATTGGAACACAGCACGCCTCAGAATAGAAATTTATTTATTTTCCAGTAGATTAGGTTCGAAATAGGTTAAAATTGACTATAAAAATGGAAATTTTATGTTTTTGGAGAAATTGCAATTAAGTTGTGACTAAAACTGGTTAAAATATACAGAAAGTCCTCGAGAAAGTCTCTAAAAATGCAAATTTTGGGTTTTTTGGGAAATTCTGGTGAAGATTAAGGCTAAAATTGATTAAAAATGACTAAAAGTTCAGAAGTGGATTACTTAAACTAACTCAAATCTTGTAAATTCTTACAGGTAAAAAGTACATTTTTTGACCAAAATATGCAAAGTTTGACTCAAGTCTCCTCAAAACTGAAGTGTTGTATTTTCCCAGAAGGAATGTTTTAGGATTAGAGCCGCAATCGGTTAAAAATGACTAAAAATGCAAATATGGGGTTTTTTGACAAATTTAGATAGCTAAAATCGGTTAAAAATTATTTAAAGTGTTGAGACATGAGTTTTTGGGAAAATTCAGATTTAAGGCCAAAAACATGATTCGCTTTGTTGGCTAATGTCTGTTGCCACGTTTTACCTGCTCTTTCTCGACGTGTTTTTTCGAGTTTATGACGATTCGTATGCTTTAGTGACGTTCTTCACTGACTAACCGACATTCCTAATAGCACAGTCACATCTTGAAAAATAAAACTGTGATGGACTTCACGGCCGTTCAAAATACAATCTAAAGTGTTTTCCGAACTTTGAAACCGTGGTCCAATGAAATCTTTTCCTGACCAGAATCTGCGGCAGACATTATCAAAGGCGATGAGGCACTGGGCGAAGTGATCTCCCGTGCTTCCCGACGTTGACTAATTCGACTGTGGTGAACTCCGAGGAATTTATTTCCCCCCCCCTCACGCGCCGTCGCGCGACGGCGCCGGCGAGGGAATAATTACCACGGAGCTCACTACAGTCGAATCCGTGAACGTCGAGAAGCACGCAAGGCAGATCACTTCGCCCTTTGCCGCTTCGCCTTTGATAATGTCTCCCGCAGATGTAGACAAAAAGTCAGGAAGAAATTCCATTGGACCACGGCTTCAAAGCCCGGAAAAGACTTTAGATTGTATTTTGACCGGCCGTGAAAGCCTTTACATCAGTCTCCTTTGTTTTTAATTTGCAAGGGATTAATTAACAAAAGTGAAAATATAGATCCGTAGTAGGGAGGTGTTAATATCGATAAGTATGTATATGGTACTATTTGAAGGAAGTTATTAAGCTTAAAGCAAAATTTCTTGATCGGCTAGGCTACAGCGAAATCCTTCTGGGCATCTGAGGAGTCTCAAATGCCGAAATTGAAACGTTACACTGACCATATTTACTTATCGATTATAAACTGTTAAGAAATGTATCTTGCTATTAAAGAGACACCTTTGTTAATTGTTTCACCTCATTTTTGTACAAAACGAAATGAAGCTAAAAGGACGCAATCAATTAAAACATAACATGCCCAGCAAACGGTTCTACCCACTCCGAACCAGTTCCGGACAGTTACTTGTCCTTCTGCACAAAAACTGTTAACGATCGACCCAAGCCAGCTATTCAATATATGCAATTAATTGAATACATTTAAGTACTTAATATTGCGCAAACATTAATTAACCCGGGGTTCTTCGGGTACTCGCCTGCAAAGTCGCAATTATCGATGGTACCGTATATATAATATATAAGACGAGATTTTTCCGTTTTTCTCGCGCCAAATTATCGAAAATAACCGATGGTTATCGTGCATCGTTAAAAGTTGATAGACCCAAGGGGGCTGTTTTAAATTCGAATTAACGACACCTCGGTACCATCAGGTACCAATGAAGGCCCCAATTATCGGCCGATTTATCACCCTCGGAACCGGTCCCAAATCACTATCACGACCGAAAAGAGATGCACGCATGCCCCCGCATGTCTTTTCCGAGGGACACGAGTGGTACCATTAAAGGAATGTTTGAAAAATGAATCGTGTCGAGTAGCTCGTAATAGACCTCATCCTTTCAGTAACAGCTATTAGCGGGCAAAGGTAATTTGTTACATTTTATTGGGAGGGGAAAGCCCATCACTAATTTGCCCGGTTAATTACTTTCCTAATGAATGTTTATGAAACTTTGTGTTACAAAGCGTCGGTTACGATGAAAAATGGGGGGTACCACTAAGAAACTGCTATTATATACTTTAAGTAAGTGGACAAAAAAGCTAAAGAATTGCAGTATTGTAACCTAAAACCGCAAGACAATCCTCTAATCGATACGAAATTATCTCTGGGTACCCAATTTGTTCAACGAACCAATAAAAAGTACTATCCGAACAATGGTTAATGTCACTTCCTCTTGATCTGCGCTGATGAACTATCGACCGCCTATTGTGTTTGGTGGTACCCGGAACCAAATTCCTCGTGCTATAGAAAGAGATAAGGATAGGTCAAGACGTAGCAAAATGTCAATGGGAAGAAAGCGGTTGTGTTGGGAACGTGAAGATGGATGGTGCTGATGGAATTGTGGACATTTGCATGGGGCTGACAGCATGGGTTATGAAGGTGAAGCTATCTGCACTGAGCTCTTTCTAAGATGAGATCAGTGTTGCCATGTCTAGTAAAATTTCACCAGAATTGGTGATTTATTTCCCACTTTGGTCCATTTTGGTGATTTTTTATAATATTCATAATTTCTTCAGCTATACCTTTTTTTTTCTCTCTTTTTTCTCAACAATAACAATCTCAGTGTTTTTCTTTTCTTTTATGGCTGCATTTTTGGGAATACCTTTCTTCAGAACTGTGCTCTCCTGTACTTCTTCTGGTAGCTCTTCAATAGTGTTAGTTGGACTCTCTTCTACAGTGGCGTTTTTGCCTCTTTGTCTCTTCTCAACTTTTTAATAATTAATTCCCTCTTTACAACCTGCGTTCTTCGTTCGTTCAAAAACTGTTATTTCTTGTACATTCTCGAGTTCTTGAATATAACATTCCGATTATTCAGATTTTTCTTCAACAATGATTGCTATAAATGGGTCTTTTTCAGCCTCTTCTACCGTAACAACTTGTTCTCGTTCTTCGTCTTTTTTTATTGAATTGACGTCTTTTGTCTTCTTTAAAATTCGTTTTTAATTACTTTCCGCTCTAATAACCTCCTTCTACAATGAGGGTCTCTTGTATTTGCTGAAGGATTTCCTCAGGAGCATATTCTAACGAAAAAATCTATGTCTTGGAAACCTCTTCAACAGTAATCTTTATTTTAAACTTTTTATTTTTCTTTTTATAGTGACAATTTCTGTTTTTTCCTCTTTATCGATTTTCGATTTCTTAATTGTCACTCTTTTAACAACTTTATTTTTTCACAAGTCACTTTCAAAGTTTTATTCTATCCATCTATCTACCATCTCCATCTACAATCAAATGGCATGGTCGGGCGTTTCTATCGAACCATGGAACAATATCTGCAAAATGGTAGCGGATTACCAGAAGGATTGGGACAAATTTCTGCTTCTTCTAATGATGGCTTACAGAGGTGCAGAGCATAACACGACAGGACATAACCCTGCCAAGGTTAAATTTGGTAAAGAACTTCGTATTCCGGTAGATTTCGTGTACGGATCACCAGAAGAACCGGTGCAAGATGTCCAGAACTATGCTAATGAACTTCGAGAAAGATTAAAGGAAATCCAAGGAAACGTGAAGACAATGATAAAGATTCTGTATAATCCACAGAAGAAGAAAGGAAAGTCTTCCAAGTTGTCTCCAAGTTGGGAGGGTCCTTATACAGTCATCAAACGGATCAACGACGTGGTATACAAGATCCAACGTACCCCTAGCGCAAAGATGAAAGTGGTTCATTTTGAACGGTTACAGTCGTGCAGATTTTTCTGATCGGGACGAACAGAACTAAGAGGGGGGGGCAATATTACGCCCGACCGTCGGTCCACCAAGATTCAGACATTCTCATCTAGACTAAACGAGAACCGTGAACAGTCGCCTCCGTTCTCGAAAGTACGAGAGTGTGTTCAGGACGGGCATATAAATTGAATATATAGTGCAGTGTAGTAAATAAGCGAAATAAGCGAAAAAGGAGGAAATTACGTTTCTAAATGCAGCCTGGAAATTAGTTCTACGACATATTTCAAGTGCGCCGAAACACCACGCCACCGCTACTCCCACCCCAGTCCCTCCACGGCAGCGCGACGGCGGGGGAATAAATACCACGGAGCTCATCACAATCGAATTAGTCAACGGCGGGAGATCACTTCGTCCATTGCCTCATCGCCCTTGATAATATCTGCCGCAGCTGTAGAGGAAACGTTAGGAAGAAATTTCATTGGACCATGGCTTCAAAACCTGGAAAACAGTTGAGATTGTATTTTGACCGGCCGTAAAAGCCTTCACACTTTTTTTATGCCTCTAATTATGTGCACCTTTTGAATTTTTTTTTATTAATATAATTTTTTTACATTTTTATATATTTTTGATGCTTTTCGTTTTTTTTTTAACTATCTATTTCTTACTGTTCTTTTAGTGTTCATATGTTTCTACTCTTAGTTTGTGTCATATTTCGTTCAAATTCATGTTCTTATTAATGTTTTTTTCTTTTTATTGTCTGAGGTAATTTTTACCAAAAATTGAGCGTTTCTAACGAATGCACAATTATGATGTAAATTGCTTTGCATTAAGGAAATTTTGACACAAAACTGTGTTTTCTAAATTAATGATACCAAGTTTTTAGGCAGTTCTGGCAAAATAGAATTTCTCTAATGAGCGAAAAATCGCCTTTTATTAAGGTAATTTTGACTGCAAAAGAATAACCTTTTAGCAAAAGTTTTTAGACGATTTTGGCCCAAAATTAGAAATATTGTAAATTCTACCTACCTTTTTGGCCTTGTTTTTTGGTTTGTGTTCTACCTTTTATTTTTTCAGGTTTCTAAACCTGGTGCTTTTATAGTTTTCAATTTATTTTTTTCATTTTTATTGTTTTATTATTTTTTACATTTTTCCATTGAATTATCTGTTCTTTAATTTTTTTTTATCAATCATTTCTTTCACAGATTTTTATCTTTAGTTTTCTTCATCGTTTATCATTTACATTTTAGTAAATTATTTAGTAAAACTGGAATAACGTTATTTTTGTACTTTTATGGCATATTCAAATTAAAATTAACTTTCATCTTTATTTAGCATTTTATTAAATCTATCGAATTTTCGGCCAAATTGCGGTGATTTTAACCTGAACTAACCTGGCTAAACTGGAAGAGATTAAAGTGTTTTCCTGGCTCCTTACTTTCCCTTTTCTTATTTTTATTTTTCATTAACATGCCATTTTACTAAAAGTTAATCAAAGTTTACGATTAAATTCACCATTATGCACTTTTTCTAATTTATTAAGTGACAAAACGACAAAACAAAACCATCAAAGACCTTATAGTCTTGTCTTATACCTGCGGCATAAATCTCGTCTAAACTGCAATAACTTAAGATTTGTCAAAATGTACAAATGGCGGCTATTTATTACATAGATATTATCTGGAATACACAGTTAGATAATATATAGGGTATTAATGCATAGAATGTAAACAGGGACCGGATTATCTTTGTCACATTTGTCACTTTATTAAAGAAGTAGGGACGTAAGTGGAATGTCTCACTGTTTCGTTTTATTCTGCAGGGTGACCTTTGATCTTAGACCAGCAATGGGAATTTCAAACCGGAAGTGAGAAAGAGAACAATGGGCCAGTGTTTGTTTTTGTAAGGCACCCAATTTACACGTGTCGCCACCGGATACCCACGTGGTTTACATTTTGTTAGCAAGCTTGATCAATTGATTCTTGAACGGGTTAATGTTCTAGTTACGTGTCCTAGGGGGAACTCAACTCACGATTAGCAGGAGGACTTAACTAGCCTCTGGTTAAATAGAAAACTTGTCTTGAACTAACCTGAACCAAAAACCTGTACCTTTAAGGTCACTAACCATAACTTTTTTCGCTTCTTCCAAAACTTCCTGGCCGCTAACTGATGGACGAAAGTGTTCCTGCGGCCTACGCCTCTGCTCATTCCTGCTTAAAGACATTAGCATATCGCATTCATACGACGGCAATCCGATTACTCCACCGGGCATTGAGATGACGCTCGGATACGTCTTGTCTCCTTTTAATTAATTTGTGAATAAGGAAGCGACTTGTTCCCCAACATCAGATTAGAGTGCCGCACTAATTGCGCGGAACACCTTAAGGCACCGAAAACGAACATCAATGGTGATCAATGATTGTGTCTTGGAGGTTGGAAAAAAAATCAATAAAGTCCATAGTGCCACTTTGTGTGTTTTCGTTTTTCTTCATGCCACCACACATTTAACTTAAGCCTGGCTTGAATATTATCAGCGCAAATGAGGGTGAGGAATTTTAATACCTGAGACATATTATGACCTATGAATCATTTCATATTGACAAGACTATCAAGTTAAGTTGACTCTGTGAGAGGTAACGACAGTTGTCACTTGCTTGGGCTTCCTGACAGCTCAAGGTTTTGAGATTAATCTGCTTGTCAAGTGCAATCTAAACTGCAATTGAAGTTCTTGACCCTGAGTTCTCTTTGTGACGTCAGCATAATGCTGAGTTACAGATTCCCCTAAATAAAGTACTAACAAGTATATATCATGCTTGTGTCATTTTTAGGGAGAACCACCTCCAGTTTTTTGAATCTGGCTGCTGGTCAACATACCAACTGGTTTGGGGTCACGTTTTTCGGTATGCCTAAAAAGAGAGGGCACCTAAACGTGCCCATACACAATTTCAGACTCATATTAGACAACGAAAATTAAACACTGCTAAATTCTGTACAGAAAATGTGTGGGCACGTTACGTTTACGTGCCCACAGATTTTCGGTATGCCTAAAAACGAGAGGGCACGTAGACGTGCCCGTACATTTTCAGACTTATATTGGACAGCGAAAACTAAACACTGCTAAATTCTATACGGAAAATGTGTGGGCACTTTACGTTTACGTGCCCATACATTTTAGGTATGCCTAAAAATGAGAAGGCACGTAAACGTACCCGTACATTTTAAACTTATATTAGACAACGAAAACTAAACACTGCTAAATTCTGTACAAAAAATGTGTGGGCACGTTACGTTTACGTGCCCACACATTTTCGGAATGCTTAAAAATGAGAGGGCACCTAAACGTGCCCGTACATTCTAAATTTACATTACCCAACGAAAACTAAACACTGCTAAATTCTGTACAGAAAATGTGTGGGCACCACACATTTTCGGTATGCCTAAAAATGAGAGGGCACGTAGACGTGCCCGTACATTTTGAGACTTATATTAGAGAACGAAAACAAAACAGTGCTAAATTCTGTACAGAAAATGTGTGGGCACGTAAACGTGCCCGTACATTTAAAAGTTATATTAGACAACGAAAACTAATCACTACTAAATTCTGTACAAAAAATGTGTGGGCACGTTACCTTTACGTGCCCACACATTTGCGGAATGCTTAAAAATGAGAGGGCACCTAAACGTGCCCGTACAGGGTATCCCATTTTCGGCACTTTTGAGGGGTATCTCCCTTATTTTTAAAGATAGAGGGTTGCGGTTTTCACGACAGTCTGCTACTTTTTTGTGAAACTAAAGATGGCGCCAGCAGAATTTTTATAGCCCTTTTGGTTTTTGTGAGATACAGGGTGGAATTGAAAAGTATCGCTTTTGAGGCACCCCCCCGTATTACAGTTATGTTTAAACTTATCGAAGAAGTTAAAACGCATTCTTAAACAATTTTTTCCGTGGAATCCCAGTGGCGTTGTTAGTTCTTTCCTAGCAACTTCAGTTTTTGAGTTACGAAGCAAATATATGTTTTTTTAAATGGAATACCCCGTATATTATCTTTTTTATTTTATTAGTCATAATGTGGGATTTCCAAAAATATATAATTGTATGCAATTGTTTTCAGAAGCTCAGAATTTAAGATTTTCTTAAATTTTCATTTTTGTCCAATTCGTTGGTAGTAGGCTATGGCTAGATGGCTAGCTTATTTGAAACAAAAGGCAATATGTCAAAAACTTTGTGGTTTTGTCACTCTTTGTTTTTATTAGTAATATGCTTGTTGTTTTGGTGTTTCTATTTTACTATTTAGCTGCTAATTAAATTAATTTTGGCACAATAATGGCGGTTTACGAAAATTATGAGAAGTATGATATGTTGGTTTGTTTTATACAATCTAATGAAAATCCCCAAGAATCTTCGGAAGTATATTTCCAAAGGTAAAGTATTTTGCACGCTATGGTTAGGATACCATCTTAGGGGTCGTTTTTGCTATTATTAGATATCCAGAGAGAAGGCAACCTTTCCCAGACATATTTGCCCGAATTAAATCAAATCTAGTAGAGCACGGATCATTTGTCCAGCCCAGGCCTAATTCATACTCCAAACAAGATAGAGAGAGAAAAGAGATAAACGTATTGGGTTATGTAGAAGCAAAGCCTTCATCTTCTTGCAAGCATATAGAGGAAGCAACTGGTGTATCCAAGTCTGATGCTCAGAGAATTTTGAAAAAATATAGGTATTGTCACGAAAATGTTAGTGATGACTGAGGGGTTAATTATTTAAATGATAAGATTGGGACTATTTATTGTAAAAATTACTACTATATTTCGACTGGGCGTTAATTTACGCTTTAAATCTCTAATCTTTAAATGGGTACCGGGTCGTCGTTACCTCCCCCGAAGGGTCCTATGCTGATTTTCTCACTGAATGGGGGCTTTCAAAAATATGGGGGGTTTATATTTAAAATAAGAAGATGAGATTCAAGTAAACTTCTATTTTCTGTGCCTTAAAATTAGCCTAACTACTTAACTGAAATGACTAATATGAAAAACAAACACCGTTATAACAAAAGGGTCTTACCTAGGTCAAGTGTACAGGAGGACCGTATCGTGCCCAACCAATTTAACGTACTTCAGGGGTACTCCTATGCGTACCTGTGACTTTTTCTTAGGACAACAAGGACTTCTAGGGCAACTTTCTTCCTTGTACTCGGACGATAACAAATTTTGGAAAACACTTAATTACTCTTCGACGGGTGGTCGTTCGTCTATCTGACGTAACGCCCCCAAAAGGATCAACCCGAACTTCAAAAGAATCTTGGAGTCTTGCCTACGTGCAAGCCACCGAGCAAGTCCTCGTTGCTGGCTCAAAAATCCTCGAGCTTACTTCTCTTTTCGTCAGCACTTTTTTCCAATGCATTGCAACGTTCTTTTCCATGACGTCAATCAGCGGTTCGAAGTACCCAGTTGTTGAACAAATTTACGATCTATGATTTATAAATTTGGGTCAACTATTCCTTGGTTTACTAAACCGGTCATCGGCCGACCATTTCTAAGGACGCTGCAATTTTATGTCTTTTTGCTTCTTTGTGACAGTATCACCCCTATAAATTCCACATAGTTCAACGTTTACACCCTGGCGATGCCGAGCGCAGAATGTTGTTTTGCCAATGGTATTTTACAACAAATCCATACTGACGAATCTTTTGGCAGACTCGTTATTTGGTCCGATGAATGTTATTTTTCAAGTGCGGCAATTTTTAATCGCCATAATACTAGACATTGGTCCACAGAAAATCACACATTTAACTTTTGAGAGGGCACAACAAGGACGTTTTGGGGTTGGAGTCTCGTGTTTCATTTTTGGAAGACGCATAGTCTACAGAATTATTGAAGGAGGTCTGACAGCGCATCGTTACCGAGAAATTCTTGAGGAAGTTATTCCAGAACTGATGGAAAATGTTCCCTTGGCCCTTTATAATGCCGTTTTTTTTCAACAAGATGGTTGCCCCAAGCCACAACTCTGCCCTTTTAAGGGAATTTTTAGACGATAACTTTCCTCAAAGGTGGATTGGTACCTACGGACCTGTAAGGTGGCCCCCTCGATCTCCCGATCTTTCAATTTTGGATTTTTTTTTTATGGGGTTTTATGCAAAATGAAGTCTATAAAACACAGTATCAGTCTCGAGCGGAGCTTCTTGCGGCAATCAATTTAACTTTCCAAAATTTGCAAAGAAGGCCTATGATTCTTTTTAACGCGATTAGAAGAATAACGAAAATGTGCCAATTTTGCATACAGGAAAATGGCCGTCATTTTGAAAACCACCTTTAAAAACTGTTTACTTAATTATGTTGAATGCTGTAATAAATAACTAATAACTGAGATACTGAGATTTAAAAAAGATTTTTTGTATTAAATTTGAAGATGTTATAAATTAGAATAATTATTACTTACATCGATTTTGTTCCTAATAATATTTTAGCCATAGCCTACTACTTACGAATTGGACAAAAATAAAAATTTAAGAAAATCTTAAATTCTGAGCTTTGTTTTGAAAATATTTGCATACAATTATATATTTTTGGAAAGCCCACATTATGACTAATAAACTAGAAAAATAATATACAGAGTGTTCCATTTAAAAAAACATATATTTGCTTCGTAACAAAAACTGAAGTTGCTAGGAAAGAACTGACTACGCCATTGGATTCTACGGAAAAAATTATTTAAGATTGCGTTTTAACTTCTTGGATAAGTTTAAAGATAACTGTGATGCGGGGGGTGCCTCAAAAGCGATACTTTTTCAATTCCACCCTGTATCTCAAAAACCAAAAGGGCTATAAAAATTCTGCTGGCGCCATCTTTAGTTTCACAAAAAAGTAGCACACTGTCGAGAAAACCGCAACCCTCTATCTTTAAAAATCAGGGAGATACCCCGCAAAAGTGCCGAAAATGGGATACCCTGTACATTCTAAATTTACATTACACAACGAAAACTAAACACTGCTAAATTCTGTACAGAAAATGTGTGGGCACCACACATTTTCGGTATGCCTAAAAATGAGAGGGCACGTAGACGTGCCCGTATATTTTCAGAATGTGTGGGCACGTTACGTTTACGTGCCCCCACATTTTCGGTATGCCTAAAATTGAGAAAGCACGTCCCCACACATTTTCTGTACAGAATTTAGCAGTGTTTAGTTTTCGTTGTGTAATGTAAATTTAGAATGTACGGGCACGTTTAGGTGCCCTCTCATTT
>OX638299.1:28119337-28155445 GCA_951812265.1 Taphrorychus bicolor
GTTATTTATCCGCAAAAAAATACGGACACATATTATTAGGTATTGTAGGTACTCGGGTACCATTGCAACAATACGAACCAAATTGACCCGGGCGATATCAGGAACTATTAGGAGGCAACTAATAAAAAAACAATGATATAATTATTACGAAACACTGCGGCACGGCACGGTAGTAGTACTATACAACAGTACCAAGGCTCATGTTTAATTCATAACAGAACTTGCATAGGAAGGCGCGGTTCTAATGTCGTATTAATAGGATTTTGGGATCGGTCATAACTGATCGGACTCTGTAGGTTTTATTATGCAGTTCGGTAATGCGAAATGCTTGTCGTTGGGCCATGAGAGGGCGAATGTCATTCGGTACCAATGTCCAAGTAGGCTGTGTGGCTACCATGGTTTCGTAACGTGATGGGTTGAAAAGAGGTGCTCCGATCCTCCGCCTAACTGAAACATCATATATATCGAGACCAACTAGAGTCCTTTATTGACAAAATTTTGTCTGGCATCATTTCTAAAGGTTCGTTGCGATGTTGCCCGCTCTCAGGGTCTAACTACACAACCTATATCTTTATATGTTGTGAGGCCAAATGTAGCCGTACAGCACGATCAAAACATAGGTAGAAAATCTTCTTAATTGACGAATTGGCAACAGTGCTGCCAATTCAATGTGCGTGTCAACCTAATTAAACTGATGTCAACCACAAAACGTCAAAACGTGCTTCTTTTGTGTTTGAAGTTGAGACAGTACTTGCGAACGTTTTGTGCGTGTTTTATTAAAGATTTTATCATTATGGTGAGATATTGTGGAATATGTACCATCTCTAGTTATAAAAGAGCAACAGAAATCTTTCGTATCACAAGTAAGTGCATATCATGTTTTCACCGATTACCCGACTCGGCGGCCATTTTTTCATTCCCCACGCGACGCGCGCCCCCTGTGATCCATAATGCATGTTGGAGGTAAACAAACCTGACAATTTATAATTGACGCACTAAGTCTATCTAGTTTGAAGGTCGAACATGGAGACCTACTGAATGTTTTATCGCTGAGCTCATAGCCTCATCCCAAACTAAAAACTTTGGATTGGAAGGTGAAAGAGGACATTAGAAAGAACAAAAACCTGTTGGATTCACTCCAATGGGTCCACTTGTTCTAAAGTTGCAGGCTTTCAAACTTAGAAATAGTGAAACAAAAAGGAAATACCCCTTTTGGTCAATTTCGATTTTTTTTTTGTGATTTTTGATGGGAATGAGGCCATTGCAATCCCCTATAAACGTAACAAACACAACAAGAGTAAAGTTACTCCCTTAAGTGGACTCTAATGCATCCAAAGCACATTTTAAAAGTACCTTAAGAATCGAAAAAGGTTCTAATAGCCTGAAGTTTCATTGCTTGCTGTGTAGGTAGAGTTTTGGGTCCGACTAACCGCTCTCTGTCAAGGTTAGTGTAATAAGTGCGCGAGCTGCTCGAACTGCTCGACCAGATGACGGTGACATTCAGAATGAATGACATTACGATAAGTGACAAGTGACGTGTGTGAGGTTAGGTGTTAGGCAACCCAATATACACAACCATGATTCCTTTTAAAAAAACGTTGTTTACCTTTTTATGATAAAAATTTAAATTTGTTATCATCATGAGCATTTAATAATTAGTGCCCAATTGAAGGGTTTTTATATATTCTCTTAATAATGCTGTTAATTGCATCTCATCATCAATACAGTCCGCTTAAAATTCGTTCAAAAAGGTCCAATTATTGAACCCGACCCCACACTCTCTATAGGGTTTTGCAGTTGCTTAAGGATCAAGGGACAAGTTTCCCTTGTCGGATGTTTTAGTGTTTTTCTCCAGGTTTTGTTCAAACTAGTAGCTGGGAGAATAAGCGTCGACCGCAGCAGGGCCCTGCAATACTGCACCAAGTAACATTCAAACCAGGATTTCGCCTCTCTCTAGAGTGTCATCCTTGTGTCATTCATTCCTCGGCACGGTACCACTCCTTCATTAAAGAAGACACAAAAAGAAAAACAACGTTTTTTAAAAGGAATCATGGTTGTTGTATATTGGGTTGCCTAACACCTAACGACCTAACCTCACACAGGTCACTTGTCACTTGTCGTAATGTCATTCATTCTGAATGTCACCGTCATCTGGTGGAGTAGTTCGAGCAGCTCGCGCACTTATTGTCCGAACGCAAGTGAGGATTATAACGAGCAGTGACAAACCCAATTTTGGTTGTAGATATTTTGTATTTTTTTGGTTCTAACGGTTTTAACTCGGAAACTGCTCGTTTGACGGGATTTTGTAGATTGCGCGTATGTACAGAAATGAACGAGCTTTTCAAATGTGTGGTCGGTTTGGCGGTACGTGCGGGGGGGGGGAGGGGGGGGGGGGCCGACCAGTGGCGTACCAAAGTCAAAAATGCGATTTTTTAGGTACCCAAATTTACGACGGTTTTGTCGAAACTCCGGGGCTATGTGGGGTATAGGACTCTCCACGGGTAGATTTCCTCATATGTGTAGACGAACAATTTTGACGTCTAATTCCGATAAGTTAAATAGGAAAATGTACAAAAAATCGCAAAGTTGGGACGGTTTTTTGAAAAAAATTTTGTAATGGTCTTCTTTTGGGCCTTCTGGACCCCTTTAGTTAGACGACTGGCCCAATAAGGATGGTACCAGGGGAAAGGGCATATCCTTGGCTACTTTTAATCCTATCCCGCCACAGGTGTCACTTTAATACAGAATGGTCAAAAAAATGTCCAAAGACAATTAAGGAAAAGTGTCCAAAATTTGAAGGTAGTTTTTTGCGATTTTTATGAAAACTATGGAACGATCCGGCTTCGGTGGTATATGGGCAACTAGAAGACGTGGAGAGAAAAAAAATCAGTCGTTAGTTTTGGTCTAGCTCTTATACCGGGTGAGCTACAAAAGTTTTTCTGTGCCGCATTTTTTGCCAACTTTGGTGTACTTTTCTCACATTTCACCCTGTAGATTCTCTACCTACATTTTCGTAGCAAAAAATCTGAAATAATTCAGGGAGGTAGCAGACACATGGACCCTTGATCGTGCCGAAAATCAAGGGCCTAGCTTTGAATTTGAAATTTTGACGAATTCTTAAACATTAAATTTCAAATTGCCACTTTGAGGTATATTTCTGCCCAGACCGTGCATCTAATGCGATGGTTTTCTATCCCAGGGGATACGTTGGAATGTTTTCTTTTTGGGACCTAGGAACCACTTTTAGCTGGGACGTCGCGAAATGCTCTTAATTGAATTTCGAAACGAACGATGCAAAATTTTTCAAATTTTGGCCGAAAATCCCGAATGGTTCCGATTCGCCAGCCACTAACTAGTAATCGGAAGCATTCGGCGGCCGCGCCCATCTACAAATGACAGCTGAGATTTCCGAAATGTAAACATTAACCTTAAAGCCTCAGACTAAGGAAAATCGGACAAAAAGCGGGGAAAACTGTCTGGCCGGGGAAAATTTGAACATTTCTAGGAAGATTATTGGCAAAATGCCCAGTCCTCGAGGTCGTTTTCACAAAGACTGGTCGATTTGAAAATTTCATGTCGGGATTCATTTTTGGCTGATGACGTCGAAGCCAGACAGTTTTCGCCCAGACAGTGGCGGTTACAAATTCGGGCAAAAATGTATTTTTTCGATTTTTCGGCAGACATGGGCGTAGTTATATATTTTTTTTCGCCATTTCTTCCGTTTTCCCATAAGAAATACATTGTGCAATGCTTTTTAAATGGGACAATATTGATTTCGTCATAAATAAAAGATGGAGGCGAAAAAAAATGGCCGCCGTAGACAGGGTAATTTAAAAATGGGGATATCTCTGAAACGAATAAAGTTAGAGAGCTGAAATTTGGTACCATGGTTCATTAGGGAACGGACTGCAAGTTTCCATGGGTGGAAACCTTCGTCATGGTACCAAACCCATGGGTACCATTAATGAAATTTTGCATATAAGTTTTCAGGCTTTTGCACATGTATTTCCCATAAGAAATACATTGTGCAACGCTTTTTAAATGGGACAATATTGATTTCGTCATAAATAAAAGATGTAGGCGAAAAAAAATGGCCGCCGTAGACAGGGTAATTAAAAAATGGGGATATCTCTGAGACGAATAAAGTTAGAGATCTGAAATTTGGTACCATGGTTCATTAGGGAATGGACTGTAAGTTGCCATGGGTGGAAACCTTATTCATGGTACCAAACCCATGGGTACCATTAACGAAATTTTGCATATAAGTTTTCAGGCTTTTGCACGTGTATTTCCCATAAGAACGTTGGACAATGCGTATTATATGGGTGGAATGTAGATTACGTCATATTTGGGGTATTATTAATGGTACATGGTTCAAATTTGGATGGTAGGTACCTATGGGGGTATCATAAATTGTGATATAGCTGACTCAGCTATCATAGCTACAATAGCTGAGTAACGTTAGTATTTAAAGAACTGGTAATGATACATGGTTCAACTTTGGATGCTGGGTGCCCATGGGAGTACCATGAATGGTAATATAGCAGACATAGCTATGTAGCTGACCATAGCTAGGTTATAGCTGTTTTATGAACCGATGATGATATCAAGTTGAAAATCGAATGGTAGGTTGCCCTTATGTAAAATTCGCTAAAAATGACATTTCTAAAAATCCAAGATGGCCGCCTGAAAAGTTTTGCTTTTAAAGCGATTTCTCTGGAACGGTTCGAGCTAGAAAGCTGAAATTTGGTATGTGGCCATTTTATGGGACGGTCTAAAGGTCTCTGAGGTCCAGAACCTTGCCGCGGGTACCGAAGGTTCAGTTTTGGAAACATTTTCAATTTATTGACACTTTTTTGCTTCAACTTACTCACTGTTGCTAAAGGGCGACGAAACCAAATATATCCGACGTTTCGACTTTACGCTTACCATAAGCCATCATCAGGGTATTCTCTTTTATTACAAATATTGCTTTATAAATGTGTCACGCCCAAACAATCAGTTTTTCGTATATGACTGACAAAATAGCTTTAACGAAGCCCATTCGACTGGCACTAACTGTTCGATTTTACCGTTTCTGGGTTCCGAGATTTAACTGATTAAATTTTTCATTGATAGGGGTAGAGTGACTTTTGCCATTTTATAGCAAAGCCATTTACGGCAATAGAACAACGGTGGCTCAATTAAGTGTGAGTCGACTCAAATACTGCTCAAAACGTTAATTACTATTTTGCTAAGTTTAATAACAGTCTCATGGGAAGTGAAAAACTATTAAAATTTTGTAAAAATTACCTAATTTTTTATTTGATCAAACATTACGTCAACTAAATTAAAAACCTTGAACGACAAATTAAGCAGGTATTTTGTGGTCGAGAATGCTCTATTCATCGGTGTCAATAGCATCGTTATACCATGTTTAGTTTTTGAATTATATAGATATAAGTATTAAAATGTCGATAAAAAGTGGAAAAATTACGTTTTTGGCGCCATTTTGAAGAGGAAGGAAATTACTGAAAATTCCAGAATTGCAATTTTCTTACATATTTTTGTCCCCTCTTTCATATGAGACTATTTTTGATAAAATCTATGACAATCGATTTCGGTCGAAAATTTTCACGACCTACCCCCTTTGCAAATTTTGAAATTTTTACATTTTTCTGTTTATCTTGGAAACGGCAAGGTTTTCCGATATGCCGGTTAATATGATGTATGAAGAGGTCATCAAGGGCTATCAGATGCATGTATCAGAAAGAAGCTAGGTTTCACGGTTTTTGAGAAAATTAAAAAAAAGTGCAAAATTTGTACCTTATTTTTGGGCCACCCGTGCTCAGTTACTGTTCTAGTCAGAGCTTCGAAAATGGGCTCTACGTGTAGCTCTATTCTTTTTCTTCCTTAGCTCTTCTTATACATTTTCTGCTAAATCTTCATCGAAACGAGATATTAGCAGTGAAAGGCAGCAATGCACGATTTTTATCTCAAAATTTAGTTTTTTGGGCCGGTTTGAGAGCCCCATATGTTTAACATAGATTTTTCGATATGTGTCATTTAAATCTATAGTAATCGATTTTATTTGTTACTTCGAGTCGTTTTATAATAAATAGGACGTTGATGTCTGTTTTAGATTGTATAGGGTGGCTCAAAAAATGATGTGGATAATAATGCAGATAGATCCAAAAACAGTGTGTATTTCATATAGAAAGGGTGGATTATTTAGTACGGACACGAAGCAGAATAAAATGTTAGATATAGGCGATGAAAGCGTTATTAAAACTTAGTAATGAAAGCAATTTTAAGTATTCAAGGAGTCTGGTGTTGTTTAGATATTAGTAGTATTTACTGCAGAACATTTCCGTCGCCATTTTATCCACAAATTGTTAAAAAACACTAAAAGACACTAAAATTATTCTACTTTTTTGGCTCCTCGTATAGCTTTTCTGATAAATCTTCATTAAAATGCGATGTAGACTGTTGAAGGCTGCAATTTTTTCTAAAAATTTAGGTTTTTGGGCCAGTTGGCTCATAGCCTTAATATAGAAATGTCGACTTTTCCCATATAAATCAATAGTAATCGATTTTATTCGTAGGTTCTAGTAGTCGTATGATAAATAGGGCATATATTTACGTTTTGGATAGTATAGAGTGTCCCAAAAAAGTGTTGTAACCTAGAATTTTAGGATTTTTTCATGTAAATTGATAACAGTTAATTTATTGCGAAAAATCCATTAGTTTTATAATAAATAGAGCGTTGATTTTTGTTTTAAATAGTATACGGTGTCCCAAATAATGCTGCAACATTTAACTTTAGTTTTTTTGTTTATCAATATTTTTCTGTAGGTTTTATTCCCTTATTAAAAACAGTTAGGAACAATCAAAGCTATAAAACTGAAATTTCAATTGTAGATTCGTTTCATACTCACAAACAATATGTCATAAATGGGAACCTTGATATGGGTACTCGTGGTACCATTTTATATCTTTTTATGAATTTTAGCACGTTTCAAAAGCTGTTATGTTTGCGAATATGAAGTAAAGTATTACTATATATAAACGTTTCGACATTTCAGTTACTTTTAGGTATCTTCAGGTTCTTTGTTAATATCTCTCTGCCCACAGCGTTCGGATTTCCTAAACTATGGGCGCTCCGCGCGCGTGGTCTTCACTCCAAAGAAGTTCTGCAGCACTTTGCCCACAGCGTTCGGATTTCCTAAACTATGGGCGCCCCGCGCGCATGGTCAAAAAAGCATGGTCAAAAAATAAAAAAAAAAAAAATGACGCGCGTGTGTGACAAAAGCACACCATAAACAAACCAACTCAAGAGTTTTGCTGACCAACTTGTTTATTACACTGCCCTTGACAACCATCGATCGTGACCCATGGGCACGGTGCAACAACGCAGTCCCTTGAGGTTCCGTTACTTCCAAATCTTTAATCGGATTACTACTATCCGAAACTATTCAAGGAAGCCATTGAGATCTTCTAGCACGAGAAGAACTTAAACAGCAAAGAAGAAATTAGAGCCCTATATTGCTCTGCATCACAGTTCACCCCTGACCCTTCGAATCCAGTCAGCGTAACGATGGGAGCATAAATGCGACGAAGCGTTCAGTGGTCGAGTCAGTCAATGCCCGGACGTAAGGGAAGACTTTGATAATGTCCGCCGCAGTTGTAAATAAAACGTCAGGAAAAAAATCCACTGGACCACCCCTTCAAAGCACTTTAGAAATCTACAGTTGGTTTGGCTCCTATTTGGCATCCAACCTAACTACCATTTACTTCTATAGTGTAACAACAAAGAAACATTTTAACACAAAGTAGTATATTTGCGATCGTAATCACCACTCTTCGCGCGGGAACTAATTTAATATACGGCGCGTAAGACGCATAAAAACCTAATGGCTGCGTTTTCCGATTAAAGAGACCAACAACACTAGAATTAGCAGTAATTAAAGTTAATTTTAATTAAAATTTGAAGTGTTGCGTAACACAGTGTTTTTATATTTTGTTTGATAAAGCCCGTTCCGTTAATTATTGCGGCCGCGCGCAGACGCCTCCGGCGACAATTATCTTCTCTCCGTATCTCGCAATCAGATAAAGCAATCATATAAAAGGTACTTTTCTCGATCCGCGTAAGCCGGTAGCCAATATCGATTTCGAGCTGATATCCGCCAGTTTTATGGACGCGAAACCTTTATTTGGACGTGTAATCAAGCTTCAAGCTGGGTGCCTTGGCCTTGTAGGGCTCCGCTGAAAAATATCGCACGGAAATGGGATCTCGTTAGAATTATTATTACCTTTCGTGCCCCGTATATGGTCGGATTTAGGTATAAATCTTTTAATGGGGCTTTTTTCTGCACTCGGGGAAAATCGATATTGAAGACCGTAATTTCGTTAAGCCGCTTTTGATGGTCACCGAAGACTTCAGGAATTTATGCTTCCTTCTTTACCTGCGAAAAGATGATTGGATGCCTCCAAAAAAGGTTGTCAACTCTTTTTTTGTTGAACAGTTTTAGCTCTAGAACGGTTTGCTTTCGACGGTCTTCAAGTCGGGATCATCTTCAAGCTAAATCCTTTGACATTTCTGAAATAACACCGCACTATCAAGAGCCGCATATTATGTTAGTGTTAAAACGAGAAGCCAACGCCAATCAATGGAATTAGGCATTAACTATTGAAGTACCCAACAAAACCATGACGTAAATTAATAATTAAAAGATAGAAGATACAGACAGAAGTCTACAGATATTGTGACGGAACTTCATCAGGTGGCAGCGCCGAAACTTCACCCACCGACTCATAGGGGGCAGCATTAGTCGAAATCCTTCATAACATCACACCGCCTTTCCCGCGCCGAATTTGGCTTCAACTCATCATTCTGATTCTTTTTTTACTGAAAGGTGAAATGAGCAACTCACTTTTGAAGAGGACACTTTTGGAGATGAAGCGAAGTCCTAGTGTCATTCTTTCAGCAATAGATACAGTTTCTTATCAGTCGGACTTTATAGCCTATTTAGCCACTTAACTTTGAAGAAATCGACAAAAAGTCTTCATTTAGGTGGAGATGTTTATTTCTAATTTTTCTTGGTGGTACACCCAGGTACCAGTGGTCGTACTGTTTAATACCTTTTCAAAACACGTAGGTTTACCATTGCCCTTTTAACATTCTAAACTGTAGATAGATATTTCTGGAAGAAGATGTAGATAACCGTTAAGTAGACACTCACTCCGAATAGCGATCGATCAACCCAGACGCCAGAAGCCTGAGCCGAAGGCCGAAGAATCGCCAACACAATCACCCATTACTCGCAACCGATGATTTCCATCAAATCTGACACTAATCGCACTGTAACCGAAAAAAAAACCATTCGTGTCGGGAACTAATTAACCCGCATTTGGTGGGCTTGGTCCTATTGCTCAGCCTCGAAACCGCTCGAGATGGTCATTACCGTCCCGAGATGATCTGCGGGCGGACAAAGTTCACCTATTCCAATTATTGAGTCGGAAAAATCATGTTACTGTGCCACTAGGTAACGAAAATTATATAAGAAACCGCTCACGGGCGAGATATATGAATCCGGGGCCCTCCTGAAGATCGTGATGACCCTTGCTCGGGAGCGGTTCCGGTGTCTCGAACGGAGGCCGGCGTGAGTTACATCTAATGGTCTTGGAGATTTGTCCTAGTTGCTTAAGGTTAATTAACTCAGAAAATTACACTCATCTTGGGTTATTCACAAAATTCTCTATTAAGACGCTAATTTGATTTCGAGAGGTTTGTGGTTGAAGAGAGCGTTGATGTCACACCTATAAGACACTCTCTTATTATTGTCAAGTAGGCGTTGGAAATGTGACTTTGACATTTTTATTTTTATATGCTAAAAGGAGAGGGGTAAAAAAAAATGAAGATTTCAAAGATGACAAAAATAAGTGAATGGGTAATACTCAGTGATAACAACAGGCGAGTAGGCAAAAAATTGAATTCGTAACACGTGCCCAACAAAACTAACGAGGATCGCCTCTTCCTTTCCGTCCTGCCTTAATTTTTATATCATGCTTTCATAAAAAAAATCTTCCTATGGAAAAAATCCTCCACCTATGGAATTAGAACAGTAGGTCTGAGATTACTTAAAAAAAAAGTTTTATAATGACCACCCCCGTATTTTTTCCATAAATCCACTATTTTGAGGTTCCACCACGAGCCATTTTTATGCTAAATTTAACCGATCCTCAAAATTTTTTTATGGCAAAAATACGGGGGTGGTCATTATAAAACGTCACCTAGTTGGCTATGATTTTTTCATGGAAAAGAAGAGTGGTAACTTGATCTGCCATCAACTATTCGGAATTGGCACTCGAGAGTTCGTTATTACAACTTGCATTTGAAGACAAATTCGGCGTAAGAAATGCGGTGTGATTTTATGAAGGATTTCGACATGGGTGAAATTTCGGCGCTGCCACCTGTGAGTCGGTCGATGAACTTCCGCCACAATAGATTTCTATAATTATTAACCGATTTTGGCCAAGAACGTAACCTGAATTTCTTTCAACACTCCAAATTTGTATTTTTACAAACTTTGATACATTTTTCTAACTTGAAATTCTTTAAATACTTCAAATTTGAATTTTTACAACTTTGACACATTTTTCAGCAGGATTTTTATCCCTAATTCTAAGCTGACTTTCTCGAAAAACATCAAATTTCATTCTGAAGCGTTTGTAGTAAAATTTTACTAATTGTGATCAAAAAATTAATTTTTACAAAAAACAACAAATTAGAAGATTCAAATTAACATTTCCTGATTTTTGCCCCAAAGTTGAGTGTCTATAAAAACCTCAAAATTTGCTTTTATTAGGCAATGTGGGTCATTTCTAACCAATTTTAGCCCTAATTCTAACACGAATTTCTCTAACTGACGCTTTGAGTAATTATTAAACGATTCCGGACCTAATCCTAATTTAAATTTTTCCAAAAACTTCAAATTTGCATTTTTAACCGTTTGAGTTATTTTTAACCAATTTGCACCTAATTTTAACCTCGATTTTTTCAAAGGCTCTAAAATTGTTTTAAGTTACTTTAAACCGAATTTGTCTCTAATTATAACTCCACTATTACTAAAATTCACTGTTCTGACAAATTGCGTGATTTTGACGGTTAGTTAAAAAATGACGTCACTGAGATTACTGCCTCTATCTTAATACTTTGTCTAAATTTTGGTTTGGCTGAATTCGCTTAATTTGTTAAGGATAGATTTTAATTAAAAATTGGCGAATTAAGTCAAATTCCGAATTTAAAATCGGAATTTAGTTAAATCCCCAGTTCAAAGTAGGAATTTAGTTAAATTCCGATTTTAAATTCGGAATGTAAGTAAATTCCGTATTTAAAGTCGTAATTTAGTTAAATTCCGAGTTTTAAAGTCGGAATTTATTTGAATTCCAAGTTTAAAGTCGGAATTTAATTAAATTCCGAATTTAAAGTCTGTTAGTTAGATTCCGACTTTCTGGAATTTAAGTAGATTCTGACCTTGAGCTGAAGATTTAATTAAATTCCGATTTTAAACTTGGAATTTAACTAAATTCCGATTTTAAATTCGGAATTTAATTAAATACCAAGTTCAAAGTCGGAATTTAATTAAATTCCGAGTTCAAAGCAGGAATTTAGTTAAATTCCGGGTTTAAAATCGGAATGTATTTAAATTCCAAGTTTCAAGTAATTTAATTAAATTCCGAATTTAAGCAAATTCTGACTTTGAACTGAAGATTTAATTAAATTCCCAGCTAATTGCACTTTTAAATTAGTTTTGCTTATGCAGCATACCAATACTAATTAAAAAAAAAAAAAGATATGTGGAGAAAGGTTGGTTATGTAGCAGGGAAAACTTGAATGGGGTCTCGAATGTAATTCTGTCATGTAGTACGGGCTGTTCACGATAAAACGTCATCTAGCTGGCTATGATTTTTTGATAGAGAAGAGAGATATAAAATCTTCTATTTGTCATTGGCTCTGCCCAATCAGCTCTGAGTGCATTAATTTTAGTTATTAGTTGTCACTTTGTTCTTTCTTCTTAGCTTTCTGCTTTCTCCCACATTTTTCTAAGCTGTAGTGTTGCCAAGACGTTGTTTTTTCTAATTTTTATTGCTATAAAATTAATCTTGTGTTTGGTCAACATTTACCTTACAGCATAAAGTGTTTATGCTGAAAAGCTACTATTGAATTGGAATTAAAGTGGTCAAAAAGCAAATGGGTTTCTTCCCTCTAAAACTGTTTGGCGGATTTTCAGGCCGAATTTCCAAACTTTACTGTGAACTATATGTCATTTAAGAAAACATTAGAGCGTATTCTAGAATTGTTTACAGAAACAGCGGATCTAAAAAAAAACATACAGATGATGTTATTGATCAGGCACAACAGATGCAAAGTGCACCTGAGACTCCTATACCACAGTTGATGATGGTCGCTCGATGGATACTCGCCATCAATTTTGCTAAAAATGACGACACGAAAATGTAGTAAATTTAATAATTTGATTAACGGCCCGTCAAAAAAATTACTTAAGCGAACTTTTTCTGTTTTAAGGTACGAATAAGTCAGTTTTTCCACTGCTTTTGTTCACTGCAATAAATGTTTTCGAAAATTTTGGTTTAGGAAACCAGACCTCAGTACTATAAAAATTTGCCCGATCGAGGCAGTAATCTTAGTGACCTCTTAAAAAAAGGAAATTGTTAACTAATGTCTTTCAACAGTTAACAGTTTTGTTTGTGGATTTGGATTACTTATTTTTCTTTATAAAAATCATGTGTTTTGAACATTTTATTGAAATTCTAAAAAAGTTTTGATAAGAGATTAAATTTCTACGAACGCAAAAAAAAACAAGTCGGAATTTAAGAAAAAAAATCTTGTTGGCCCTTGGAATCTATTTAGTTAAATTCCGAGCTTAAAATCGCAATTTATTGAAATACCGAGTTCAAAGTAGGAATTTAGTTAAATTCCAAGTTGAAAGTCGGAATTTTGTTAAATTCCGAGGTTAAAGTTAAAGTAGGAATTCAAAAATTCCGGGTTTAAAATCGGAATGTATTTAAATTCCAAATTTAAAGTAGGAATTTAGGTAAATTCTAAATTCAAAGTCGGAATTTAGTTAAATTCCGGATTTAAAATCGGAATTTAGTAAAATTTTGTATTTAAAGTCGAGTAAGTAAATTTCGAGTTTAAAGTCAAAATTTAGTTAAATTCCGAGTACAAAGTTGGAATTTAGTTAAATTTAAGTTCAAAGTCGGAATTTGGTTAAATGCCTAGTTCAAAGTCGGAATTTAGGTAAATTGCAAGTTCAAAGTGGGAAATTAGTTAAATTCCAGATTAAAAATCGAAATTTAATTAAATTTTTTTAAGTAATTAAATTCTAAAAAAACTAATGTCTTTCAACAGTTAACAGTTTTGTTTGTGGGCTTGAAGACAAATAAGATGGGATTTTTATAGTTTCTCATTACTTATTTTTCTTTATAAAAATGATGTGTTTTGAAAATTTTATTGAAATTCTAAAAAAGGTTTTGATTAAGAGATTAAATTTCTACGAAGGCGTAAAAGGGCCAACAAATCGGAATTTAAGAAAAAAATCTTGTTGGCCTTTTGAATTTATTTAGTTATTCCGAGCTTAAAATCGCAATTTATTGAAATACCGAGTTCAAAGTAGGAATTTAGTTAAATTCCGAGTTGAAAGTCGGAATTTTGTTAAATTCCGAGGTTAAAGTCAAAATAGAAATTTAAAAATTCCGGGTTTAAAATCTGAATGTATTTAAATTCCAAATTTAAAGTCGGAATTTAGGTAAATTTTAAGTTCAAAGTCGGATTTTAGTTAAATTCCGCATTTAAAATCGGAATTTAGTAAAATTTTGTATTTAAAGTCGGAATTTAGTCAAATTCCGAGTTCAAAGTCGAAATTTTGTTAAATTCCGAGTGCAAAGTTGGAATTTAATTAAATTTTAAGTTCAAAGTCGGAATTTGGTTAAATGCCTAGTTCAAAGTCGGAATTTAGGTAAATTGCAAGTTCAAAGTGGGAAATTAGTTAAATTCCGGATTAAAAATCGAAATTTAATTAAATTTTAAGTTTAAAATAAGAATTTAATTAAATTCCGAATTGAAAGTCGGAATTTAGTAAAATTCCGAATTTAAAGTTGGAATTTAGTTAAATTCCCAGTTCAGAGTCGGAAGTTAGGTAAATTCCGAGTTCAAAGTCGGAATTTAGTTAAATCCCCAGTTCAAAGTAGGAATTTAGTTAAATTCCGGGTTTAAAATCGGAATGTATTTAAATTCCAAGTTTAAAGTCGGAATTTAGTTAATTTCCGAATTTAAAGTCGAAATTTAATTAAATTCCATGTTCCGAGTCGGAATTTAATTAAATTCCGAATTTAAAATAGGAATTTAGTTAAACTCAAAGTTTAAAGTCGGAATTTATTTAAATTCTAGGTATATTCCAGGTTATTATTTAATTCCGTTTTGAAAATCGGAATTTATTTAAATTCCAAGTTTCAAGTAGGAATTCAGTTAAATCCGAATTTAAAGTCTTGGAAACTTGGAATTTAGCTAAATTCCGATTTTAAATCCGGAATTTAATTAAATACCAAGTTCAAAGTCGGAGTTTAATTAAATTCCGAGTCCAAAGCAGGAATTTAGTTAAATTCCGGGTTTAAAATCGGAATGTATTTAAATTCAAGTTTCAAGTAATTTAATTAAATTCCGAATTTAAGTAAATTCTGACTTTGAACTGAAGATTTAATTAAATTCCCAGCTAATTGCACTTTTAAATTAGTTTTCCTTATGCAGCATACTAATACTAATTAAAAAAAAAAAATATGAGGAGAAAGGTTGGTTATGTAGCAGTGAAAATTTGAATGGGGTCTCGAATGTAATTCTGTCATGTAGTACGGGCTGTTCACGATAAAACGTCATCTAGCTGGCTATGATTTTTTGATAGAGAAGAGAGATATAAAATCTTCTATTTGTCATTGGCTCTGCCCAATCAGCTCTGAGTGCATTAATTTTAGTTATTAGTTGTCACTTTGTTCTTTCTTCTTAGCTTTCTGCTTTCTCCCACATTTTTCTAAGCTGTAGTGTTGCCAAGACGTAAGACGTTGTTTTTTCTAATTTTTATTGCTATAAAATTAATCTTGTGTTTGGTCAACATTTACCTTACAGCATAAAGTGTTTATGCTGAAAAGCTACTATTGAATTGGAATTAAAGTGGTCAAAAAGCAAATGGGTTTCTTCCCTCTGAAACTGTTTGGAGGATTTTCAGGCCGAATTTCCAAACTTTACTGTGAACTATATGTCATTTAAGAAAACATTAGAGCGTATTCTAGAATTATTTACAGAAACAGCGGATCTAAAAAAAAACATACAGATGAAGTTATTGATCAGGCACAACAAATGCAAAGTGCACCTGAGACTCCTATACCACAGTTGATGATGGTCGCTCGATGGATACTCGCCATCAATCTTGCTAAAAATGACGACACGAAAATGTAGTAAATTTAATAATTTGATTAACGGCCCGTCAAAAAAATTACTTAAGCGAACTTTTTCTGTTTTAAGGTACGAATAAGTCAGTTTTTCCACTGCTTTTGTTCACTGCAATAAATGTTTTCGAAAATTTTGGTTTAGGAAACCAGACCTCACTACTATAAAAATTTGCCCGATCGAGGCAGTAATCTTAGTGACCTCTTAAAAAAAGGAAATTGTTAACTAATGTCTTTCAACAGTTAACAGTTTTGTTTGTGGATTTGGATTACTTATTTTTCTTTATAAATATCATGTGTTTTGAACATTTTATTGAAATTCTAAAAAAACGAATGTCTTTCAACAGTTAACAGTTTTGTTGGTGGGCTTGAAGACAAATAAGATGGGATTTTTATAGTTTCTCATTACTTATTTTTCTTTATAAAAATCATGTGTTTTGAAAATTTTATTGAAATTCTAAAAAAAGTTTTGATTAAGTAATCTTAGTGACCTCTTAAAAAAAGGAAATTGTTAACTAATGTCTTTCAACAGTTAACAGTTTTGTTTGTGGATTTGGATTACTTATTTTTCTTTATAAAAACATTTGTTTTGAAAATTTTATTGAAATTCTAAAAAAAGTTTTGATTAAGAGATTAAATTTCTACGAAGGCGTAAAAGGGCCAACAAATCGGAATTTAAGAAAAAAATCTTGTTGGCCCTTTGAATTTATTTAGTTAAATTCCGAGCTTAAAATCGCAATTTATTGAAATACCGAGTTCAAAGTAGGAATTTAGTTAAATTCCGAGTTGAAAGTCGGAATTTTGTTAAATTCCGAGGTTAAAGTCAAAATAGAAATTTAAAAATTCCGGGTTTAAAATCTGAATGTATTTAAATTCCAAATTTGAAGTCGGAATTTAGGTAAATTCTAAGTTCAAAGTCGGATTTTAGTTAAATTCCGCATTTAAAATCGGAATTTAGTAAAATCTTGTATTTAAAGTCGAAATTTTGTTAAATTCCGAGTGCAAAGTTGGAATTTAGTTAAATTTTAAGTTCAAAGTCGGAATTTGGTTAAATGCCTAGTTCAAAGTCGGTATTTAGGTAAATTGCAAGTTCAAAGTGGGAAATTAGTTAAATTCCGGATTAAAAATCGAAATTTAATTAAATTTTAAGTTTAAAATAAGAATTTAATTAAATTCCGAATTGAAAGTCGGAATTTAGTAAAATTCCGAATTTAAAGTTGGAATTTAGTTAAATTTCGAGTCAAAAGTCGGAATTTAGTTAAATTCCCAGTTCAGAGTCGGAAGTTAGGTAAATTCCGAGTTCAAAGTCGGAATTTAGTTAAATCCCCAGTTCAAAGTAGGAATTTAGTTAAATTCCGGGTTTAAAATCGGAATGTATTTAAATTCCAAGTTTAAAGTAGGAATTTAGTTAATTTCCGAATTTAAAGTCGAAATTTAATTAAATTCCATGTTCCGAGTCGGAATTTAATTAAATTCCGAATTTAAAATCGGAATTTAGTTAAATTCCAAGTTTAAAGTCGGATTTTAGGAATTTAGCAAAATTCCGAAATTAAAGTCGAAATTTAGTTAAATTTCAAGTTTAAAGTCGGAATTTAATTAAATTCCGAATTTAAAGTCCGTTAGTTAAATTCCGACTTTAAAATCGAAATTTAAGTAAATTCTGACTTTGAACTGGAAATTTAATTAAATTCCGAATTTAAAATCGGAATTTAGTTAAATTCAAAGTTTAAAGTCGGAATTTAGCTAAATTCAAAGTTTCCAAGACTTTAAATTCGGATTTAACTAAATTCCGACTTGAAACTTGGAATTTAAATAAATTCCGATTTTAAACCCGGAATTTATTTAAATTCTAGGTATATTCCAGGTTATTATTTAATTCCGTTTTGAAAATCGGAATTTATTTAAATTCCAAGTTTCAAGTCGGAATTTAGTTAAATTCCGAATTTAAAGTCGGAATTTAGTTAAATCCGAATTTAAAGTCTTGGAAACTTATAATTTAGCTAAATTCCGCCTTTAAACTTGGAATTTAACTAAATTCCGATTTTAAATTCGGAATTTAATTAAATCTTCAGTTCAAAGTCAGAATTTACTTAAACCCGGAATTTAACTAAATTCCTACTTTGAACTGAGGATTTAACTAAATTCCGACTTTGAACTCGGAATTTACCTAATTTCCGACTCTGAACTGGGAATTTAACTAAATTCCGACTTTGGACTAAAAATTTAACTAAATTCCAAACTTTAAATTCGGAATTTTACTAAATTCCAACTCTCAATTCGGAATTTAATTAAATTCTTATTTTAAACTTAAAATTTAATTAAATTTCGATTTTTAATCCGGAATTTAACTAATTTCCCACTTTGAACTCGCAATTTACCTAAATTCTGACTTTGAATTAGGCATTTAACCAAATTCCGACTTTGAACTTAAAATTTAACTAAATTCCAAGTTTGCACTCGGAATTTAACTAAATTTCGACTTTAAACTCGAAATGTACCTAAATTACGACTTTGATCTCGGAATTTGACTAAATTCCGACTTTGAACTTAGAATTTACCTAAATTCCGACTTTAAATTTGAAATTTAACTACATTCAGATTTTAAACCCGGAATTTTTAAATTCCTACTTTGACTTTAACCTCGGAATTTAACAAAATTCCGACTTTCAACTTGGAATTTAACTAAATTCCTACTTTGAACTCGGTATTTCACTAAATTGCGATTTTAAGCTCGGAATTTAACTAAATAAATTCCAAGGGCCAACAAGATTTTTTTTCTTAAATTCTGACTTGTTAGCCCTTTTACGCCTTCGTAGAAATTTAATCTCTTAATCAAAACTTTTTTTAGAATTTCAATAAAATTTTCAAAACAAATGTTTTTATAAAGAAAAATAAGTAATCCAAATCCACAAACAAAACTGTTAACTGTTGAAAGACATTAGTTAACAATTTCCTTTTTTTAAGAGGTCACTAAGATTACTGCCTCGATCGGGCAAATTTTGCAAATTTTTATAGTACTGAGGTCCGGTTTCCTGAACAAAAATTTTCGAAATCATTTATTGCAGTGAACAAAAGCAGTGGAAAAACTGACTTATTCGTACCTTAAAACAGAAAAAGTTCGCTTAATTAATTTTTTTGACGGCCGTTAATCAAATTATTAAATTTACTACATTTTCGTGTCGTCATTTTTAGCAAGATTGATGGCGAATATCCATCGAGCGACCATCATCAACTGTGGTATAGGAGTCTCAGGTGCACTTTGCATCTGTTGTGCGTGATCAATAACTTCATCTGTATGTTTTTTGTTAGATCCGCTGTTTCTGTAAACAATTCTAGAATACGCTCTAATGTTTTCTTAAATGACATATAGTTCACAGTAAAGTTTGGAAATTCGGCCTGAAAATCCTCCAAACAGTTTTAGATGGAAGAAACCCATTTGCTTTTTGTCCACTTTAATTCCAATTCAATAGTAGCTTTTCAGCATAAACACTTTATGTAAGATAAATGTTGACCAAACACAAGATTAATTTTATAGCAATAAAAATTAGAAAAAAAACGTCTTGGCAACACTACAGCTTAGAAAAATGTGGGAAAAAGCAGAAAGCTAAGAAGCAAGAACAAAGTGACAACTAATAACTAAAATTAAAGCAATCAAAGCTGATTGGGCAGAGCCAATGACAAATAGAAGACTTTATATCTCTTCTCTATCAAAAAACCATAGCCAGCTAGATGACGTTTTATCGTGAACAGCCCGTACTTCATGACAGAATTACATTCGAGACCCCATTCAAGTTTTCACTGCTACATAACCAACCTTTCTCCTCATATCTCTTTTTTTTTATTAGTATTGGTATGCTGCATAAGGAAAACTAATTTAAAAGTGCAATTAGCTGGGTTATAAAATCAAATAAAAGTTAAACTGGTCGGCACGTGGAATCCCTAGCAACTGTCACGTTGTATTACCCATTCACTTATTTTTCTCATCTAGTTACCTTTGAAACCTTCATTTTTTTTATACTCATCTCCTTTTAACACATGCCTTTTAACACAACGCCTACTTGACGACAATAATAAGTGAATGGCTTATACGTATCAGTTTTCTGCATATTTCCCACGATACTATAACTAAGGGCCCTTAAGGTCAAGCCTGTCCACTCTTTGTCCAACCGCCCGAAATGAGAAGTACCACACGCAGCACCAACAGAAGGTGACACGGATTCTTAACATTAGAAGAGTCCGTATTAACAACCTCTGGTCATGGTACCAGCCGAGACCATGTCGTGATGGATTAATCACGCGCGTCGTGGCCGGTCCTCGTTTTGCGAAAACAATGAACAAACACTGTCCAACTTTGACATCGAAACAACGGAACATCGTCCGGAAAAATTATTGTAATTGATCTCCGGTTTTAGGTACTTGGAACGGTGATTTATGAGACGGTGCGCGTGATGTCCCCATGCACGAAAGAAGAACTCAGCGGGTCAGTTATAACGACATGGAAAACGGCGGTATTTACCAAAGAATACTGATTACAACTGTACCTGGGTACCATGCGAAGATTTTCGTCTTCAAGAACATTGCCTCAAAGCTTGAGAGCCAACTTCAGTAATGAGCCTTGTCTGAAGCAGCAATGTTTTGCAGCATGGGTTCGGCGCAGTCTCATCATAGTATCTCATACGTGAAGATAATGAGAATGACTGAGAAGTATCTCCTTGAACACTGCTTGGCACAGGTTGGGTTGAATTTAAGAATTATACAAATCCTTAGAATCTCCATAAATTTTAGCATCTCAAAAATTGATGTACGAAGTTTGTACTACTTTACTAGTTATGTATACAAATTCTATCCTACGTTTTGAATATTTTTCAACGAGCATTGGATTATCCCTAACCTAAAAAAATGAGTCTTATATATAAAATGGATTTTATCAGAGTTTCTGGTTGTTTTCTTCAAACTTTTGATTGATATTAGCGCAACATCATGATGATCTGAGATATTGGTGTTATTCCAGCAATTTTGGCTCATTTCTAATCCATAAACTGAGCCTTATCACTAATGCTTAGTTTGTACTTGACCATTCTAATTAAATATGAGCTCCAGAGTGTTTTAGGCCATTTTCATCTCTGTTGACTTCTCTGTCGCGAACCCACAAAATTTAGATTGATTGAACTCAAAATAATGTCACTTATATAGAATATTCTATTTTTTGCTTATTGCCTCAAACTTGACACAAAAACAGAGGTGAAGAGTCCATAGTTCACTTACAAGTTCAGGTATTGAGAACTGATTGTAACCACTAACGATTTTATTCAAGTATACATAGAATATTCTGTTTTGTGCTCGTTTATGGGGATTATCTATCTATGATCATATATGATAATACCCACACGGTCTGCATACAGAGTCTAGCGCAGAATATTACATTTTCTGTGTCTATTTACAACCCACGAAATGTAGATTGATTGAATTGAAAATAATGACTGCATATATGTGTCACTTACACAGAATATTCTATTTTTTGCTTATTGCCTCAAACATGACAAAAAAAACAGAGGTGAAGAGTCCATAGTTCACTTACAAATTCAAGTATTGAGAACTGAATGTAACCACTACGGATTTCATGCAAGCATACATAGAATATTCTATTTTGTGCTTGTATATGCAGATAATATATTTATGGTCATATATGATAATACACACGGTTTGCATAGAGAGTATATAGAATATTACATTTTCTGTATCTATTTGCAACCCATGAAATTTAGATTGATTGAACTCAAAATAATGACTACATATATAAACCATTCACATTTTATTGTCGTCAAGTAGGAGTTGGAAATTTGACTTTGACATTTTTTTCGTATCTTCTCAACATGTGCGACGTTGGAACGAAAGGAGATGGGGTATAAAAAAAAAGAAGGTTTCAAAGGTAACTAGATGACAAAAATAAGTGAATGGGTAATATGTGACACTTACACAGAATACTGCATTTTTGCTTATTGCCTCAAGCAAGACACAAAAGAATATTCTATTTTTGCACTTGTTTTTAATAGATTTGCGCAGAATCGGCAATATATGATGCATGTGTAGAGGAAACACTAAAACTAAGTACATGATTATTCTAATTTTGTCAACAGAAAGAAATAGAGGTTAAGGTTCACTGAACTAAAAAAAAAGACTATATGAATACATACATATGTTCTTCTTATACATAGAATATTCTATTTTTGTTTATTGATCATTTATTCATAAAACCTTGTTTGAGGTTTTACAAAGGTAAAAAGGCATAGGAGGTAAAACAAAGTTTGAGGATTGTAAAGTGAATATAAAGAAATTAACACTACCGTATACCGTAGAATGTAACATTCTATGCATATAATACATAGAGTACTACAATGTTCTTTGAAATTGGAATACAAATCGTATTATAAGGCGGTTTATATTCGGAGGTTTGTGTGGTTCTTTTTGTTTCATTGCATGTTCTTATTGCAGAATGGGAATGTTACAGAAATAAATTCATTTGAACAAAATGAGATCTCGACATGTATAAAATTATAAAGAGGTGTGTCGGTGTTTTGCTGCAGACCTTTGTCTTTTGTCGCTCTCGCCTTAGCCTAAGCGCATAAAAATGAACTCAACCGGCAAAATGTTCATAAATTATTTACTTATAATAATATTACGTACAACAGGCAGTCGGAAATTATTTACACTCACTTCTTGCATTTGCTGGACCTAAGTGAAACACGTTTGGTGCAAGGTCTCTCTTGTTTGCGTGCATTCTTAAGCAGATTATGTAAGTACACACGCTTGGGTGGCTAAGTACATTAGTACATCTCCCGGCTGTCAAGGGCACAGCTAAGGGTTTAGCACTTCGAAGGCAATAAAAGTCCAATAACTTAGTAATGGCAGACAAAGGTGGGTTATTATTTTGAAAATAAAAGTTTTACGACGGCTGCGATTTTTATGTCTTCGTGGCCTTTGTCTTTGGCGGATTGCGACGCTATCGTAAAGGTACATTATTACTTTTCTTGTTATTACTACCACTACCACATGTTCTTTTTTGTTTTTTCTTCACGTATAAGATTGCTACATTGAGGCCTGTTGGCGGGCCGGACCTAAGTCCCAGCGATTTCCATTTATTTATTTTTAACGTCATTTTTTAACCTCTTTTAATAATTATTCTCTCCTAATTCGTTAATACATGAACTCTTAAGAGTGTTATTTGATCATTTCCCCTTGGTTACGGCTACCTCTCCACCGTACAAATGTGTTGAATGCAATTTGTCGGCTAAAATGGTCAATTAAAATGCCGCCGGTTTTTCTTCTCGTTTTGCATTTTTACGAAAGCCTTGAACCCGACGACAATCGACCGACGGCGAACCAAGAACCAACCCATCGAAGAACGAATTCTTCTTTAATGGTATTGCGTAAACGTTGCTGATCAAGTTTAAGGTTACGATCTTACGGGGGGACGCTACCGGCATACTAATTAACTGCGAATCCTGCGTTTTTAAATGGCCGCCATTGGCCTCGTCGATTAATTGGTTCTGCTGCGATTGCTGAAGTTTACGAGGGGCAGAGAAATGCTGTACAGCACTGGGCAAAAGTGACCAAATCCAAGTGATTATTCGTAGCTGCTTGAAGACCAATCCGTCTTGAGTTGCTGCAATCCACATGTATCTTCAAGTTAACGCTCTCATTTCATCACTTCTTTTATGCGTTTGAAATGTACCGATTTTATTGTGGCTTCAACACTTGAAGCTGTTTTCCACACACTATTCTACGGGATGTTCATTATAAAACTTCATTTAGTTAACTGTAAAATGTCAAAAGACAAGGATGAAGAAACAAAAGTCCTATTTTACTTATGTCATCCTTTTCAGTCAAAATTTCATAGCCTGCTAGATGAATTTTTATAATGAACACCCCGTATATTACTAATAGAGTTGTCTAGAAATGAATTTTGCCCATACCATTTTGATAGCCACTTCCAAAATGGTTAGTGTATGAGGTGGAACTAGATTAGCGATAGATAGAATTGTAGCTACACAGTAGGTACCTTAACTGTTTGCTTACATCTCTTGATTTAGCTAATGCCTCACACATTTGAATCACTCAAGGAACAAGGTATTATTCACTCCACTTGAATCCCCATTCTTGTCGTTTTATGGAGATAAGAATCGGATTTTATAGAAACATTGGGGATATTTTTCATTAATTTTAACTACTCGCCATCAATCTTGCTCATCACAGTTACACCAATAACTAGGCCTTTCTGTAGATGTCATCCAGGCAATTTTGCAAATGTACCCATATCGCTTCACAGCAGTACAAGAATTGCATGCAACTGACCTTCCCCAAAGAGGTGCAATTTAGCAATTGGCACATTTATATGGACTATTTCCCTCATCTATTAAAGTTGCAGTGCAATTGTCACTGAATTACAGCAACAATTGCACTCCGAACTGAAAATTGCATTCTATTGGTGTGTGTAGTGTTGATATCCTTAGTTACAATTGTGAGCAAATTGGCCGTCAACTTCAGGAAATAGTCTATAAAATATGTTATGTGCATGTAAAATTTTACATTCAGATTTGTTCCCCTGAAGAAACAGCTTTTATGCATTTTGATTGTTATTTTCCTAAAAAGTGCCCTCTCATTCGGATCAGGGAGTTGAGTTAGGTGATTTGTCTGAGATAAGTGATGATGTCAACTCAGAAAACATGAAAACTTGGGATAGTGAAAACCCCCATCGAGTAATTCAGCAAGGACTACACCAAGAAAAAATTGGAGTTTGGGCAGGAATTAAAACTTGTTGGAATTACAGTTTTACGCAATAAAACTAAAAAAAAATTAAAATAAAACTTTTATACTGCAGTTATACCAACAAATAGGCCTTTCTTTAGATGCCGTCCAGGCAATTTTGCATAAAGATTTACAAATGTACCCATATCGCTTCACAGTAGTACAAGAATTGCATGCAACTGACATTCCCCAACTGTGCTCGAAAGAGTGCACTTTAGCAATTGGCACATTGATATTGATAATAACCAGAACATTTAACAAAAATCCATATTTAGTAATGCATGTTTGAGATAAGTGATTATGACAACTCACAAAACATGAAAACTTGGAATATAGTGAAAACCCCCATCGAGCGAGGGCTACACCTTGAAAAATTGGAGTTTGGACAGGAATTACAGCTTGTCAACTGATAGGCCCAACTTTCTTTGAAGGTAGCAGATACTTGAAGTGTCTCCACACATTTTCTTTATTTATTTTTTGTAGGTACATTAACAGCAGAAACGAAATTTTGGAACAATTTATTGAACAGGTTGTCAGGGTAATTTTTTGCCATTAGTGTCACTTTTTAATTTTTATAACTAACGTACTTTAACTGTTTACTTACATCTCTTATTGAGTCAATGCCTTACCACTTTGAATCACTCACTTTTACTTTCACTCTTGCACTTATCGAGTTTTGCTCCATTTTGTCCTTACTGTTCATTCAATGAAGGAACTCTCTTGGTTTTCTGTTGCTGCTGAGATCTGGTTTCCCTGTGACCTGTCCAATTTTTATAAAACTGTAGTTTTATGCAATAAAAGGTGTTTTTTTTTACCTGCTGGGTCATTGTTTACATTGCAACACATTGTGGCACTGCAGTTCCTGAGGGCTTGAACGACTATTTTATTGTTCTTTCAGGTCTCCTGATTTGTATTTGCATAACAGTGAAAGGATAAACAGCTTTTTCCCTGTTAATTTCATTATTTTCTATTTGGATTAAATAACAATCAAACCTAATTTATTTTATCATTTTTATCTTTACCGACATTGACAGTAATGACATCTTTCATTTTAAATGTCACTCTATCACTCGATAGAATATCTTGGCTCTGCCCTTACCCTAGCGTTAGACAAGGATGCAGGAATTTTGCAATTCTTATGTTTCTCATAGCGTTTTCATTTGGTAAAACCGGGCAGCACTAGTGGCACTGTTACGAATTGTATGTTTTTTGCAGAGGTGGGGAAAATGGTTTTTAAAAAGTATTTAAAATGAAAATACAAAATAGATCCCTCACAAAGTATTTAAGATACAACATATAAAATGCTTTTCTAATATCTACTTAAGATACAAAATGAAAAATAGGTATTTTAAATAATATTTTTATATAAAATGGACTATAAAATGGAAAAATATTCATTTCAACTATATATATTTATTCATCATATCATTTTTAAAATCAAAATATTTTTTTTACATTTTACATTTTGTTAGTTTTTAGCTATTAATAATAACAAAATTCTTTTTTTTTGTAAAAACGTTATTAGTAGTTTTTGAAAGGTTTCATCAGTCACGTCGTTTTGGTCTCGTTATGAGGGAGCGTCACATACAGCGGAACTTGGTTAAAAGCGGCACGGAGCGTAATTTGACAGTTGAATTTAAACCAATCAGATAAAAGCTAAAATAGGAATTGACATGTGTAAAGACTTTAATGACATTTCTGCTCCGTTTCGTTCTGCTGTATGTGACTGCGGCCTATACCCTTGATTCACCCTCATGATGGTACGTCCTCATGTGCGGATATGGCATATATTGCGGATCCACAGTGTTGCCGCATTGCACACTGCATTCCATCTTTTTTGATATATGCATCGTTCTACGAGGACCTCTAAAATCATATGGCAAATGTCCAGGATTTCGATATAGTAACTGTCATTTTTTCCACTATTTATCCAACAACAAATAGAGCTGTAATAAACAACTTTAATGAGAATGCAGAAATTTGGCAACACTTAGTAAGAAACTTCAATTTCAACCAATCAGACCACAGCGCCAAATCTCCAATATACGCCATATCCGCACATGATCATGATTCACCGCGGAAATAACACTGATATGACAGATGACAAATGGCGCCTTGGACTCCTTGGACCAAATTTCTCGAGTGTTTTCGCCGTGCAGGGTCCTGCTCTGAGTGCTCTATAGCTTTGTGCAGCTTGCAGCATTTCTATTTTAAAGAAAAAATGGTTTTTGTATTGTATTTAAAAAAAGAAAATAGAAAATACTTTTGTAAAAGAGTTTGAAATAGAAAATGCAAAATGCCATTTTGTATTTTGCATAACTATTTTAAATAGTTTAATTTCGAATAGGTACCCACCTCTGTTCTTTTGGTAGAACGAGTGCATATTCGTGTGTTTCTATAGGATTGGACCAGTTTTGAACTGATAGCGTTTTCGATTGGGTGCAAAACTAGTGCAATTTGTACGTTCGATTGGTAACTTTCGTGCAGTTTGTTATGTATAGCGTGTTTCACAATGAGTGCAACATTTTCGACATGAGCTGTACTAGGTAGGGCTTTGAGTGCAATGCAAATGGGAATTGCGTTTTTATTAGAACTGCACCAGGGTAAATATTTGAAGAAACTGGAATTGCCCCGCGGTCGACTTGTTGCAAAACGCGTATTGCCAACCGAAAACGCTATGAGCGCCAACTTTTTGGTAGTCATGTAAAATTTCCGGAAAAATAATATTTCCGTTTGGAAAATTTCCGCCTTTACATCCCTGGAGGGCGCGGCGTTACAGAAGTAAGTCAGGTAATGCCTCGAAATAACAAGTATGGTGAGTAAAAACCCATCCATGGAGTGAACCTTATGCAAATCGTGGTTTTCGCACGCATCTCCTCATCTCAACCTTGTCTGAACCCGACGGCGGCGGCCTCAGGAAGAACCCGTCCGGCGGATGGTACCGTTACTGGAGGCGGATGGGCGATGCATCCCGCATTGTCACCGCCCGATTTTTGGCCTCGGCCATTCTTTTCTTCGTTATAATGACGGTCATTATTATGCATAGCGTTTGGTATTGCGTTCTTTGAACTTTGCCGACACAACGTATAGGCCAAGTTGTAGAGAAGGTAATAAGGGTCTAATATATAAGAAAATCTGTTCTCAGATTGTGACTTTTGGGCCCGATTCAGAGAGACTTACACGCCCATCTTTTGAGAGCTTTGGGAAAAAATCTTGTTCTCAGTTGGAAAATGTCTCAAATCTAATAAAAATACAAATTTGGAGTGTTCAAAAAAGTTCAAGTTATGGCCAAAAATCGGTTAAAAATAATTCATTTAAAAAAAATAGAATTAGGACTTAAATGGGTTTAAAATACCCACATTGCCTACAAATGTAAATTTTGATATTTTTAAAGAAATTCAATATAAGAATCCAGGAATGGAAGACCAGGAAAAACTGATTCAAGTCTTCTAATGTTGGCATAATAAATTTTTTGAACAAAATAAATAAAATTTGACTGAAAATGCCTCAATTTCAAATTTTTGAAAAAATCAAATTATGATTTAGACCAGGGTCGTTTAAAAATGACTTAAAATATTTAAAAATGCAAAATTGGAGTTTGTACCAAAATCAACTTTAGACTACTGCCAAAATCAGTTGATAATTAGTCAAAGCGTCAAAAAAATGCAAATTTGGATGAATTCATGATCAGAATTAGGGCTACGGTCGGTTAAAAATACCCACAAAGTCTAAAAAGTTAACTTTTGGTGTTTTTGAAGACAATTCATTTTGGGAAACAGTCAGCCAAAACAGATTCAAATATGCTATTTCGTTGTTTCTTGTGAAATTAATTTTTGAAACAAAATACTTGAAATTGTATCAAATTGAAAATATGGCTTTTTTTCGAGCCAAGTCAAATAGAAATTTGGAGTATTTGAGGGAATTCAGGTGAGGTTTATCGAAAAAATCGGCTAAACAAATAAAAAAAAAATGAAAATTACAATTTTTGGAAAAGTTTAGGCTAGAATTAGGGCCAAAAGCGTTCAAAAACTACGCAAAGCATCTGAAAATGCAAACTTGTGCCCTTGGAAAAATTCAGGTTAAAATTAAGGCCAAAATCGGCTACTGTCGATCCATCGACCCACATTGTTTAAAAATACCATTTTTGATGTGTGACGGAACTTCATCCTCCGACTCAAAAGTGGCAGCGCCGAAACTTCACACACCGACTCACAGGTGGATGCTTAAGTCGAAATCCTTCATAACATCACACCGCCTTTCCCGCGCCGAATTTCTCTTCAAATACAAGTTCCAACTACCAATTCTCACCCCTGCTTATAAGGCACCGCGCCCCCGGGGCGAAACACCAACAAATATAACCAATAACGATCTCAGTTCGTCCCAGTAGTTCCCTGAATCACAAAAATCTTCTCTGGGAATACATTTCTCATCCATGGGTCATCATTTACAACACCATAGATGATTTTGCAGAAACTCACTTTTAGGACAAAATAGGACAAAACTGATTCAAAACGTCAATATTGTTATTTTTGGGCCAAAATAAGTGAAATTGTAGTTGAAGAGCCTCAAAATGCAATTTTGGTGGTTTTGGAGAAAAAGTCAGGCTAATATTAGGGCTAAAAAATTGGTAAAAAGTGACTGAAAGGGTGTAAAAATAACCAATTTGGAGTTTTTAAAAAAGTTAAAATAAACTAAAAATAATCAAAATTGCCTGTTTTTGATAAAATTAATTTTTGAACCAAAATACGTGAAATTTGGCAAAAAATGCCTAAAAATTAAAATGTGTTGTTTCTCAAGAAGGTTGGTAAAAGCTGAAGCTAAAAATAATTGAAAAATGACTCAAAATGTATAAAAATAAAAATTTGGAGTCGAAATATCGATTAAAAGTCACCGAAAAAAGTTGAAAAGGAAATATGAAATTAAAAAAAGGAAAAACTTGTATTTGAAAAAATTCTAAATTTTGATACAAAAAGCAAAATAAGTAACATTTGATTATCAATGCCTCAAAACGCAAATTTGCTGAGTTGAGAGTGAGAGTGAGAGTATGAGTATGAGTATGAGTATGAGTATGAGTATGAGTATGAGTAAGAGTAAGAGTAAGAGTAAGAGTAAGAGTAAGAGTAAGAGTAAGAGTAAGAGTAAGAGTAAGAGTAAGAGTAAGAGTAAGAGTAAGAGTAAGAGTGAGAGTGAGAGTGAGAGTGAGAGTGAGAGTGAGTGAGAGAGAGAGAGAGAGAGAGAGAGAGAGAGAGAGAGAGAGAGAGAGAGAGAGAGGGGGGGGGGGAAGAGAGAATGATTAAACAAAATTAATAGAAGAATTATATATATTATTAATAGAATAAGAAATAGAAAATGAACCAAATCCTCAAAAAATTAAACATTTTTAATTTTTGTAGGTACTCAACTTAAAATTAAGGCCATTATTGTTTAGAAATAATTTGAGGAGAGTAAATGTGCACGATGAAATAACATTTTTTTGTCCACGGCTGTACAATAATATAATCATTGTGTGGTTGTAAACACATAATAGGGCGAGTCATAACCTTTGAACTGGAAGAGCGTGAATAATATTCATTATTATTCACATAATATTCAATTGTTTTTCATTATACTCTCCATAAGATTTGCACGTAAGCGACGCCATATTGGAAATTACTTATAAATAACATTATTAGATGGCAGCACTAGCCGCGACAGAAACAAGTACGTCATATTTGACAATTCCTTCCTAAAAAAACAAAAAATGAAAATTACAATTCTTGGAGAAGTTTAGGCTAGTATTAGAATCAAAAGCGTTAAAAAATACGCACAGCATCTAAAAATGCAAAATTGGGCCCTTGGAAAAATTCAGATTAAAATTAAGGCCAAAATTGGCTACTGTCGATCCATCGACCCACACTGTTTAAAAATGCCATTTTTTGACGTGTTGCGGAACTTTGTCCCCCGGCTCACAGGTGGCAGCATTAGTCGAAATCCTTCATAACATCACACCGTCAATAAAACAACGTCAGTATTGTTATTTTTGGTCGAAGTAATTTTTGGGCCAAAATAAGTAAAATTGTAGTTGATGGGTCCCAAAATGCAATTTTGGTGATTTTCGAAAAAAAAAATAGGTTAATATCAGGGCAAAAAAATCACTAAAAAGTGACTGAAAGGGTGTAAAAAGTACCAATTGGGAGTTAAAAAAAAGCTAAAATCGGCTAAAAATAATTGCAAATGCCTAAAAATTGACCTTTTGATGTTTTTTAAGTAATCCAATTTTAGGACATAATCAGGTAAAACTGATTTAAATATTCTAATTTGTTGTTTTTGATAAAATTTATTTTTTAACCAAAAAAGGTAAAATTTGGTTAAAAATGCCTAAAAATAAAAATATGGTGTTTCACGAAAAAAGTTTGGTTAAAGCTGAACCCAGAAATAATTGAAAAATGACTCAAAACCTGTAGAAATAAAAATTTTTAGTGTTTGGCAAAACTAACGTTAGGTTTATGGCCAAAATCGATTAAAAGTCTCTGAAAAAAGTTAAGTTAAGAAAAAGGAAATATGAAATTAAATAAAAAAAAACTTATTTTTGAAAAAATTCTAAATTTTGGTACAAAAAGAAAAATAGGTGACATTTGATCGAGGCCTCAAAACGGAAGTTTGGTGTTTTTTGAGCTAGGATTAGGAGCTGCTATAAGAAAGAGAGAGAGAAAAAAAACAGAGAGAGAGATAGATACAAAAATAAAGGTTTAAAAAAAATTAAAAACAAAAATAAAATTTTTTAGAAAAAATCAAAATTTTGGTACAAAAAACCAAAATAAATGAAATTCGACTAATAACGCGTCAACATGAAAATTTGGTGCTTTTTGAGAAAGTCACGTTAGGAATAGGGCCGAAAATCTGTAACAAATTACTTAAAGGCTCTAAAATTCAGATTTGGAGACTAGAAATTTAGATTAGAATTAGGACTAAAATCGGTTAAAAACGATCCGCTTTGTTTAAAAATGCAAACTGAAGTTTAGGTCAAAATAAAGCAAAACTCCAATATTCTAAATTTTGGTACAAAAAGAAAAATAGGTGACATTTGATCGAGGCCTCAAAACGAAAGTTTGGTGTTTTTTGAGCTAGGATTAGGAGCTGCTATAAGGAAGAGAGAGAGAGAGATATATACAAAAATAAAGGTTTAAAAAAAATTAAAAACAAAAATAAAATTTTTTAGAAAAATTCAAAATTTTGGTACAAAAAACCAAAATAAATGAAATTCGACTAATAACGCGTCAACATAAAAATTTGGTGCTTTTTGAGAAAGTCACGTTAGGAATAGGGCCGAAAATCTGTAATAAATTGCTTAAAGGCTCTAAAATTCAGATTTGGAGACTAGAAATTTAGATTAGAATGAGGACTAAAATCGGTTAAAAACGATCCGCTTTGTTTAAAAATGCAAACTGAAGTTTAGGTCAAAATAAGGCAAAACTCCAATATTCTAATTTGTTGTTTTTAGTAAAAATTATTTTTAAATTCAGGTTAGGATTAAGGCCAAAAATCGGTGACAAATGACTAAGAGCGTTTAAATATATAATTTTGGAGTTTTCGAAAAAATTCGGGTTAGAATAGTCAAAAAAAAAAAAAAAAAAAAAAAAAAAAAATGAGCCAAATCCTCAAAAAAATGTATAATTTTTAATTTTTGGAGGAACTCAAATTAAATTAGGGCCATCATTGTTTAAAAATTATTTGAGGAGTGTAAATGTGCAGTTTTTTGTCCACATCTGTCAGGGGAGTAATGTGGCGGAACTTCATCTCCCGACTCACAGGTGGCAGCGCCGAAACTTCACCCACCGACTCACAGGTGGCAGGATTAGTCGAAATCCTTCGTAACATCACACCGCCTTTCCTGCGCCGAATTTGTCTTAAAATACAAGTTCCAACTATGAACTCTTACCCCGCTTATAAGGCAGGAGTCTACCACGCCTTACTGACGAGTCCAAAGTTGACCCCAGGACGAAACGCCGACACCACATACATATATAACGATCTCGGGTCGTCCCAGTGTTGTTTCCCTGAACCACAAAAATCTTTTCTGGGGATACATTTCCCATCCATGGGTCATCATTTACAACACCACAGATGATTTTGCAGAAACTCAATTTTAGGACAAAACTGATTCAAAAGGTAAATATTGTTATTTTTGGTAGAAGTAATTTTTGGACCAAAATAAGTGAAATTGTAGTTGAAGCGCCTCAAATCGTAATTTTGGTGATTTACAAAAAAAATCAAGTTAATATTAGGGCCAAAAAAATCGGTAAAAAGTGACTGAAATGGTGTAAAAAGTACCCTATTCAAAAAAAGACTAAAATCGTCTAAAAATAATTGAAATTGCCTAAAAATTGAACTTTTGATGTTTTTTGAGTAATTCAATTTTAGGACATAATGAGATAAAACTGATTTAAATATTTTAATTGGTTGTTTTAATAAGACTAATTTTTGGACCAAACACGTAAAATTTGATTAAAAACTCCAAAAAATAAAAATTTGCTGTTTTTCGAGAAAGTTTAGTTACAGCAAAGCGAAAATTAATTGAGAAATGACTTAAAAGTGTAGAAATACAAATTTGGGGTGCCAGTACGTCAGTATTGTTATTTTTGGTCGAAGTAATTTTTGGGCCAAAATAAATAAAATTGTAGTTGATGGGTCCCAAAATGCAATTTTGGTGATTTTCGAAAAAAAAAATAGGTTAATATCAGGGCAAAAAAATCACTAAAAAGTGACTGAAAGGGTGTAAAAAGTACCAATTGGGAGTTAAAAAAAAGCTAAAATCGGCTAAAAATAATTGCAAATGCCTAAAAATTGACCTTTTGATGTTTTTTAAGTAATCCAATTTTAGGACATATCAGGTAAAACTGATTTAAATATTCTAATTTGTTGTTTTTGATAAAATTTATTTTTTTACCAAAAAAGGTAAAATTTGGTTAAAAATGCCTAAAAAAAAAAATATGGTGTTTCACGAAAAAGTTTGGTTAAAGCCGAACCCAGAAATAATTGAAAAATGACTCAAAACGTGTAGAAATAAAAATTTTGAGTGTTTGGCAAAACTAACGTTAGGTTTATGGCCAAAATCGATTAAAAGTCTCTGAAAAAAGTTAAGTTAAGAAAAAGGAAATATGAAATTAAGTAAAAGAAAACTTATTTTTGAAGAAATTCTAAATTTTGGTACAAAAAGAAAAATAGGTGACATTTGATCGAGGCCTAAAAACGGAAGTTTGGTGTTTTTTGAGCTAGGATTAGGAGCTGCTATAAGAAAGAGAGACAGAGAGAGAGAGAGAGACAAAAAACCAAAATAAATGAAATTCGACTAATAACGCGTCAACATGAAAATTTGGTGCTTTTTGAGAAAGTCACGTTAGGAATAGGGCCGAAAATCTGTAACAAATTACTTAAAGGCTCTAAAATTCAGATTTGGAGACTAGAAATTTAGATTAGAATTAGGACTAAAATCGGTTAAAAACGATCCGCTTTGTTTAAAAATGCAAACTGAAGTTTAGGTCAAAATAAGGCAAAACTCCAATATTCTAATTTGTTGTTTTTAGTAAAAATTATTTTTAAATTCAGGTTAGGATTAAGGCCAAAAATCGGTGACAAATGACTAAAAGCGTTTAAATATATATTTTTGAAGTTTTCGGAAAAATTCGGGTTAAGAATAGTCAAAAAAAAAAGAAAATGAGCCAAATGCTCAAAAAATGTATAATTTTTAATTTTTGTAGGAACTCAAGTTAAATTAGGGCCATCATTGTTTAAAAATTATTTGAGGAGTGTAAATGTGCAGTTTTTTGTCCACATCTGTCAAGGGAGTAATGTGGCGGAACTTCATCTCCCGACTCACAGGTGGCAGCGCCAAAACTTCACCCACCGACTCACAGGTGGCAGGATTAGTCAAAATCCTTCGTAACATCACACCACAAAAATCTTTTCTGGGGATACATTTCCCATCCATGGGTCATCATTTACAACACCACAGATGATTTTGCAGAAACTCAATTTTAGGACAAAACTGAGTCAAAACGTAAATATTGTTATTTTTGGTAGAAGTAATTTTTGGACCAAAATATGTGAAATTGTAGTTGTAGTCTCAAAATGTAATTTTGGTGATTTGCGAAAAAAAATCAAGTTAATATTAGGGCGAAAAAATCGGTAAAAAGTGACTGAAATGGTGTAAAAAGTACCCGATTCAAAAAAAAGACTAAAATCGGCTAAAAATAATTGCAAATGCCTAAAAATTGACCTTTTGATGTTTTTTAAGTAATTCAATTTTAGGACATAATCAGGTAAAACTGATTTAAATATTCTAATTTGTTGTTTTTGATAAAATTTAGAAGGTAAAATTTGGTTAAAAATGCCTAAAAATAAAAATATGGTGTTTCACGAAAAAGTTTGGTTAAAGCCGAACCCAGAAATAATTGAAAAATTACTCAAAACGTGTAGAAATAAAAATTTTGAGTGTTTGGAAAAACTAACGTTAGGTTTATGGCCAAAATCGATTAAAAGTCTCTGAAAAAAGTTAAGTTAAGAAAAAGGAAATATGAAATTAAGTAAAAGAAAACTTATTTTTGAAGAAATTCTAAATTTTGGTACAAAAAGAAAAATAGGTGACATTTGATCGAGGCCTCAAAACGGAAGTTTGGTGTTTTTTGAGCTAGGATTAGGAGCTGCTATAAGAAAGAGAGAAAGAGAGAGATAGAGAGAGGAAAAAAAGAGAGAGAGAGATAGATACAAAAATAAAGGTTTAAAAAAAATTAAAAACAAAAATAAAATTTTGTAGAAAAATTCAAAATTTTGGTACAAAAAACCAAAATAAATGAAATTCGACTAATAACGCGTCAACATGAAAATTTGGTGCTTTTTGAGAAAGTCACGTTAGGAATAGGGCCGAAAATCTGTAACAAATTACTTAAAGACTCTAAAATTCAGATTTGGAGACTAGAAATTTAGATTAGAATTAGGACTAAAATCGGTTAAAAACGATCCGCTTTGTTTAAAAATGCAAACTGAAGTTTAGGTCAAAATAAGGCAAAACTCCAATATCCAGTAATTTTTGGACCAAAATATGTGAAATTGTAGTTGTAGTCTCAAAATGTAATTTTGGTGATTTGCGAAAAAAAATCAAGTTAATATTAGGGCCAAAAAATCGGTAAAAAGTGACTGAAATGGTGTAAAAAGTACCCTATTCAAAAAAAGACTAAAATCGGCTAAAAATAATTGAAATTGCCTAAAAATTGAACTTTTGATGTTTTTTGAGTAATTCAATTTTAGGACATAATGAGATAAAACTGATTTAAATATTTTAATTGGTTGTTTTAATAGACTAATTTTTGGACCAAACACGTAAAATTTGATTAAAAACTCAAAAAAAAATAAAAATTTGCTGTTTTTCGAGAAAGTTTAGTTACAGCAAAGCGAAAATTAATTGAGAAATGACTTAAAAGTGTAGAAATAGAAATTTGGGGTGTTTGGCAAAATGTACGTTGGGTTTATAGCCAAAATCGATTAAAATCACTGAAAAATGTAATAAAAAAATATGAAATTAAAAAAAGAAAGAAAACTTAAAGATTTAAAAAAAAAATATAAAAAAAACAAAATAAGTAAAACTAGACTAACAATAAAAATTTGAAGAGGGGGGGAGAGGGGGGGGGGGAGGGGGGGAGGGGGGAGAAAGAGAAAGAGAGGGGAGAAAGAGAAAGAGAGAGAGAAAGAGAGAGAGAAAAAGAGAGAGAGAGAGAGAAAGAGAGACGAAGAGAGATAATTTTTTTTACAAATAACGACGTCTTGGAG